>JAUESH010011487.1:0-15267 GCA_032275165.1 Synergus magnus
TTTTGTGAGAGATGGGAAAACTAATTTTCTTGAGGCTTTTAATTCTTTGTGTAAGTTTGTCTCAAGGATTCGCCTCTTTATCAAATAATGGAATTGGTGAGTACAATATTCCTAATAAATATTCAGAAAAAAGACTCTTCCCCAAAATGGTGACATATTAGGGAGCATTAGGATATGGAGCGTTTACATATTATTTATTTGCGATCTTTTTTACTCCCTACCCCCTCACGTAACGCATTATCCAACTTTTCCTATACATTTTCACCATTATCGTAAAACAAATCAAATCCCCTTTTTTCAGTTTAAGGGAGCTTCCATAAACTCCGAGGTCCACCAAGGCATTCTCGTCGACCCCCCCTCTCCCTAGGATGCCAAGTGGTTTTTTAAATTTCTTGTAAAACGAAAATAAAACAAAAGATTATGAGATTTATTTATTATTTATTTTTTTTTTAAGAAAAATCTGAGTCAACAAATGGCGACACTAGCTATTTCAAAAAAGGAGTAACCCATGCGTTTTATTTTTTTTAATACCTAAGTGTAAAACCACGTGGCTCGGATTTGAAACCCCCCCTCCCTCATGTAGACCAACGTGGCCATTCGTCGAACACCTCCCACCTCTAAAGAAACCACGTGGTTTATGGAAGGCCTTTAATGATATGTAACATGTGAATTTCCATATGATTTTCAGTATTATCCTTTAAATTTTTTTAATTCAACGAAACTTGCAGCGGATTCACTGGAACATCACGTGCGGCAGAAGCGAGTACTAGATTTTACACGAAATGCAAATACACGAGTACAGATGCGAGATTTTTCTTACGTTGTCCATGTTAAAAGAGATAATCAGATTGTTTGCGCTGGCAGTATATTGTCGGCTGATGTTATTTTAACTGCTGCTAAATGCTTTCTGGATAATACTGGAAGATACTTCGTTGTGGCTGGTACCATATCAACAAGAGGTGGTGGAACATTGCACACTGTTAATGGAATACTAAGGCACCCAGAGTATCGATTTCTTCAATTTCGTTACAATATTGCTTTGCTTTCACTTCAGCAACCTATCACTTTCGGACAGCACCTGAATCAAGCAATATCAATTTATAATTCAAATAATGGACAATTACCACCCAATACTAGTGTCACTGTAAGTGGCTTTGGGTATATCCCTTACGAACCTCGGTGAGATAAAAAATAATATTTTCATAATTTAATTATGTGAAAATTTCTACTGTTTTACGACGATTCTTTTACTTTTGTAGTTTTCCCGGCTTGTCTTGCCTAATCCCAGAGAGAGGAGGAGAGTAAGTCATCATTAATATAAAATTACATAATGTAAAATTCGCCACAATTATACTTGATTTGCACTAAAAATAACTAGTTTGCAAAGTGTATTTAGACTTTATTATTAATTAATACGTATTTTTATTTTTATCAGGCTATAGAAATATTTTGGAATGCCCAGAAATCTTTTGAAACCTTTTGAAAATGTTCGGCAAAAATTAAACAACTTTAAAACTAGGCGTTGGAGATTCAATTCTTATTTTTAATTTTAAAGTTTTTCAAATTTAACATTTTAAACTCACTGCCCCAAATATTTGAAGAGTTTCAAATTGTGTAATTTCAAAGGGGAATGGGAATTTTGTTTCGAATATTATTAATTGTCAATTCAATGCTTCTAGAAATGCAATATATGGCTAGGTATTAATTAATGTCTATTATTATTTATTAACAGGAGATGGATGACGCCCCTTGAATTACGAGCAATCCAAATACCGACAAGTAGCATACAAGCTTGTCGAGCTCAGTACCGAAACGACCGTCGTATCACAGATAATGAAATTATTTGTACTGATCATCCACAAAAATCTTGCAGTCCTTCTGAATATGGCAATCCCCTAGTTTACCAAGGTCGTCTGGTTGGTATTCTAGTTTGGGATGGATATCATAGAGGTTCTGATATTTTTGTGAACGTCGCTTTTACTCCAATTAGAGATTGGATCATTACACACATGTTTCCACAAAACATTCCGCGACACAATCCACGACCTCCCAGTCCACCACCTCCCAATCCACATCATCATAGGCGACCAGAAGAATGCTCTAAGGTGTATCCTTGCAATAAATAATTCGATTTCAACTGGGAATAATAATAAACATAATAAGATTATAATAATGGTAATTGTCAATTTAACTATGTGTATGATTACTATGATTGAATAAAAAATTGTTTAGTCTACTTATTCTTTGCCTCTAGCGGAAAATATTGACACTTCGTCACGGCTGACGTCTTAACCATTCTTTACTCAGGATGGCGATTCGGCGAACGATTTCAAATTCCCGATTTTTTCCGATTTCCCGGTTAAGCCCATGATAGTGTTTACAAATTCTGTACGATTGAAAAAAAGATAAGTAATTTTACGAGATTGTCTTGATCTTGCTGGATATCTCGACGAGTACATTTATTAACTTTAATATACAAATAGCCAGACTAATTTTCCTGGTATTATGTTGATTTATGGGCCCAAAAAGTAAAGATTGTCATAAATATCGCTTAACTAATCTTTAATGATATAAAAGCTCTCTCCAATGATATAAAATCATTCATTGTTGCCTCTCCTATTTGAGAAGAAAGACGATATTTCCTAACCAATTACGATCAATCGCTGTGCCCGCAATCAGCCAAGAGCATTGTAAACGAAGTTTAGAAAATGATCCTGAAATTACAAATAAAGTTATTTGTGTTCATGATAGAGTTCAAGGAAAACCGCTGTTGCTTTGGTGATTCCGGTAATCCTTTAGTTATCCATGAACGTTTGGCTGGTGTTATGGCTTAAAATCTAGAAGAATGAGGTATAGGTATCTTCATGAATTTGTCTTATCCTAAATACCGAGAATGGATCCTTTCGAAAATTGAGGAATATTCATCCAATTTACATGTTGCACATTAGGGTGGTCGAAAACCCTTTTTTTATAGAGGGTAATCACTTTTTGGAGTTTTTGGAATAATTTTTCAGAGTTTGGGAAAATTTTACAGGAAAGTATAGAGGCTTCTTGAGAACCCTTAAAACCAAAAATGTCAATTATTCATGAAATCAACCCTTTTGAGCACTTTATTCTCGTTTTTTTCCTAAAAATTATTTCTACTGGTCTAATGGAATACTTATTAACTCTACGATCCATACTAGTCCCATGCTTGGACCATTTTTAAACCATGCTTAACCCACGCTTGAGCAAAAATTTATTTAAAAAATGCAAAATAGAGACAAGTCTCAACAAACTTTTCTTTAGAGCTTTTTGAGAAGAACAATTTTGCTATACAAATCCTTTGAAAAAGAAAATATTGCATCCGCAGACGATTCTACGATTTAAACATGCCCACAACCTGTATGGCTTGAAATAAATTCGGCCTGTATTTAAAAACAGATATTGTGTACTCACAAATTAAAGCTGAAATTTTTCCAGTCACCGAGTGAACTAATTTCACATAACAGTGATGAGCAACTTACCTGTAACAAAAAAAGGTTTAAATTACTATATTACTATAAAATAGAGCTGAGATTATTATAGAGTAAGGTAAATGTCCCAGTAATTGTGGCACCCTTTTTATAACTTTTTAAATAAGTTTTAATCCATTATTATTGCTTTTTATACTACAAAACATTTAAACTCAATGATTTTTACCATTAAATTAACGTTGAGTTTTTCTGTGTGGACGGAAATGTAACTATAACCAAATTATGTTTAAAATTTCGTTCTTTTTCGTATGAGGAAACACGAAGAAAATATTTCAGAGCATGAAAAGCTCCTGAAAAGGGAAAACTATAAAGGGACTCCTTACTCCCTCGAGTAACTTCAATTCGGATCCAAGGGTATTTTCTGGCACGTGCGCGCATCTGATTTCGTTACTGTTAATGTTCCTAGGGGATCGCCCTTCTTAGTTATATGATGTTTATATTAATCAACCCCATTACAGAAACCGTTGCAAAAAAAAAATTAAAAATAAAATTTTATAAATAAAAAGCAGGGGGCTTGATTTTTATTTAAATTCGGATATAAAAATCAGAGTTGTGATACTCTTAATATTTGTACTGTTACCTTCATTTTCAAAGCCGAGAGTTCTAGAGATTTTCTCATTATAAATTTATAATTGATGAAAATAAAGCATAGAGTACCAATTAGCATATAAGTTATAAATGAAAACTCTTCACTTGTAGCTTTTTATAGGTTGCATTAAAAACAAATTATAATAAAAGGGTTCTAATTTTTTAAATATGAAATTGAAACGTCCGAAAGTTGAAAGTCTCGGAAATGAGTTATCAATTGAAACAATTGGACCTTAAAAGATGCATATGCTGTCAATATAACAAAAGTAATATACGTAGAAGCATCGTAAGTTAGAATTTATGTTACATTAGCTCTTATATGACTATTCTGGCTTTGTTAATGTTCAATGTTATGGTTCACTGACGTTGCTAATAATTCAATTCCCCCTGACAGATAATGTGACGTAAAGTAAAGGTATAGTTAAGGATTAGCAATATAGATAATGTTCATAATGAATAGTAATAGCAATAGTAAAAGTAATTGTAAAAAAATATTATCTCAAAGTGGAAGCACAGATTATGTTAAATTCAGAATATGAAAATTCTTTCTATAGTTTATTTTATTTTTTTAATTACGGTGTTTTTCTTCTTCTCTGCTTAGTTACACACTCAAAATGTGACGATAAATTTGGAAGAATAGAAAGCGACAGTTTTCCGATTGAAGAAAGGTAAGCGTGAATTTCACTGAGACACGTTCTTCAACCTTTCGAGGTGAATGAATGATAGCATCGCCCCGCGCAGTCCCGGCACTGTTCTGGACCAGACTATTGATCCAAGAGAGAGGAACGTCAGAAGAACGATAGAGAAGCGCTCGAGGGGCGGCAGGAGCGGCAATATGTATTATTAACCCGGCATGAACTCACAACTCTGTCGTATAAATTCAAATTCTCATCTATAGAGGCAGTTTCCGGGTCGTGTACACCTACCCACGTTGTCTTTGAAATTAAACCGGTGTGCAATTTTGCATACGTCCAAAATGCCGATAATGTCGCATTCTTTAATATGACTATGTCTATATTCCTAATATCAGATTCGTTCTTAAATAAAGTTTCAATTTTTACAACATCAATTAATCGCAATAACTAATGTTGTTGTAATTTGATCTTCAACCATGAAAAATATGAAATCTGAAGTCCTGACAAAAATATGTCCAGCTGGCTTTACGATCGTTCTCAGCAGATGAATCTCTCTTTCACCGAATTCAATCGCAAAGAATTTGTCGTTGCAGACTATCACATGAGTATATCTTGGATACCGCCTAGTAGGCCGATCAGTCGAGACAGCTTTCGTGATTGATCGAAGAGCAGAAAAGACTGAAGATAAAAACAAAATGGAAGGTAATATCTGGCACGATTGACGTCATCTTGAGACATATACGCACTTACGCATCAGGTACTCTCTGGTTATGTTATAATATGTACCTGGGATAAAACAGTATCGCAGAGTAAAAAGCAATGCGAGAAAAATAAATGCGAGCGAAATGGAACATTGACAAAAATGGAACAGTACCGTTGCAAAGCAATTCTTAGCCTTTAAGCTTATAAGCAGAGTATAAAGGCCGTCGCTCCTTTGGAACTTGATTCTTTAAGCAAATATCATATATGTATAGTGCTCGAATGTCGACTAAATCCCAAACACGATTTGGGACTGCATAAACCCATAATCCATCCGTAATATTCTACTCGAAAAGCTGGAGAATTTTTCCAAATATATTCTCTGAATTTCAAATAGTACAATTTTCTGTAGAATTTTATACGAAATTTTTTACGAATTTTAGTAGTAAGTAAGTAATTTCAGTAGTAAGTAAGTAATTTACTTGACTTCTGATTTTACCTGATGCTGGACACTTCGTATAATATTTCGTGACCAACCATTTTCACAGAAGTATCGATTGAGTGTAATCCCAGTTTGAGATTCTTGGGCGTGCAGTTTCAATTAAGTCTGGTCATAACGTTGGTTCTGTAGAGCTTCGATGTTCATGACGGTCGATGGTTGATGACCCTCTAGTACCCAAAGATATCACTTTAACTCTTGAGGGTTCAAACCTTTCTTCAACCTCCTACTGCATTGTTAACCACGACATTTCCGGGTAGGTTGAGATTCTTTCTCTCGATCTTCACGCGTGTCACGCTAAGTCTCTTCTCCCATTTATACAAGTGAGTTCAAAAGCTAAATTAACGGTTTTGATGTTTTTTGTAGAATTGATCGGATCAGCATTCAATTTTTATGAAAAGTGGTCTGCGATTTTTAAATTTCTTTCACAAGGCGAAGATTAGAAGGAAATCAAATCTGAAAGTTGAGCTGGCAAATTGCAAAGATCATCCTTATGATTATGAGTTTAAAAATGAAACACTAGGCCACAAGCCGATTATTCTAGAATCCTAGAAAGTTCTCATCTGAACTCCTATCATGGATATTAAAAATAGACTCTGTGAATCTGGAGCAGGATGTTGATCCACCGATCCAGATATTAAAGTTTCCTTCATTTTCTTGTGGATTAAAAAAAAAGAAATCCTTGAGTGCTTTTTTATGAATTTTGACCCAAATAGTATTGCAAACATCTCGAAGGCTACTCATAACATGTCATATATGTTGTCACATACGTCACATACCAGTCTATTCTCCCTACTCAATAGGAAAGTCTTTTCTATTTTACAATTTAACTGAAATTGATTTATAAGAATTTCTGGGAACAAGACTTATTTCTGTAGAATTATCCACCTGCCTTACACATTATATCTTTTTAATTTATAAGTCTCAGACGTGCTTCCATCGTGAATCAGTGCTGCCTTAAAAGGAGGATAATTTGACTCGAGTAACATTCGCTTTGTACCATACATACTATCTATGAATTGTCATCTCGTCACATATATCTTGCAAAAAAGGTTTTGGTCACTTATCTAGCGATGATACTATAAATCCACTTCCCACGTACTGAGGCAGGAATAAATATAAATGACGTGTGGAGAGTGTAGTAACCTGGATTCTGTTTATCTGATTCTGTAACTACAGGTGTTTTTTGAGACATCAGCACCAGAATTTCGATTCGGAAAAAAGAGAAAAAATCTAGGTGAAGAAACTGTTTACTCGAATTTAAGATGGTCAGATCAACTAATTAATAAATGAGGCACGTGCAATACGGTTACGTCACACGTGTCAGTGTGTAGCTGCACGTACTCGAGTCACGTAACTGACATTCCTTTTACGTGAGGAAGTCAGCACATTCCAAACGCGTCTTTTTTTAATACACGCGTTGATCCGGAAAAAATTAATCCGCGACATTCGAAGAATCGTGCAGAAACACAAATATTTACTAAAAACGCTCTAATAAGCATGCATGTTTAGTAACACAGAGTTCTCCGAATTATTCGAACATTTCTTGTGTCAGTTTCTTTTTCTTGCAAATATCCGCTGTTATCATTTGTAAGGACATGATCATTTATTTCTTTAAATAGAAAGATATATTTTTCCCATTGAATTTGTTCGGGTCCTTATCGAAACTTAAAGAATTTAAAAGCTTTCAAGTAGGTAAAGACATCAGTAGTGAGCCATGCTGTAAAATTATTCTCATATCAGATTAAGTAAAAACTAGTGTGCAAACATCACGATGCTATTTTCAATTTTCTCAAAGAGTGCGTCTACGGATGCCTCATTATGCCAACTGTCTTGTGAAAGCGGTCATAGTTGGATTGAAAAGGAATATAAACGTAAGTGCTTCTGGCACTGTTGCACCTTATGGGAATATAATATCGTGCATCGACACATATACGTGCAATCTCGCTCATGGCGTAAAGTACACGATGTATTTGGCAAGGAGTGTGAGAACTCGCGGATGAAAGGTTTCATCACAATCATGGAAATAATGACTTTTCTCTTGAATTTTTCAGAAGGATATGCTGTCATTTTTAATTCATGAGGATTTTCTCAAAGTGCGAAAAAGATAATCCTTTTCTATTTTAAATACGTCGGTGCATTGTAACTTGAAACTACAGTTGAAAACTGACAGTTATAACAGTTATTTAATGTATGCGTTACGAGTCATATGCGATCAATCACCGATCGGCACACTGATCACAGATGAATTAATTTCTCAGCTGTTACTCAATGAGCAATTGATGTGGGTCGAACATAGCGATATTCATTTTCATTCCATCTTTTTTATTACTCCCCTTTCACTCTCTACGCTTCTGAGACAAGTGAACAAGTGACGTAACTATTTCTTAAGAATTTTTTTTAAATTCCTTACGAAAGTAGGTAGAGCTCAGATGGTGAAGGTTAAAAACAAAAATTATTAAATTATTAAAATCTAATATTTAAAATCTAAAATCTAAGTTCGCACAGCAAAACAATCTCAATTCAGTTTGGTTCGCGAATCTGATAAAAGAAGCTCGACTTTTGGACTTGTAAAATAGACCCGAAGTGCGTATTCAAATCTGATAAAAAAAAAGATAGCGATGCTCTTCTTTCTTTTTTGGTACGCATGAAGTTTGAATCATTTAAAACAATGCACTTTCTGAATAATTTTAGTTTGTTTTGCGGTATCACTTTTCAGTCTGAAGTTAGCACATTAATCAAGTCGAAAATTGGTATTAAAACAGACTTTTTTGGAGATTATATTAAAACGCTTAAAAAAGATCCCGAATTCAAAAGAAAGACTAGTTTTTACTGTGTGGTACTCGATCAGTGGGACGCCGTCGTAATTTAAAACACGTCTACACGAAAAAGCTACGCAGTGCATTCACAGGGAGCACGAGTTCTAGAATTAATAGATACTCCAGGTGAGATCATCAATAATCTGAGAAATTCTTAATTAATTGCCTCATATGGTGGCTAATTAAATGCGATACATGCCACAACGCTGGCGGCAAACATGCCCCCCGCGTTGTTATAGTCATCCATTGCCCCCTCCCACATTTTCTCTTTTTTTCCTTAACCCCTTTGCTATTGAAATTCCCATACTGTCGTTTCAACTCTCGTTCTTTCTCACCCTAAATCAACTTGCGTCTGAGACTAGTAGACTTGACGGGGTCTAAGCGACTTGGCGAGTGATTGCTGTCTCTTTAACAACTGGAAGAACAAGGTCAGGTTGTGTTTTTGCCCTCACAAATTTCCATGATGATAAATCATTCATAGAGTTATGGGCTTTAAAGTAGTGCTATTTATTTATAGGCTCTATATTTGTTATGTTTAATTTTAATTGCAAAAATGCAAAATCAATTTAGTTGAAACATTATGAAAGATGATTACATATTAAATAAATAGTAAAATATAAGGATAATAAGAGTGATCCTCAAAAATTTCTTTCAGTTTGGTTAGAAGAATTTCGGTAGCATGTATCATCATATATACTGGTCGTAGGAACATATAACAGCACCGTGCGTACTACTCGAGGATCTTCACAAGGTGCATTGCTCATGTGCGACTGAACATTGGTATGCAAACCTGACAAGTCACGACAGAGTGCCTGGCAGCCCTGCAGTAACAACAAGTCCACAATTGAAGCGCTGAAGTCGTGCACAGAACCCGCCGCTGTCACGGTTCTGAGATTTTTGCAAAGTACTCGTATCTGAATTCCAACCATGACATCAGCATGGAAATGATTCACAAACTCGTCCTGAGCATGCAATGCTCCTAGGTATTCAAAAACTGGATGCAAATATTTCAAGGTGTATTATTCAACTTTAATTGAAATTAGGTATCAAGTACCCAAATTTTCGAGATTCCGCTATAGTAATGCATCGATCTAATCGCATACGGAAGGAACTATTGTATTTAGTTCGTCTATACGGAAACGACTCATACGTTATGTCCTCCCACGGAAAAATTATGAATTCTTGCTGGGAATTTGTTGAGGAAAGTTTTACACGAAGGAAATAAGAGTCTTCACGCTGTATAAGTATATACTACCCTCCCGGGAAGCGAGACTTGGGACCGAAGACGCAAAGTGCATAATATTTCTGATTTGTTCCTTCATTCGTGAAGCAGACTTGTGTAATTTGCACATATATGTATCGCATATATGTACATATGCAGAGTTGCTACAAAGCTTGAAAAATTGGGAAAAGGTATGAGAATTTGTCAAGTGTCTGTATATCTTTTGCCGCAATAATCAAATATTAAAATTCGTTTGAAGTTTTTTTATTAAGTTTATATATCCCAAGGATGTAGCTGAACTTTGAATATTGCCGAAACATGCTTGAGATGGTCGGACACGAAAGGCATGCAGTATGCTCGTGTGAAAAAAAAAAAAAAAAAAAAAACATCTGTGTCGAGTTTACACTCAGCCAAGTGTATGAAAATTCGGGCGAAACGATGAACGTTCACAGGGTGCATACCCTATGCCAAGCAACCGATGGTGATCGGCGCGAGGGCCCTGTAATTATAAAGGACCGGTTTTTGTGTTTTGCACTGAAAAAACAAGGGTTTCAATCTTGTTTCGACTCATTTTCTCACAAGTTTATTTTTATATTTAATAATTTCTTTAGCATTTTTTGTGCCAAAACCCTTTACAATTGTCTGTCAATGATATATATTTATTATGTATTCATATAGATACGCGTAACATTGCTTCTACTCGTGCAGAGGTATTTGTGGTATGCACTTATGCATGCGCAAGTCATGTGCCCCGAAAGTGCCTCGGGCTTTTTACGCCAAGGAAAGTTGAAACTAAAGCAACTGATGGTACAGGTAAACGTGCACGTACAACACAACCCACATTAATGCCTTCCATCAACATATCATGCCACAGTCGTAAGTGCATCTATTTAAAATCTTGGAATCTCTTTAAAATCTCTTGGAATTTTAACAGTTTCTATTACACATCAGCTTGTCATGTTCACTGATTCAAATTTAGAGGATAGTTTTCTTATTAAGCAAAATTGTTAAAACATGAATTTTGAAATTATCTGCAGGCAAGACAAATTCAAGGTGGTTGGGTGGTCACTTCGATGATTTGCCATGGAATTCTCTTGACTAGCATACAAAACACGGGCGTGAGTATGTGTGTATGTAAATATTGTAAATGCAGCTTTGCAGTTTATGATGCACTGAAAAAAAATATTTGTGCAACAAAAATTGTTCTGTTGACTGAACAAAATTTTTGTTGCTTTAACAAAACGTTTTGTTTGGTTTAACAAAACTTAATGCTATACCAACAAAAATTTGATTGAGCCAACAAAAAAATGTTGTTGCACAAATACCAACAAAATTATTTTGTTGTCCGGACCAAACCTTTTTTTCAGTGTGCTGCAGGATTCCGAAGAAGCGTGCGGCTGGCATGTCGCGTGTCTCTCGGATCATATAAATTATGTTACCTAATGTCGCATCGAAGGTTATACTCCCGCGATGCGATACAATGGAATAATACGATTCGATAAAGAGTCCTTGTATGTATGGTAAGTATAATGTGATGCGATCCGGTCGCCTGTAAATTCCGTAAGTTGATAGTCATAAGAATAAAATATCTAGTCAAGACAAACGGTATGAGATTAAACAATTTTTTATACAATCATAGTAATCATACAAATAGTTAAATTGACAATTATCATTATTATCATGTTATTATGTTCATTCGAAATTATCATTGCAAGGATGCACCTGAGAGCATTCTTCTGGCCTACTATGATAATGTCGCGGTGGGGGTGGATTGAATCGCGGAATGTGTGACATGTGTGTCATGATCCAATTTCTCATTGGAGGAAAAGCGACGTTCACATAAACATCAGAACCCCTTTGATATCCATTCTGAACCAGAATACCAACCAGATGACCTTGGTAAACTAGGGGATTGGCATAATCAAAAGGAGCGCAAGATCTTTGTGGATGATGAGTACAAATAATTTCATTATCAATTATTTGATTCAGTAGAGGGTCGTTTTGGTTAGTAACTCGACATTCTTGTATGCTGTTTGTCCGTGTTTGGATTGCTCGTAATTCATGGGGGAATAACATTCTCCTGTTAATAAATAATAATATATATTAATTAATAACTAGCGATATAATACATTGCTAGAAACATGGAATTGACAATTAATAATATTCAAAACAAAATTCCCATTCCCATTTGAAATTACACAATTTGAAACTCTTAAAAATTTAAAGTCAGTGAGTTTAAAATGTTAAATTTGGAAAACTTTAAAATTAAAAATAAGAATTGAATCTTCAACGCCTAGTTTTAAAGTTGTTTTAATTTTTTCCGAACTTCTTCAAATTTTCAACAAGAATTTAAACAACATCCGTTTAAAATGGCTTTTAAACTAATTTCCAAAGATTTCGAAATATTTTTAGAGATTTTAAAAAATTGCAATCAATTTCAAGAGATTTCAAAAGATTTCTAGGGATTACAAAACATTTCTATAGCCTGGCAAAAAATAAAAATACATATTAATTGTTAATAAAGTCTAAATACATTTTGCAAACTACTTATTGTTAGTTTAAATTAAGACTATTTTTTTTTCTCAAAAGCCTCTGGTGGTCCCGCTATCAAACTTTCAGGAAGAATAGCCATAAATGTGCTTTAGAAGTTTTGTAAGTTTCATACCGGGACCACCAATGTATATAGGCCTTGCATAAACCATGTGGCCAATTTTACATTAAATAAATTACATTATTTAATATTAAATGATGACTTACTCTTCTCCTCTAGGTGTGAATGCGCATAGTACGCCGGTGTAACTACAAAAGTACAAGAATCGTCGTAAAAAAGTAGAAATTTTCGCATAATTAAATTATGAAAATATTATTTTTTATCTCACCGAGGTTCGTGATACATATACCCATAGCCACTTACAGTGACAGGAGTATTGGGTGGTAATTGTCCATTATATGAATTATAAATTGATATTGCTTGATTCAGGTGCTGTCCGAAAGTGATAGGTTCCTGAAGTGAAAGCAAAGCAACATTGAAACGATAGCCAGGATTTTGAAACTCTGGGTGCCTTAGTATTCCATTAACAGGGTGCAATGTTCCAGCACCTCTTGTTGTTGATATGGTACCAGCCTGAACGTAGTATCTTGCATTATTTGTCAGAACGCACATAGCATTAGTTAAAACAACATGAGCCGATAATATACTGCCAGCGCAAAGATTATCTTCATCTCTTTTAACATTGACAACGTAAGAAAAATCTCGCATCTGTACTCGTGTATTTGCATTCCGTGTAAAATCCACTACTCGTTTCTGCCGCACGTGATGTTCCAATGAATCCGCTGCAAGTTTCGTTGAATTAAAAAAGTTTAAAAGGTAATACTGAAAAACATATGGAAATTCACATGTTATGTAATATTTTAAAATGAGAGAAGGGGGTTCAATTTGTTTCAATTGGATCATGGTAAAAATGTATTATAAATATATAAATTTTGGACAATGCGTTACGTGAGGGGGCAGGGGGTAAAAAAGATCGAAAATAAATGTTACGTAATATGTGAACGCTCCATATGCTGATGCTCCCTAATGCGTCACCATTTTGGGGAATAAAAATAAAATTATTTTTAAAAATAATAAAATAAATAAATAAATTATGATAAAACAAAATTTTCTCTGAATATTTATTAGGAATATTGTACTTACCACTTCCATTATTTGATACAGAGGCGAATCCTTGAGACAAACTTACACAAAGAATTAAAAGCCTCAAGAAAATTAGTTTTCCCATCTCTCACAAAAAATGTAGACTCCTCGGATGACGTAAGAATTTTTGCCTCATACAATTGTCACACAAAAGTTAAAGTGAGTTTGACGAAAAAAAATTGAGATATCTTCTTTTGTAGTTAAACTTTTATAGCTAAGTATACTTTTTTTATATTTACAGAGCTAAATTTCAACATTCCTCGATCAGATAGTGTTTTATATTTACAGCACGTTTCAAAGCAAACGGATCCTGACAATGTAAAAATTTAAAATTTAAAAACATTTTTTAATATTATACAAGCAAACGAATTACTTGAAATAAATTTCCAAAAATCAATGTTCAAAAAAATGAAAAAAAAATAAATAAAAATGACTTCTTTTATAGTGAAACTGTTAGAGTTACAAACTATAAACTTCTTTTATATTTACAGAGTTTAATTTCAAGGTTCCTCACATGATTTTCTTCGATAGTGTTTAATATTTGCACCGCGTGTTCTTTGAGAAATTAGAAAGTTTTGCTTAATTATAATTTTCATAAAATAATTGTTTGACTATAACTTCTCAAATAATCAAAATTCAAAGAAGATGTAAGAAGAAAAAAGATTCCTTGTGTCGAGACGAATCGATTGGACCTATGTAATATTAATACATTTGATTAATTAATTAATTTCCTCTATGTGGAAGCAAATCATATTTGCTTCCTCATAGAGGAAGTTGTATTGATGTTTAATTGCGGTTTTGTTTTTTAAAGAAATGTATCTTCCTCTCGCTCTACCATGTGAAAAAATTTAAATTTTCTCGCGTCACCTGTAATAACTAATGACTGACCAATAAGGGTAGAAAACTTTAATTGACAAGTCACTAACCAACCTTGAACATATATGTAGGTGACACAACATATTAAGAGATTTTGTACAATATAAAGATATACAATTTCCCACGTCACCATCTGTATTTGACAATAAAGAAAAAGCGTTAAGTATATGACTTGTCAATAAGAATGATCTTTCTAGAATAAGAATAACAACTATTTCATCATTTTCGGCGCAATAAAATGATTAAATTTACTCACTTTAATTTCCCACAAGACCGAGCACAAAAGATACTTTTATTTATATTGAGACTATTTACACGATGTTTGGCATATGTAGGTACATTAATACTAAAAGTGACTTTTATAATAAAATGAACTTTAGTTTTATTACTTACGAAATGTTTTAGACACCATTTTAATAAAAGAAGGAGTTAATTTTTAGAGCAGCACGATTTTTAAGCATTATATTATTCTATGACACATATGTACTTTTATCTTGAGGCTCAAATAATTCTGATTTCTAAGGAAGGATATAATTTTAGTTTAAAAGGACGAACGTCATAATATTAATTAATATTAATTAACATTATTCACATTATTAACAAAATTATATGAAGACGAGTTTAAGAGAATTTTTCAGTAAATATCCCGAGTCGAAATATAGGCCCTACTTTAACGCTCCAAGTGGAAGTATTGCCTCTACTTTGCGGCTGCTCATTCTA
>JAUESH010011522.1:0-15252 GCA_032275165.1 Synergus magnus
GGAGGGTCGTAGAGTCATAGAATATTAAGAAGTCTTATTTTAAATAAACAAGTTTAATTCATTAATTCTTATATAGTTATTTCGAGTTGATGGTTATCCTCATCCCAGGTAGGCAAAATCCTTTTTCCTATCCTAAAACGGGGAACCTCCTTTAGATCTCTTTTTAAGGTTAAGGAGTGTGTGAAATCTCGCCTCGAGACGTAACACAATGTCAAATTGCTGGATTATTAGCAGAAGAAAGTAAATTACTAAGATTACTTGGAGGAAAAAATTGTTTAAATAATTGGAAAATTTTTAAGGACTTGTAAGTTAGTTAATAAATGATTTAAAAATATGTTACTGGTCGAATAACAACAATTTATGGCAAAGAGGAAAAAACAGTGCTCATGAGTGCGAATTTTACTTGAAAATGTCAGTTTTGGCTTTTGGGGCATTTTTGGGTCACCATAAGGTAGGAGGGGGGTCAGTATTAAAATTAATCTAGCAGTAATTAATAATATTCTTTGAAAACCCTGCCATTAAATAATAGAAATTTCAATTAGGAGAACATAAAAAATTATTAATTGTGTGAATTTTTTCTTAAAAAACTGCAACACATGGGACGAGGTGGCCGAGTGGTTAAGGCGTTGGACTGCTAATCCAATGTGCTCTGCACGCGTGGGTTCGAATCCCATCCTCGTCGATGAACTTTTTCCTTACTGAATAAATTTCCTTTTTGTTCTTTTTTTTTTTTTACTTTTTACAATAAAAATCATTTTAACCAAAAAATTAGATTTTCTTTAGATTACTTTAGATCTTGACAATCTTGTAACATTATTTTTACGGAACACTAATGTAACAATATTTAATTATATCTGTAATTGTATAAATCATGTTCAATGAGTAAAATCGAATTTATTCCAGCAAATAATTAAATTTTACAGTAAAAATATTATAAGTACATAATTTAGTAATTTAGATCGTTTTTTGAATGTATTTTTCAATCTGTTTCTAATTTTAGATTAATATTGCATTTCAATAAAGTTTCTGAAAACAAATAGGCATTGAGTGAGTGATTAATTCACTATATTTACATTCACTTATCTTTGAAAATAGTTTCTTGATCGATGCCAGACTGTCTGGATGGACGCTTCTTAATTAAACTCTTTATCATTCCATTTAATACCGTCTTTCCCTCCGATCTACTGAGATATATATGTATATGATCACGGCAGCACCTGCTTATCCTAATTTATCAAACCCCACCCTTCCTAGAATCTACTTTACCGACCAATGCCATAATTTATATCCATAAAGAGAAAATACATAGATACAGATAATGCATGAAGTAATATGAGTGTAAAAGTGGCCTTGAATCTTACAGTCCACTCGGAGAATCTTGTCAGTCCAGTATTATTTTTGCCTTTTTTTAATAATGGCTCATCTCTCATCTGACAGCCCATCGTCGGAAGTTACTCCTTTCTTGAGTAAGTTTATAAAAAACTATTAACTTTTATCTACCTTTCGATGGTAAGAACGAAATCGATACCTAAAACTACCTTAAACTGCCTCAAACTTAAAATAGATCTATGCATGGAACAGAGAACTATTATTCCCTATTCCTATATACGTTAATTTTGAGAAGTCACCCCTTTTTTATATATTATACTGGATAAGAAGGGACTTCTATAAATGGAATAGGATTTCTTTTGTTTATTACGTAATTTCTTCAAATTGGTCAAATGTTAATACACTCTGATACTTTTGATTACAATTTGTATGAAATGCTTCACGTAATAATAATATTTATCAATGATATATGATGCGCACACGTAGCATGTGAAAGAGACATTGCAGATTTTATTGGCAGGATTTAGATCGTTATCTTTGTCCTCGATTTATATCCAGCAAGTTTCATTGAGTATATAGATCTGCAGTCGTGGCCGAGTGGTTAAGGCGTCTGACTAGAAATCAGATTCCCTCTGGGAGCGTAGGTTCGAGTCCTACCGACTGCGAGTTTTTTTTTTATTGCAAAATTGACTCCTTTATTTTAGTTTAATTAGTTCTGTAATGCGCAATCATTTGTAAAAGTCCAATTATTTTTAGGCAATTTTTTATTTCAAATTTCTTAATTGAGTGGAGACTTTTTAGCTTTATACAGAAACCTTTGCATATTTTTATTTTAAAATTTTCATGCGATATTATAAGGTTTTAAATTTTGTAAATTAAAAACTTTATGCCTAAAGCCAGAAATAGTGTAAAAAGCTGATTTTCCTATCTAACAAAAGTGGTGTAACCAAAAGTATCGAAAATCTCGCAAACATTGTTGTTGAAAATCGGATTAGTTTTTGGTTAATTTGAGTTGCTACTTAAAATTTTTATTTTGAAAAAAAAAAACGAAATTCGCAGCTATTTTTCAATTTTTTTACAACTGTACTTTTAATTTCAATTAATTTAATTGATAAATATTTAATTTTTCTTGTAAAAAAATACCTGAAATCCCCTATTTTGATGAGATAATTTGCCTAGTGTTTTAAAAAAATAATTAAAATCGAAGCAAAATATGTGTCCGGAATTCGAGTGAGTGTCCGAACTTATTAGATAATTAAAATAAAATTAAAAAATTAAAATAAATTAAATTATAATTGATTTTAGTTGATCATTTGACCAATTGATTATTTGGGGGCGTGTGGCTATTGAGAATTGTTACAGCTGAACCCGATGACTATAAAGAACAATAATTGTTAAGATTCCTGCAGTCAACCGAAGGATTTGATTTACGACTTTGTTTAAACTTCTCGGTTATAAAAGCTAATATTGTAAAAATGGAAACATTGTTGTGGATTTTGGAGAGTAAAGAACACTGAACTATGTTATTTTCATTAAGTCAATTTACTTTTCATAAAACGAGAAATGACGATGGCAAAATTATATCTACACTTATGAGGGATTAATCAAGTGCTCAAAGTGCGTCAGTAAGAAGAACTTTTTTCTATTTACCAGGTACAAATTATTATCTAACCAGTCATATGAATATGAGTAGGTATATAAAATAAGTCGCGCAATGCTGTCTCGTGACGACTCGTGACTTAATGTCTTTGATAAGAGTAATAATCCGTACTTTGCTAAGATTTAATTTATAATCAAACTACCCAGCCAGAAATGGATGATCGATATGACCTCGAATCGACGTCGATGCCGTCCTGCAATCGTCGAGTCGAAATTATCGTCGAATTTTACGTCGGTTTTCGACCACGTTTATTTTGCTTCGACGTTATTTTATAAGCGAATATTGACTGTATTGTAAGTGATTTTCGCAAATAAATTCACAATTTGACAGATTTTAAAATCGACGTCGAATTTCAATGACGTTGTTTCCACGTCGCATCAACTATCTATTTCTGAGTGGGTATGTTTCAAATTTATGATGCGATTGCTCTGAAAATTTGCATTGGGGGTGACACCAGGTATGAAAAATAAAGAGCGTACCTGGCTAAGGAAATAAATAGTGGAAAAAAGGCCACTTTGCCCTAATCTTTAGATAAACCCCATCCAGATGGGAGCCAATTGACAATCTACTGCTAAACAGAAAATTTTCTAAGCTCGTATAATTCCCATTATCTCGACAATAAAATCTGAAATAAGTATATATTTTTTATCAGATGCAATTTAGATTTTTAAATTTTTATTTAAATAAAAGTTGTAAACGTTTTTTTTATGATATAATATTCATAAATATATTTTTAATTTACCTTACATATTCTCGGTGTAAATTTATTGATCATGTATGCTAAATATTAAACTAAAATTAATACTGTATATACTTGGACTTAAGAAAATTAATTTAGTAAAATCGCATGGATATTAATTACTTTTTATTGACATAAATTGAATGTATAATAGAACATTAGCAACCTAAATAGATCAGCCAATTTACAGGGTTTGGTAGGATGAATAGACTCTGTGATGAACTGATACCGGCGAACTAAATAGCTTCGATGTACATTGTTAAGACTTGGTTGATACTCTTTGATAAATAGAGTAATTCAAACTTTGTTGAGATTGAGTTTAGTGAAACTCTTAAATTTTGAAATTTTGTAACCAATTTAATTTATTGAGAACTAATATTTACATTTCAATTAGAAATAAATTTCGACGCTTAGATTTGATTAATCGTACTAAAAATAACAACATCATTTTTTATATACACATAAATATTTTTATTTTTAATTTAAATTTTCATTTTCTTTCTCTTCTATGGTAAAGGCTGCACTGCAGTATATTGGATAATAATTATATTAGTAAATTAAAGACTGCTTTGATAGGATGATTTTAACTAAAAATAAAAAAATATTTAGTTGATACGCTTTAACAAAATAAATTTAATACTGTGTTTTGATTATAAGGCGCTAAAAATAGAGAGCGTATGAAGACAGTCTCGTTGAAATACCTTAGAACTAAAATAAAAAGGTATTTTAAGTGTAAACATTAACAAAATTTATGTACATTTTTGGCTTCTTAACGAACTTAATGGTTATCTTATAACTTATAGTTATTTTCCTAATTTCTTTTAAAAAGATGCCATATACATTTTTTAAAAGGATACCTTTTAATGTTTTAAAACAGCCGATAAATAAACAAATTTTTAAGACTCTTAAAACCTGTACACTTTAAATCGCTGCAATTATTTTTCCTATTTGAAGCAAAAATTCTTTGAGTTAATAAAAAATTAACGAAATAGCGGTTAAACTTTGGAAAAAAGGAAAAGGCGTTTTGTGAATTTTTAACTTTTTTCAAATCTTATTGACGGATATCAAAAAATCTCTTAATTACTTCATAAAACAAAGTATTAAACAAATAAACATAGTAATGATTACACCATTATGGTTAGCTCTTTTTAGGACTTTTTGTTTCTAGTTTTCGTTTGTGACGATAAGACTTATGAAGTAAACGTCCAAAATTTTGAAAGCGGTTGTATATCGAGTGGTGGTGTATCGCAGTTCTTGTTGACTCCCCTGAGTCTTGATCAGCAGTAGTTTGTAAGGAACTAGCACTCTCTTCTCTTGATAATACTGAATCTTCGACGCCTTCTTGCATTGCAGGATTCTCAGCAACCTGATTGTTCAAAGAACTCTTATGATTAATATTATTTACTACCCTATTAATATTACTACCCTGATATTCAAAATAACTTTTCCGGGGAGGTGATCGAGTGGGAATTCCTCTCGCTCGATATCTATTAATCGAGGCTTTGAAACTCTTATGAGGTTTATAATACCAGCGCATGAGCCTTGAGTGAACTCTATTTTCGAATTCTTCTGGAAAATCTATCACAAGTCTCGGTGGCGACTGAGCTAACCATTCTCTAGTTTCTACATACGTTTTATTTTCAATTTCCATATTGCTAGGAGCTTCTTGATTTGTAAATTCTTTTTTCACTTCTAACTGACTCGTCTCTCTTAATTCATTTGTTTGTTGATTCCTACTTACCACTTGTAATTCCTGTCTCTCAATTGATCCATCATTTTGTAATTCTTCTTCAAAGTGGAGCATTCTCACAGCTTCTTCGATTGGCATTGAGCAGGTCCAATTTAGAGCGATTTCTTTTTCAAGAAAAGATGGTCCTGGAGTCGCAGATTCCAGCATTTGGCCTTCAGCATTTGGACTTGATTCAGTTAGGTCAATTACTTCACAATTATCACATTCTGGTAAGTCTCTGTTGCCTTCAGAAATTGGCAATTGATCCTCGGGAATATGCCAAGAGCGAGAAGATGTTGATGGTGTAGGAGTGGGTTCTTCATTTGAAACTTTTGGCGTATTTGGAGGTGGAAACTGTGGACTGTTTTCTGTAAAATGTTCTCTTTGATCAGATGAGTGGATCTGAGTGGACATTGGCTCTGAAATGCGGTTTAGTGGACTAGGACGGTATTCTGGCGGACTAGGATAGTATTCTGATGGACTAGGATAGTGTTCTGATGGACTAGGGTTGTGTTCTGATGGACTAGGATATTGTTCTGATAGACTAGGATATTGTTCTGATGGAATTTCTCGACTTTGAGAAGGAATTTGTTGAACTTGAAGAGGAATTTCTTTTTGTTGAGAAACTTGTTGACCTCGTCCAAGCGATTGCGAAGCCTGGAAGGACATTTGTGACATTGTAGGGAGTTGTTGCTGAAGTCCAACATGTTGATTCTTTTGACTACATAGTTGCTGATTAGTATATTGTAGACCGTGCGCAGAAATGTTTTCACCATATTTCCGGAGTATACATTTCAAAATCTCTTGATAGAGCTGAGGATCAGCTGGTTGAATCTGTTGTTGAAGCTGTTGGTGAGCATATTCTGTAACCGTTTGTAGAGAAACAGTAAACGGTTGCATGCTTTCTGGCTTCTGTTGCATGCTTTGTGGCAGTTGTGGCATGCTTTGTGGCAGCTGTGGCATGCTTTGTGGCAGTTGTGGCATGCTTTGTGGCAGTTGTGGCATGCTTTGTGGCAGTTGTTGCAGGCTCTGTGGCAGTTGTTGCATGCTTTGTGGCAATTGTTGCATGTGTTGTGGCAATTGTTGTATGTAGTGTGGCAGTCGTTGCATGCTTTGTGGCAATTGTTGCATGTTTTGTGGCAGTTGTTGCATGTTTTGTGGCAGTGGTTGCATTCTTTGTGGTAGTTGTTGCCCACATTGTGACAGTTGTTGCAGGTGTGGTGGCAGTTGTTGCATGTGTTGTGGCTGCTGTTGCATATTTTGTAACGCTGAATGAGCGTTTTGGGTATGATCTACCCTAGGAAGCTGTTGTGTATATCCAGAAATATGTTGTGGATAACCAGAAGTTTGTGGATATCCAGGTAACTGATTCGAAGATCCAACTAATTGTTGAAGGTATCTAGGTTGAAAATTTCCAGGTAATTGTTGAGAATAGCTGGGTTGGTTAGAACATCCAGGTTGTTGAGAATAGCCACATTGTCGAACATGTCCAGATTGTTGAGTGTATCCAAATTGTTGAGTAGGTCTAGATTGTTGAACATGTCCAGATTGTTGAGCATGTCTAGATGGCTGAGAATATGGAGATGACTGTACATATCCAGATTGTTGAGTATATCCAGAAAACTGTTGATGTGATCCAGGATATGGAGGGGGCAATCTACCTTGTCTATCCTGCTCAGAAACTGTTTTAGATTTCCTAGGCTTTCGTGGTGTTTTGACACCATTCTTGGAACCACGGGGCCGTCCACGTCTTCGCTTTGAAGAAAACTGTGGGGTTTCTAAAGAAACCCTATGAGTTACTGCGAACTGTCCCAAAGTTTGTTGGTTTTCAAGACTTTCCAGATGATTTTGAGAATAATCTTGAGGGAGTCCTCTGATATCAAGACTACTTGCAGGTTTATTATATGCAGAATCGTTGCATATTCCTGAACCGGGTCTGACCTGATTATTTTGCACACTTCCCGTGGAATTTGACCTTGAGTCATGTGAGGCTGGGGTCTGAACATCTGTGCAGTTTGATCCATTTGTTTGGCTATTGGTTACTTTATTTTCACGACTGTGCTGCATTTGAGGGTTTGTTTGAGGACTAATTTGAGTCTGTTTTGGATTATGGTTAGGTGAAGAGTCTGGAGGTGGTGTTGTGTCCATAGTTTTGTCCATGGTGTTACTCTGGAGCAATAGATCCTTAAGAATAGGAATGATGTCTTCTTGTTGTTCTGACTCTCGCAATGTCTGCTCTTTTTGTAATTGCTGCTGCAATTCCTGCTGTTTTACCACCTGCCACTGTATCTGATTCAGTTTTAGTTGTTCCTCTTGATTTCGTTCCTTCTGTGGAGTTTCACTCTTTGGATCAGGGATATACCATTCCGCTTCCTTCCTCTCAATAGTTTGTGTGAAATTTACCTGATAACACAGTAATACAATTAGAAAATGCTTAAAGAAATAGATACTAGAATATGCTAACTAATATTCAAATTATAATTCTCAGTGTTTAATACCTGTGGGTCGTGACTTGCAAGATCATTTCTGATTGAAGTTATTGATTCTAGATCTGCCTGTGAGTAATTTTGGACTTCATAGCTAAAAGATGGAGAACTCTTCGGTGTTGGGAAAGAGTGATCTGGTGACTTAGTGAAATATGTCCTCGAGATGTCCTTAGGGGATGAATCTATTTGCGAAGGGAGATTCTGTTTTTGATAGCTCACATTGGCCTCGGAGGCTAAGGGTGGAGATCTGAAGAATTTATTGCTGAGATGAAAATTTGGAGTATATTTTGGATTTCCCTCCTTGTTTCCAATTAGGTCATGTGGCCATCCAAGGCCATTCACATCTGAGGGCTTCTGGGCTAACAATGCGCCCAACTCGTCGTAAAGGACCATAGTCTGAAATGAGAGTAGATCGTTAGTGAAAAGGACTAGATATTTTGAGATAATTTTATATTAGGCTTCTATAAATAAGTAATATTTTAGATTGAATGAAATCCTTTATGTGTTCTTTAATAAGAGTGTATGTCTGTCTTTGTATATAGTTTAAACAGTATTTGTACTTCACAGCGCCTAAATAAATTCCTTGTTTAAATTTAAAAAGGATGTTCGTTCAATCGTTCTAAAGGAATAATCCTTCATAAGCAGGAAGGTCTTATTTGCTAATACACTTTCCTCTTTCAACAAGCTCAATTTTCGAAATTAGTATCTGGCATATTTTCTTCCTTATTTATACGACTCTTATCTTCATGCAATCAAGATAAGGATATTTTAGTCCTATTTGTTTCCCTTTATAAATTTTAATTACAGTCAAATGTCTTGTAATATTTTCTACTAAAGGTAGTCATATTATTTAGTTTATTACTTTTTTTTATAATTATTCACATTGCAGGAGTAACTTTTGCATCTTGGTAGTATATGTGATTGCCTTTGTATATTTTATATCGTCTTTACTATCTCCACGATTCTTTGGGATCAACACTACATAAGGAAATAACCATAACAATTTTTATGTGCCTCGCATGGATTCATTTTTCTTCTCTAATGAAAGCGCTCACTTTAAGCATTTTACGAGTTTGTTTAGTCTCTGAAGTGACGGAAATATTATTCACATCCATTTTATCGCTTTCTGCAATCCCTTTCAATGGGGGTGACTCATTCTAACAAAGCGCGGAACAGGATTCTTTGCATTAAAAAAGAAAAAAAATGTATTCGTTTCAGAGAAAAGTTTTATTTCCTGGCCTTGTGAAAGTCTAGCTCTTTAGTGTGGCTGTGTAAAAAAAGGTTCGATACGTAGAGTACTACAAAAAAAAATAGAATTCTCAATATGTACAGGGTGAGTTTTTTTATCTTGTGACATCGAAATATCTCAAGAAATACGCGTCGAACGAAAAAAATGTTTCTGTGGCAATATTTTTCGGTGATTATTTTGATTAAATTGATTAAATTGATTTGTCGGGGAATTTTTGCGACTCAAGGATGCTGAGTGGACTTTTTACTCAAGTGTCAACCAGATGCTAAGGGTTGGGAAAAACCCAAAGTACGGAAAGTTAAAAGGGGAGGTCAGGTATGTCCTAGAGCGAGGCTATAGGTGAACGCTGTACTTCCGCCTAAAAAAAGAGAAGACCTTTGACCTTTGTTGAATAAAGTTATTTCACTTATTGTTACAGAAAATCCTGACGTGTTTTGAAGTTATTTATCTTATTCAATAGGATGGCCCCACAATTTTTCAGAAATAAGGTAGATTTGATAAGATGCGTATTTCTTGAAATATTTTGATATCTCAAGATAAAAAACTGTATATGGTGTAATTTTTCAAATTTCCTTTTTATTTTATCTTCTAAAATTTATTATTTGGCACTTTTGCTAAATTGTTTAAATTGAGAAGATCTTATAACACATTACGCGTTTCAAGTTTATAAACGAAATGAATTATTATTTTAAAACTGAAATAAAAATTTGCACACGAAAGTTGCCTGGAACAAAATGACTGAATGGCACTTTTTATCTGCATCCCGCGCTTGAAAAAAGCATCTCGTATTACGCGCACTATGAAGTCATTACGTCGCGTCGACACTTTTGTTTACATCTTCATATGAAAATCATGTAATTATTATTTTAAAAACTGCTTTTTCTATATTTCAATCATCATATTTTTCAATCATCATATATTTCAACCATCATATGTTATGAATAATTTCTTAAACATTTAATCACTCATAATAAACAATTCCTAAATGATAAAAAATATAAAACCTCACGATGGCACTTATCCAAGAAATGACTTCACAATCAACATCACTTTTTCATTAAATTATATACAAAGACTTTTATCACCGAACACGTGCTTCACTTTTAGTCGCAGATTCCTTGATCACATCGCTCACTTTTCATCACTATTTTTCAATTAATTCCCTTAAATTGCTAAATTTGTGATTCACTTTCTTTAATTCTTTCTCTTACCTCTAAATTGTTTAGACCGTTTAGACGAATTTTTAAAAGAGTTCTTGCTCTCGGTTTCGAAAAATGGATGTCGACCCGACAACCGATCTTGATCTATCAAGATCTACTCTGAAACTGATCTTATAAGAGAAAATTCTACTGAAACTAATTCTGCAGGGCAATATATTTACAAGGGCGTTCCATGGGCGTGTCCATGTGCAATACCCATAGCTTTTACGAACCAGTCGGGTCTACAATTTTTTATGTTGACCAGACCCATGAAAAAAGTTCTGGAAGCTCGTAGTAAAGCTTTCCTTGTCTTGACAGTGCCTTGACAGTCGTCAAGCAGGAAGACTGAGGAGGTTAAAGAGAAAAAGATAATAAAAGAGAACCCAGTGGGGGAAATGTAGGGGCTCCCTCAAAGAAATTAAAACTTAAGAATCCTACCTCTAATTTCCAAGAAAACTTTAACGCTTCAGGTTTTTTTTATGTCACTTCGTAAATGGTTACAATTTAGAACTGTTTTCTCAGCCGAAGAAACTTTAAAATAAAAACTCTGCGGCCCACCTCTCCTGATACTTAAAAACAGTTATTACTTTCAATTCAAGTGAAAGATTTATACTTTTATGGTTATACTTTTATACAGATTTTTATTGATCAGTTTAATTTTATTAATTAAGTTTAATTGTAAAAGTTAGGTGAATATTGAACGAATCAATTTGATGAAAATTACAGTCAATCACAGATCAAAATTACCACGTCTTCACAATTTCTGAAAAAAGGATTATTTTAAAGAAACAAAAATGCAATATTTAAGTATCCTCAAAGGACCAAAATTCATTCACATGTCCGATTGATTAATCGCAATCACTTTTTAAATAAAATCCTTGCCCACTTTTTGCATTTTTGGGTTAATGTTTTGACGTATAAAACATGTGACAATCAACGGCGGCAATTACTAAATATTTTTTTCTTTATTTGTGAATTATGAATTTCGAGTAAATATTTCGAATTTTAAAAATACTAACTAAATTGGTCGCTCAATCAGTCAATAAATTCATTTCAGTAGTTCTAATCTCAAAATATAAAATGAGCGCAAAAACGAATGAGATCATTCTAGTTTGAAATATATAATTAGCATTTAATGATGCGGTAATTTGAGATCGACCCTGAGAAGTATATTTCTTCTGGGAAAATGTTGAGATAAAAACAATATGTATTCTTCGCTATCTAATCTATATAACCTTTCCTTTTTCATCTTCAGGCGGAAGTTATAAAATTAAGTGTTGATATTTACGCATGCTCTTTGAATAAAATTTTACCCAAAAGCTTTCAGGTCGGGTCGAATTTCGGGTTCGCAACCCGACTAGAAAATTTGACATTGTTAGAGGAGTTGGTGATTGCGAGTAAGTTCCTTATTAGGTACCTTAATTAAGCAAATAAATGGCTTATGAACTCAAATATTGACACAAGAATCGTTATAGTTCTGAAACTTCAATCTTACTGCTATAATCCAAAAAAAACAGAATTTATTGCTTTAGGGTAAACGTATAGTTCACCCAGTCAATGTATTGTAAATTCCACCAAGGGAGGAAAAATTTAAATATTATTAGAGCATTATTCATAAGTTTCAATGAAAAGAATTCTAATTTCAAAAGAATTATGTGGTAGCTTTAAACAAACTTAATTTTAGGCAGTTTTCCCATAAATATTTAATACTCATTGCTAATTTCATATTTAGTTATCACTTATTCACAATATTTGCATTTACACTTGCGATAAAAATATTATCCACTTTCATTTGTACACATCTTCATTCATATTTCGGAAAAATAAAACTAAAATTAAATTTTCTGATTACCTTGGACGCGTCATTTGATGAAAAACGCGCGAAATGAGGGTCTTCATTAATTACCGAACTTCCTACAAAACTTTCAGAATTTATTATCACTTTTTGAAAAGTCGACGCACTCACAATCAGTAAATTTTCATATATTTTATGTAAGCTTAGCACACACTACACAGTACAGATGACGAGAGTAATCATGAAAATGAAAAATAATACAGGTGTGAGTCTAAGATACGGGATGTTAAGTTTATTTGACGTAGGGTCTAAAGCATGCTGGCATGGGAAATAAAAGAACCTTGCAAATGCCGCAAAGGTGAAGTGTCTTTAGTATTTACATTAAAATTGTGTATAAATGTATACGAAATGGAATTTACGATAGTAACGCTGAGAAAAAAAAAGTAAACACTGTTGGACGTGTAAATAAAAATTCTAGCAGAAGATGGGAAAGATGGAATAAAAACAATTTTTAATTAGTGACGTATATTTCCGTAAGCCTATTTTTCTAAAATTTTAAAATTATTTTTCTAAAAAGATTAGAAATTGTTTTTTAATTAAACATTAAAATTAAAGAAAATTTTGAGTTTCATAAAAATAACTTTCTTTTGATAATTAAATTTTAATCTAAAATACGTTCAAATTAAAACAGGCTTGCCTAAGGTTATAAAAATAGTAAAGAAAGTTTTGTATAAAAGATAACAAAATTTCAATGTTTAGTCCTCTTTTTTCTAATCTTGATTCTTCTCCTTTGTCCTCTTTTTTGAACCCCCGTTGTCCTACACCTTGAAAATAAGTTATTGTCACCATATGTGCGGGTAACATGCGTCGCAGCAGATATAAAAAAAAAAATTCTGGACTCGACGGCACTCGGTCGTTTTTACCGCCCTTAGCGAGGTCGTAAAGTTACTTGCGGCCCTTGAGTATTTAGGGCCCCAAACTCCAGCCCCCCTGTAGGGTTCGTTTTTTTCTGTACACATTGCGGGGTTTTCTTGGGAAATTTGAGTTGTTAGGTATCCTTTTTTTCGACAAGTTTCTCAAGGGAATTTGGTGACAATTAAAGTTAAACGGGTAATTGTAGAACTCGAAAAAGCGCCAGCGACCCAACTTTCAAATCCAATAGGCGAAATCTGTTCAAATGGGTAAGAACTGATGAAGTGTGCAGATGTAGAAAATTTATGGACATTTTAAATAATTTTAGATAATTGAAAAGTGAATTTCACTTTATACGTTTCTTAAAAAATTTGGTTTCATGTGTTTTTATATTATAATCTGTGCTTTATGGCTTGATGGCTTTGTGTTTCTCGGCTATTATGTATACTGATAATAATATTGTACTGAAGCGACTGGGAACCTTGAGGCCCCACACATTTAACTCAGCTATTCTCTCTCAAAAAGATTGTAAAAAAAGGTACCCAAAAGCCTTTTTTAATGGCTTTTTTTGGCAATCTGCCTTCGCATAGAAATAAAATCATCTCGTGCTTGGCAAAACTTTATTGAGGAAACCCGAGAGTCCAGGTCTAGTATACGAGGGGTTAAATGGAAGTGGAATTGGTGATGTCAGCAAACGGAAAGCAAATTTCAAGCCAAATTACTTTTCAAATAGTTAGTCGAAACAAATTTGGAGGTTATTGAATTATTATTATGAAGTTATTGAGCAAAACAAGCAACTTTTAATTTGTTGAAACCACTTCGAGTTTGAATCCTTCGCTGAAAAATATAAAGGAAATATTTATTAAAATGTGAATGTTAATATATTTTTTGAAAATTGTTGACGTTTCTTTCTTCTAAAAAAAGATTTCTGTGGCGTATAAATTCACACGTATAAATCGTTTTAAACGGTATTAATTTTTTGTTATCTCTAGAGGATTATGGGCTCATGGAATCTCCGTATAAATGATTTTATATTATCAAGTTTATTCCTTATATCTTGACTGTGTTATCGAATCAGTTGTGAACTAACTTTTGAAGTGAATGGCTGTGTCACAGAATCTTCTGTAATATTTCCATAAATTTGTGTACGATGAAGATTTTATCGTTTTAACCTTAGGAAGAAAATATAATTTTCGGAAGGAAAATAGCTTTGGTGATAAGTTTCCAATTTCCTTAGGACGAGATTGATAATATAGCTGCGTAAGTCCATTTCACAATAATGTGCTTAGATCAGCTTTATATAATATAATAGAGTGAAATGCCGTCTTTATTTTACAGCACTCGTTATGCTCTATTTGTTAAATTAAATTCATTTCGAAATTTCACCATAATTTTCTAACAATTAAATATATAATGTTAATACCTTTCTATGGATTATTTGTAACTCTTAGAAATTATTTGTGAATGAAAAATACTAAAAGTCATGAATAAAGTTGAGGATATTTTATTACATGATGTATTGTCTATCTATATTTTTTAACTTTATTCAGATCTACTGTACGAGTCGATAAAATAGTAATTAAAGATTTACAAGCGTTTTAATCACATAATCTAATCGATTTAAAAACGTTATTGGGGGTCGATTACGTAATTTTTCTCACATCTCACTTTATGTCATTAAAATAAATAAAAATATTCAGCAGAATTTCAAATTAACAATAAAACATTATTGTTAATTTATATTTATATTGATATTTATTAAAATAAAATAATATAAATTATGATAAAACTATAAAAAATATTAATAAATACAACATAATATAATTGTGATCTAATTTTTATTTCCATTTAGAAGAAAGCAAAAGCATAAATAAGTGTATAGTTTAAAAAAAATTCCGTACCGTTTGTATTAAACGATGTCTGTATAAACACAATCATCATAACAATCGACATATTTATGCTCGTGAACGAAAAAGTGTGATAAGCTTCGTCACTTGGTCAGTATGGTGCAAAAGTACTCAAAAGAAAGTACGTATACAATATGTTGCATTAGGTGATGATAAACCTTTCTTTTAATCAGGGGCGTAGCGAGCGTATCGCGTTTGGGGGGGGTGAGTATTGCCACAAATGCCGACTCCATTTCTGCTGCCGCTT
>JAUESH010011643.1:0-15209 GCA_032275165.1 Synergus magnus
CTCCACTTTCTTCACTTGGACAATAGTTTTACCCGTTTCGAGCGCTCGCCCGGTTCTTGCATCCCGGCCCTCAATTTGTAAATTAAAAAAAAAGTGGTCTCAAAAATTTCCAAAATGCTCTAACTTTTTAAATTTTCGTCCAAAATGGCTGCCTAAAGAACTTGATCTTCATTTTAGGACACTAAAAGAGTATACTAAAGGCCAATCCAATCAGTCAATTCTTTCGAAAGTTATCGTGCTCAAAAACTAAAAATCTACAGGTACACAGGCAGACACACAGCCAGACAATCAGACACATTCGTAAAAAAATGTTTTTCATGTTCAGGGGGTCACAAAACGTGGACATTTGACAAGAAATGATTTTTCGACGAAATTCAGAAAAAAAGGAGTTTTTTTAAATGACCGTATCTCGAAACCTATTAGAGATAGAAGGTTCGCTTTTTTTTCTTAGAATTTCGTACACTATCTTTCTTAATTTGAACTTTTTTTGTACAACGCAATGGAAATTGTCCGTCCACGCAAACTTAAATTTTGAAAATTATTTTTAAAAATACCCTTTTGGCAATCGATCTGGGGTACAAACTTTTAAAGACCATGCAGGACCTCGTCCAGAAGCTATTTCGAAAAAAAAAATCGCGTCTGAAAAAAAAAAAAAAAATACCAGTTGCCTGGACTAATATGATTTTTGCAATTTAAGGACGAACATGCGCCAGGTAAAACCAAGATTTTTTAATGCCCTTTGAGTATGTTGGTTATATTAATTTCGCGTCATTTTGCAAAAAATTAGAATTTTTTATCGTTTGGTATGGAAAATATAAGCTTTTATATTAACATTGAGTGCTATGGAACTAACCTAGCAGAATCACATAAACTGAAGATTTCTCTTCGAAAATCCAAGATTAACACTCAAAAAATTGATTATATTGAAGAATAAACCTTCTTTATGTCGGCAAAAACAAAAAATTGGAATCTTACCGGCTACTAATATTTATAAACTAATTTTTAAGCTGAATAAACCAGCTGTCAACAAAAAAAACTAATGAAACGCGGTAGCGTTGCGTCCTGCAGCTCCTTTGTAGCAGACGATATAGCAGACGCTCCGAACAAGGCTGCCAATGAAATAACGCCATTTCAAATATTATACCATAGCAACTGACTACTACGAAGTCAAGATGCTGTACTTCCGCAACGTTGTCACGTTTCTTCCCACTTCTTTCTAATTTTATAATTTATAAAATAACTTATAATATTACGTTTTCGAACAAAAAACATAAATAACTATTATTAAGAAGCACTATCTATATCAAAATAACAATTTACGTATTAAATGGTATTGATGGGAGTCTTTTATAATAATATAGTATCATAACCTGTTTGAATTTTGTTTTGTAAATTATTTAATAATTTTACATTTAATTTTTCAAATCTTGTGCAAATGTGACTTCTATTAAACAAGAATTTTTGAATATAACTTGTGTATTTTATATCAGTCTATTTACGTATTTTTTATGAACGCTCACATGATTCAAGAGTTGCGCATGTTCCTCCTTAAAGCATGAATCTTTAATAGATTTATCTATAACATTATAACTAGATTGAATGCAGACTCTGTATTCATACAGAGCGCGAAGCAATCGTTTATGGTACTCTGGATGATCTCGAGACACTTTGTAATTTTTTCAGATAGTTTTAATATCAAAATTAACTGGCTCTATTGCCTGCTCGCTGTAAAATCCTAAGCCTAGCAGCTTTTCTTCTCAAAAATCTTCTTTGTGGTAGAAAACTGCCCATAAGTTAATTTCTAAATAAAAAGAAAATTTTGAATAAAAGAATTACGTTTTTTATTATGAGTTTAAATTGTGCACTTTTCTCATTTAATATAGTGCTTCTGCATTCTATAAATGAAAAAAATTAAAAACTGCAAAGAAAACCCAACCCAATAAATAAAATTTTTATTTTTAAATTTAAAATTATATTGTTTCGAAAATGAGTCTAGCTATTTTTTTATTTTTTGTATTGAAATACTTCTTACTCATCCTAAAAACGAAAAAAAATTGAAGCTGAAGAAGGCAAAATTGTTTGGGTTGAAATGAATCGAGGCTAAGCGTGTGGTATTATTTTCATTCTTCTTTGTTAAATAAAAATGTGGGTAGTTGTCGGAAAAATGTATAATTTTAATAACTTTTGCGTAAAACGATATCCAGTCAGAAATTCAGTGTACATAAATCGAAAGTTCATACGACTTGTTTTGACATCAATTAAAATTTCGTTAGTGAGACGGGACGTATTTTCTGGTCGTCATTTTACAAGTAATATCTTAACTTTACCTGCCAAAATGTACTTCCACACTTGGCGCGGCTTTGGTCAGAGCTGTTGAGGCTCCGTGCTACATTTACAATTTAGATTTTATAACAAAATAATAATTAGTTGGGCACCAGCTAGTTGTAATCCCAACTAACAAAGTAAACTTTAATATTTAATCAAAAGTAATAGCAAATGCACGACTAGCAATAACCAAATAAAAATAACTATCAGGGCGAGTAAAATGGGCTGATCCAAGAAACAATATAATCTCAAATAGAATTCTAATACATATATATTTGGATGAATTCATGTACTTATAGTCCTCTTTACACAGCTTTCAACGAAACAATCCTCGTCGAAGATTACAAAATGGACAGACTCCACGCACTTCGAAGTCTGTCGAGAGTTCCATTGCACTCCTGAATGCTACCCCGGTCGCCGAGAGTAACTTCTCGACGCTTCTCTTACCGTACATATTCAATTTGTTATAGAGAAGTCACTTCGTACGCTCACGCTCAGGTACCAAGACCTCGCCATTTATGCTCAAGTCACCGGTCAGTCGAAAACCCGACATATCGATGATTTCAAATTAACTTTGAGAATATTCCTGCCTTGACGTCTACGGTGAAACTTTCGGAAACTTACGAGGTAAAATGACTTTCCCGTCACACTCTCTCCCTTCAAACCGTTACGTCAAGGTAAGAATAACGAAATTCTACTCTGAAACAAACATTTAGTAATAATTAAAAGACAAAATGTGGCACAGTAAACAAATTCATCCAATACATAATTTATAAATATGAAATAACATGACCCGTATTATCAATTTTAACGGTATAAAATTGATACAAAATAAGAAAAAATAATATATGTCTGGAATTCTGTTTAGATTGTAAAATCGGCTTATAAACTTTACTTACTGAACGCCATGGAATAAGATTAACCAATAATCGCTGAATCACGACTGAAAATGACACAAGTCGACGTTAAATTCGACGTCAGAGCAAAACCGGGTTTTCACACAACTTAAAGCCAGTAATTGAATAAGCCAGGAACATCAATGGCAAAATAGAAAATTAACAAAGTGTAAACCGTTAACATCCGCAGTCGAAACGCAGAACCGAATACAATGATTGCAGAGCTGTCAGCGACTACTTCGATGGCTTCTTATATCTGCTGGTACGATGATCTTGACTTCTTCTCGCCAGTCGCCTCTTATTCTCAGAGACTTGAATTGCACTTGGCGCCTCCGGGTTAGTAGGCACCACTCCTCCAGCTAGTGCATTTTCTCTGATGAGGAATCGTCGCAGTTAATTCGGATAATCTTCAGCATCGCTAAATCTGGCCTTTACCTTCCTTTTGAACTCCTGCTCGCCTTCGCCAATCAAATATTGGTGGTCGTTGGGAAACAACCAAGTCGCGTAGTTTAGCCTAAGTCAGACAACCAGTCCTCGGTATCTAATGTCATAAGGAGGACAATGTCCCTGATCGTTCATAATTTCACGATAACGCTATTCTGAGACAAAAATCTCTCTATCGATCCGTTAGCATTTCGCTCACCTATTATTATCTTAATTCGTCGCGGTATTATGGCTTGATTTTCTAAATCAATGTTATTTATATTTGTATTTTGGAAAAAATTATTGTAGGTTTGGAAACAAGGTTGGAAATCCTGCTCGATATTGAAATTCAATTTATCCTCCGCGAAATGATTTGAACGATCCAAGTTCGGACCTTTGATTACGTGATATTCGCGATGGGGGGTGGTTTTGATTTCCGGTTTGACCCCGATTGGAAGGATTTCGAATCGACGACAATAGCCTCTCCAATTTTGTTGAAGGATTATATCTAACGGACGTGATAAAAATTCAATTTCGCGTTCCAAGACTATATTTCTGATCAGCACCGGCAAAGGTCGACCCGGGTCGGATGTCGGTTAGCGTTCGAAAACCGCGTCCTCTTCCCCTTCCTGCGCCCATGGGTAAACCGGCGTTAAACGCTAAATTAGTCCCAGTGATAACCGCATCCTTTGGCCTGATGTCAAATGAAAATGTGGCCTTCTCTGTATCTGTCTCGCTCATATCCCTATCTGTTGTTGAAAAGAACATTGCCGAGCATGAACGGTCTCAACGTCGAACCAAAGTCAATCCAGTTTCGGATAAAGGAATAATCCCTAAAAATGTTAAAAAACGTTAATCAACAATTATTGGTCACTGAATTAGAATGTGATATAACTAAACTAATATATTTGAAAAATGACTATTGAGCCAACAAAATAACACAATTACTTTAGTTTTAGAAAAATAATCAGAGCAAGATCTGATTTTAACTTTATGAGGTAAGTACAAAACCATCACTCAATTTGATTTAAAAGAGTAATCAAAGCAAGATCTGATTTTATTTTAACGGAGTAATGGGCAAAACCTTTACTCAATTGACTTAAATTTGTTTAAATGAAATCTATCTTTGTTTGAGTAATAGGGTGGGCCGAAAAAATTAATTTTTTAAATTTCAAAAATCCACGGGGCCTAAAAGTTTTTGTGTTCTACAAGTAGTTTATCCTGAAAATTTGAGTCAATCATTGAATAACGGAGCAAGATCCAGTTACCCAATTTAAATATTCAATTAATACAATTTCAAAATATTCGCAGCTATTATTGCCTTTCATTTCAAATTCAATAATATTTCAGCTCCAAGTTGCCAGAAACTTTCAAATTGAAATTCATAATTTTTCAATACAAAATCACACAATAGCTGAGGACAAGACCCAAGCATATGTGACGCGATCCGAGAAAAGGGACCTACTAGGCAAAAGCGAAATTTTACAGGGCGAGCGATTAAAGAAATCTCGAGCTATAGGTACGCGTGTAAAAACACTTTTTCAAAAATTTATATCTTGTGAAATAATTCAGATACACAATTTCTGATTGCATCTCTAAAAAGATCAGTTAAAGAACTTATAGAATCCATCATAATCCGAAAATCGATTTTTTGCCTAGTAGGTCCCTTTTCTCGGATCGCGTCACATATATCAATTTATTTCGTCTCACTCGACGACAAGGCCGGACAGAAGGAGCAAGATCTTTACTGTTCGACCTTAGATATAACATAAATTTTAGGTTCCCGAGAAATTCACACATAAATAAATTCATATAAACTCTATTAGGTATTGTAGAAAGATACTGTTATCTAATTTAAATTCTCTGAATATAAAATTTATCTTTCAATACAAAATTTAACAAACTTTCAATTCCAAGTTGCAAGAAACTTAGAAATTAAAATTCATATCCCATTTGACGAAGTAAATGATTTCAAAAATATTATAAATTCAAAGCAGCACTAAATTCAGGTTAGAAAAATAATTTACATATTTCAAATAGTCTAGAAAGCACAACGGCTTGTCGAATTTTCTAGGAAGCCAAGCAAAGCATAGCGCTTGCGCACTCACAAATCCTCGCCACGCGGTCTAGAATATTGAAATACCGACGCCATGACACAATATTATACGAACTTACGAAATTTTCTGGTCGTGGTTTTACAATATCTTAATTTTACCTACTTTAGAACTTACAGTCCTCTTTACACAGCTTGCGACAAAACAATCTATACAATAAACAATCAATCTTGTCAATTTACACGGGAGCCGACTCCTCGACGACGATTACAAAATGGACAGACTCGACGCACTTCGAAGTCTGTCGAGAGTTCCATCGCATTCCTGAACGCTACGCCGGTCGCCGAGAGAGTAACTTCTCGACGCTTCTCTTACCGTATATATTCAATTTTTTATAGAGAAGTCACTTCGTACGCTCACGCTTGGGTACCAAGACCTCGCGATTTATGCTCAAGTCTTCGGTCAGTCGGAAAGCCGACGTATCGATGATTTCAAATTAACTTTAAGAATATTCCCGCTTTGACGTCTACGGCGAAACTTTCGGAAACTTTCGAGATAAAATAAGTTTCCCGTCACATATTCAACGAAAATTCCAAATTCAAAAATTAAGAGCACTTTCAAAATTTGGAAACCACCTTTTACGCAAATGTAAAGCGTATATAAGCGATAAAATTTACAAATATCGATTAGTTATATGTAAGTATACACATAATATATCTGAGAATAAATCATGTGGTTGATTAATAAATGTTCTTTAAGAGATTTATTTTTGTTTTAATCTATAAAAAATTTTTTTGTCCCAACCAAAATGGTTTAACAAAAAAAGTCACGTATGTATTTCGCTGTTTCTGTTACTATTTTGCAGGCGAATCAAATTTTTTCCCTCTTTTTTTTACTAATTGTAACATGTGTTCTGTTTCTTCTCCTTTTATAAAAGCAAAAATTTTGTTCTCTTGGCTTTTGTTTTTTGTTTCTATTGACTGTAATTCGTGTCTTGTCTTGTCTTTGCAAAAGAAAACGACTAATTTTTAAAACACAAACTACAAATTCTTCTATGTAGGGAAGAGTGGGATATGACGCCGGTGCAGGGCCATACCCCACTCTCCCCTACCTTCATAGAAATATGAAGGTGTTGCATGTAGTTATTTAGAGGTGTGCTATCACTTTCAGCAAACCTAAAAACCTAAAAACTTCGTAGAACAAACTGACGCGCCGCCTAGCTGGGCAAAATTGAATTAAGCCTAGTGTAGGTAAAGTAGACACATCAGTTAGGTTATGTCAGATACTTTCAAATTTTGTAATTCTTCTGAAATGTTTTTTTTTTCCTTTCGAAACACCCTTCGCCAGGGCTCCGCACCTGAATTCTGGAAGGGCTGCGCCCCTGACCCCCACGCCTCCTCATGCGTCTGCGTACCATTTTTATAAACAAGGATGCAAAAGTGGCGTTTAACAACTCGTGTGATGTTTTCAACCCTCGCCACCGTGTCGTCTCTGGCGCCTCCGACTCGACTACGGCTCGGGTTGAAAACACCACACTCGTTGGTAAACGCCACTTTTGCATCCTTGTATCATAAAATACTATTATTTCATCGAAATGTGGAGCCTTGATTTTTTATCACATTTGTGATTTTTGACAATTCTTTCACACAGGGACAATCTAGTGCCCCCTGTACGTTTATAAAAAGCAAATTAATCTAACCTTTCTTATCTTACATACAGTCTTACTGTATATTTATCCTTTTTTTTATTTGTTGTAGAAAATGAGGACAGCCTCATTTCTCCAATGCACGACATTCCACTATATGCCGATGAATCGAGTAAAATCGTTAATATGGTTGTTGAAATACCACGCTGGACCAATGCTAAAATGGAAATTAACCTTAAAGAAACTTTAAATCCAATCAAGCAAGACGTAAAAAAGGGTAAACTAAGATTTGTCGCAAATTGCTTTCCTCACCATGGCTATATATGGAATTATGGGGCACTTCCGCAGGTATACACATTTTTTATTTAAATCTAAAAAATTTTCATGTATTTTAATTTTGCAAATTTTGTTTTCCTTATTATTATTATTGTTATTATTATTTTCTTACTATTTACTTTACTACTTATTTATTTTAAAACTCGTAACGCAATTTATGAAATAATTTGCAAATTTTTTCCTTAAAGTGCTGTAGTTTCTAAGCCGATATAGACACACTTTTTCTTTTTCATTTTAGTAGCTCTCCATTCTCTTTCGATATTCACAGCAAACTTTTTGAAATTCAATTTTATCAAAAAAGTCAGCTTTTTTTTTCTTGACTTGTCAATTGGTACTATTGTAGTAAGCGATTCATACGCATGTGCTGAGTCCAATACACACTAGGTTCACGCGTAGAGCCATTATCCCTTCCACGGTCCTTTTCCAGTTCATCGACGTATCCTATGGCCCGAGTCTTACAATCGATTGCACGTCGCACATTTCTTCAATTCGCCAGATGGGGCTGAGTTACACGATACAAGTTGCGTGCTTCGTGTAAAGTCGAAAATGCACGAACTCGAACGATTCACAAGAGCACTAGAGGTAGTGCAGTATCTCTACCAAATTTTTTTCAGTGTAGATTAAAACAAAATTTTTCAAAATTACAAATAATTATAACTTCCTTAATAGTCAATTAAATGCATTAATCGTATAGATTAATCGATTCGTCTCGACACAAGGAATCTGGTTTCCCGTTACATAAGCTTTAAATTTTGATTATTTGAGAACTTACAGTCGAAAAATCAATTTTACAAAAATGATAAAAGTACATAAAAATGGTAAAATTCAATATTTTGAAAAATACTTTTGCACGTTTTAAGATATTGGTTGTGCAAATAAGCCTTACAAATTTCACCAATTTATCTATAACTGAACGTTGTATTAGACATATATCAATAGAGGAAACTTTAATTAAGCTCTTAAAAATATTGGAAAGTGTAACTACTACAAAGCTTCCTGTATGAGGAACTGAGGAAGCAAAATCTATTAAGATTCATTAAAGCCTGTTGGAAATTTTAAACACATTTATAGAAATTCAGCTTAAGGTATATATGTGTTACGTCAAAATATAAGCCCTCTTAGCTTTATTCCCTAACGTTCCTCTTTTTGTCCGAAAATCTTAAGAGTCTAGTACAGTCTCTTGAGAAATTCTTTGCGGGATGAGGATGCCAATGAGATAAGTTTGTTAAATTAACAGTTTGTTTAGTGATTCTTTACAAGCAAATGAGTCTTGAATATTGAAGGATGACAGAGGCAGCTCTTCCAGTTTACTCAGGTTTCGGCAGATATCTTTAACACACAAATCACTTAATGAATATGTGCTTGATGTTTTAAGGGAAAAGATCAGTGTTCCGAGATAAAATACCACTCACCTTTGCGATATGCGTTAGACCTTCCTTATTAAAATCTCGGCTTGAGAGAGTATGATCCACTTATAGATATCGTCAGCGGGTGTTGGTGATTAGGAGTTTGCAAACTTAGTCCAGAAACGCTCTGGCAACGAAGATGGTAGTTTTTGATGGGCTGAGTAGTGATAACTGTTCCACGATGAATAATCAGATGCTCTCCTCAACAATAGAATTTTCATAAACAATAGGCATACAAGATGAAGATGGTAGTTTCGACGGGGTGAGTAGTGATAACTCCTTCACGATGAACAATCAGATATTCTCCTCCACAATAGAATTTCCATAAATAATAGGCATACAAGATGAAGATGGTAGTTTCAATAGACTGAGTAGTGATAGCTGCTTCACAATGAGTAAATTGGTATTCCCCTTTGTTTGTTGGTGCGATATGCGTAGGATCTTTCTTATTAAAATCTCGAGTTGAGACAGTATGATCCGCTTATAGATATCATCTGCGGGGGTTGGTGATTAGGAGCTTTGCAAACTTGTTTAGACGCGTTCTTGCGACGAAGATGATAGTTTTCGATACACTGATTAGTGAAATTTTACTGATAACTGTTACAAGATGGTTAAACTAGTATTGCTCTTAAAAATAGAATTTCGACAAACAATAGGCACACAAATTCACTATATTTAAATCAACGGAGTTTACAAATTACACAAACTGATTTTAGGTCAACGGAGTTACAAATTACGCAAACTGACTTTAAATCAACGAAGTTCACAAATTAGATTTATGCAATCTAGGGTTAAACGATGAAAATTGAACTGAGACTAGGGTTGCACTTGAACTGAACTAAATTATGACTGGTGGACTATGGGGCAAAATTCGTCAAGTATACCTGCCTAAAAAGAAAGGGTAAAAGAATATTAAAAAATTTAAGGATTTTCAAGTGATTTTAAAAAATTTCAATAGAATTCAAGAGTTTTAAGTAATTTCAAAACATAAGAAATGTTTTTGAATTCTTTAAAATCTGTAAAAGTTCTGGAAATTTGTTGAAATCCTTTGAAATCCTGTGAAGTCTTTTGAAATATTTTGTGATCGCTTAAAAATTTTTGAAACCTTTTGAAATCTCTTTAAATCTTGTAACGACCAGCACTAATCTGCTCGATACATATTATATACATATATTTTTACTCGGAGCATTTATAAGTGGAGGTGATAGAGAATGACCTAGGCCGTATTTCGGAATGACACTACGTAACGGTATCGTAAGATACATTGCGACCGTATGTTTACTAGACTGGTTATGACGGTACAATATTGACGACCAAATGAGAGCCGAGGCCAGACGGTCGGTTCAAGTCAGGTAAATATCTGTCGGTGTCAGAACGGTGCGGAAAGCAGGTAATTATCAGCAGAGTCTCCAGAATGTGGGATTTTTCAGCCCCCACCACTTTCCCATCTGGCAGCAATACATGCAAACGTAAGGTATCGATAAGAAGGCGGAGTTAAACGATATAAGTTGTATGCTTCGTGTAAAGCCGAAAATGAACGAACTCGAACGATTCACGAAGGACCGTTTGAAAACTACAACAAATATGATTGAAATTTCATACATGTACATTTGCTGTAGTTTTCACATGTAGTGTCATTCCGAAATACGGTCTACGTAATTCTCTATCACCTCCACTTATAAATGCTCCGAGTAAAGATATATGTATATAATATGTATCGAGCAGATTAGTGCTGCTCGTTACAAGATTTAAAGAGATTTCAAAAGGTTTCAAAAATTGTTAAAGCGATCACAAAATATTTCAAAAGACTTCACAGGATTTCAAAGGATTTCAACAAATTTCCAAAACTTTTACAGATTTTAAAGAATTCAAAAAAATTTTTTATGTTTTGAAATTACTTAAAACTCTTGAATTCTTTTGAAATTTTTTAAAATCACTTGAAAATCCTTCAATTTTTTAATATTCTTTTACCCCATTGTCCTTTTTCTTTGAGATTTTTGTTGAACCCATTTTGCATTCAGGAACACAATGCAGGACCATAACTCTGAGGAGAATTCTCCACCCTATGGAAGGTGCCCCTGGTGGAGCCCCCTTGTTCAAGATTTTTGGATTTATTTAGGAATTCTACCGTGGTCGTGTGCATCTCTGACTCTCTTATCTTCTCACCTAGTGGATTGAATAGCTAGGAGCGGGGAGAGAGGGGAATTCAGTTACGCTCTACCACGGCAAGGCTCACTGTCTGTATTTCATCCGTTAATTTATTCTAGTTATACTTGTTTCTTTTTTGGTGCTTCGTTTGTTACATATGAATCTACTTCATATTATTTAATTGTTACGCGAGTTCGTATAATAAACAAGATCGGATTTATATTTACTAAGGGTAAATTCCACTCTTAAATAAACGTGATCAGTGCCAAATTGAATAGGTGTTTAAATTCCTAACGGAAAATGTACCTTTCCCTTTCTTTGATTCCTCACTACCTTTCTACATCACCAGGCCGGTAATAAAATAAAGTTCGATCGCGAACACCCCTCGATTCGACTTCAGTGTATTTGAGGGCCCTTAATCAGCGCTCTAAATAAAATCAATTACATTTAATTTATTACATAAAGTCACGTGTGCACGACGGATAAGTCGTGCACTTTATCTGCCTCGCGTGTTTGTAGGACTCGACTTACGAATCGTTCAATAATAATACATGCATACCACCCTTGGTGCACAATGTACTATAACTAAAAAGGTTTAAAATGGACATAAGGCCCAATATCATAGCACCTAAAGCTACGATAGCTTTCCTTTTAGGTGCTTATTGCCTACTATAACTAATTTTTTTGCGTTCCCGTTGAATATTTTACTTAAAGCTCGAACCTGTAATTTTCCAATTTGAATTTCGCGCTCAATTTCTGTCGCGGGCATCACAAGGAGATATAACCAACGTCCCGTATTGCCTCCGTCGTCATTTTGCCCCATGTTCCCCTACCACTCATTAAAGCGAATTAGCAAAAACTAAAAACTTGGACAATTTAAAAGCTTTACAAGTCAGCTATAATTTTAAAATTTACTCCTAATCAGAGATAATTTGTTGGAAAAAAATCAATTTGTTGATAATGGATCAAAAATTAACTTTTACCTCTTCTCAATTTTAAATATTAAGTATCGTAAAAATATTCGTATTGTAATGTTATACTTATTTGTTATTTTTCAATAAATATGTTTTTCGTTTGTCATAGACATGGGAAAATCCTGAAGTCCTAGATGAGGCCACTGGATTCAAGGGTGATAATGATCCTATTGATGTTCTGGAGATAGGTTACAGGGTAAGATAAACAACCACGCCTACACTAAAATATATATAATAAAAACATATCCAACTCTTGGTTATAGTGCTGCGTACAGTGTTGCCTATTTCCGAATTAATATTATATGTGCTTCACTTTTCGGTTTAGGCCATAAAACTTTAACAGGTTCAGTATTAAGCATGCTAACCTGAAAATATTTGTAATGGTAATCTCCGCCTTATGGAACGTAAGGCTTTTCATGTATCAGACAACAGAAGCCCAACTTATCAAAAGGCTGGGGAGCGTTCGGTTTTCAGTGCCTTTTGAGACGGCAAATCGCAACGTCGAATATTTTTTGTACTCGCTCTTTAAAATTCTGTTTTATACCTTTGATAGTTTGTTTTCACCTTAAATCAGTAAATTTCTTGTTCCCTATTCTTTTGATCAGTGTAAAGTTTTGTAATAACCAATAAACTGAAGCATAAATGTAAAATCGAATAGGTACTTGAGAGCTCTATTACTAACGGAGACCAGTGTTCCCAATTCGTGCTCCTTACTCAACTGCGCATGCGTCGTGCTCAGCATCTAATTGGTTGTTATTGGCGCGCAGTTTAAGATGCTAAAAAATATTATTTTTATTGTTTATTATAAATAATGACATTTTAACTAATGAAAATGTCCATTAGATCGGAATTAATGAATCTTGATAAAAATAACAATTAATTAAATGCATATTTTGTAAATAAAAAATATCCTTTTCCGGCACTGTGGCCGCGGAATGACCTTTTTCTTTAGGTACTTATTCCATCATAACGACCTTTTTTTTCCTTATTCTTTACTGACGTATCCCAAGTTTACGGAGGCAAGAATTAATATCCTTTGGTAAAACTGCGTTTAGTTCCCTTCTTCACCGTTTCCTCACAAACCTCCGCGCAATAATTCAAATCATATCGAATATTTTCCCCAGTATTTCCGCGCTAGTCATCTTCAAAAATCTTAAAAAAAAAAAAAAAACCGTACGATCGATCGAAATTACCGTAACCTTTTGCGTTATTCAAAACTACCGTACGTCTGGCAACACTGCGCCAAAGAGAATGTGGTCGCTGGCCCCCTTTCCTTATTCCACGCCACATATGTAGATTATAACTTTTCATTAGAGTTTCCACAATCCTTTTAAGCTTTTGTTTCGATCTCAGTCAGTATGTCTGCAAAATTTCATATAGTTAAGGGGAGCAATACCTTTAAATGCCCGAAAATGAGTAACTTTTTATGAATTTTTTTAAAGGTGATCAAATAATCGCATCATTTTGAAATTTTGATATCATTTTATTTCAACTTTGAACTATTGAAAAACATTTTTTTTTATATAAAACTAAATGGCGGCGTTGTAGGGTATTCCTTGAAGCGTCTTTTGCGTGACATCAAAAAGTGCTGCATCTGTCACACACTTTTTCTATTGATCCGAAAAAAAACAATAGTACATTTTCTTACAAAGGGGAAAAATGGAACTTTCTCGACTTCGCCTCGGCCGTCATACCACGTACGTGCAGGAGTTTCATTTTTTCCCCGTGTAAGAAATAATGTTTTTCTCTATCCCAGGGCGAAATTACTTACTAAAAAGTTAGAAAAAGTCAAAAATCATTTATAGTTAACCGTTACGTGTATTCGATGCCCGACCAACATTTGCAGCACGAGCAAAACGAGTGAATGAATAAGCATGAATTTACAAATAAAAGTAATCTTGCTATCAATATTTATTTACTGCTCATGCGTCGCGCTCGTTATTTGATTGGTTGCTATTGGCGCGCAGTTTAAAATGCTAAAAAACATTTTTATTATTTATTATAAATAATGGCATTTTAATTTATAGAAATATTGATTAAACCGATATTAATGAATCTTAATAAAAATAAAAATTAATTAAGTGCATATTCTGTAAAAAAAAAAAAAATAATATAATAAGACATTTTTTGATTTACAGAATATGAAATTAATTAATTTTTATTTTTATCAAGATTATTTAATATGGGTATAATAAACATTTTTATAAGTTAAAACGCCATATTTATAAACAAAAATAATATCTTTTTAGATATATCCTTCCGATAATGCTATAGACAGAAATCTCCTAAAATTTCAGCCAGACAGATCAATTACTTTTTGAGCTATAGCACTAGCTGTTCTTGAAAATGCAGTTTTGAGACAATCGCGTTTAAGTTTCAACTCGCTAGTTCGCAGTATGCGGTCCTGCGCTCGATTATGTGCGATTATTATTATTATTATTCTCAGAGGGCAGTAGACCCCTGTTCAGAGCACTTAGCCATTAGGCCTTTGTACTCTATCCCCTCTGCTTAGTCACTTAGGGTTGCTGTCGGTAACAACAAGCCTTGCAGAACGCCAGAATTTGACCTGCCGTCAGTTCCCTTGTCCTACCCTGTGAAAAATCCGCCTGCTCGAGAAGAGCATGTCTATGACATGCCAGCGCGTCGCAATAACATAGGAAGTGGATGGAGTCGTCTATATCCGCCCCACATTTCTCACATGCCGGTGTAGAGTATTTACCCGTAATGTGCCTATGCTTCCCTAGATTGTTGTGTCCCGTGAGGATTTCCATTACAATCCTGATCCTTGGCCTGTCAAGCTTCAGGAATTCCTTCGACCAAGTCGCTGTGGTGTTACCCAGAAAGGCCCTGTTCGTGCTGCATCCTGGGCTTCGCTGCCACTCTCTATTTTTTTGATTGTTGACCCATTCCTCGATAGCGACCTTCTCCGCCTGGAAGACTGTGTTGAAACCATCCAGCCTATGGACAAACCTGTCCGCGGCCTTTTGACCATATACTCCAGC
>JAUESH010011723.1:0-15184 GCA_032275165.1 Synergus magnus
CCGTCGGGTCATAGGCCCCACTCTTTATATTTACCGTATGATCCGCTATATGGCGGTGTTATATTTTTCTAAGCATTATTGTGACAGGAATCGGTCGAGGTAAGTGCAAAAAGCCGATTCTTGTTTTTAATTTTTAAAATAATTGCATTTATGTGTAAGTAGAGGTTTCCTGCAAGGCCAAAACTTTTTAAGAATAGTTTTACAAATACGATTTACCACTAATTATCCATAAAGTTCTGTTATCCATAAATTTTATCGTACTGTGGAAACGTCATAGAAGACACTTCCACATCGAACTCCGTATTTGCAAGTTAATCATGAAAACTACGATGTTTTTTGTCAAACCCATGCAAATGGGACATAAGCCCCACTTATTTTCCGGAAGATAAGCCCCAACGATCTTTCGAGCTTTTCGTAGGTAAAGTGACATTTTCATGAATAATTATTAATCGAATCGTCAATTAAGCAATATCTACAGATTTTAAGTAGGATAAATCAACTGTTTGCAATAAGTAAAATATAGTGAAAGTTATGATAGGCTACATCCGGGTGATAGGCCCCACGTTTTTTAAAATTAGCATTATCTTTTCTCAAAAGTATGGATTGACGAAACAATAATAATTATGTATAAATTGAAGCCCCTACATCAACTTTATTATGATTGCAAACATTTCAAGAATTGGTATTTAGTTTTTTTTTTTTAACGTGGGGCCTATGTCCCGGACATTTTTTCAGGTAGTCAATTTGACACTTTTTGTTTAATTACCAGTAATTTAATTACCCGGATTTACCCTACATAAAGAAGAGTGTATACAAAATTTTTTGATCTAATCTACAGCAATGTTTGCGGTATATGCCTCTTCCAAAATCCCCCTTCCCTTTCGACGGTTGGCAGGTTTTAAACCATACGGTTTATCTGAAAAATAAAATAAAAATATATTTAGAAACTAGACATTTAGGTTTATGGCACCATGAAGGGGAAAATCGATATCTCAAAAAAAAAAAAAAAAAAAAAGAACGGTGCACCAGACACGCGTATTACAATCATACCTGCAGGATTAAGAATATTTTGGCCTTCGATCATATTTCTCGATACCGGTGTAGCTTTTGTGTAACTACAAAAACTATTTAAGTCCATAAATACCACTTTCTAATCTTAAAAACACTTTCTTTTTGAATTATACTACGTGTACTTTTCGACAACATTGCCTGTCAATTTCTATGCTTACAGCCACCATGTTTGTTGTGGCGCCGCAGCGCCCCTCTTGGATCGGTGGATGTTTTCATTATCAATACGCGCCGCGCATGCGTGTCTGCCGGCCCTGGCTTATGTGATACTTTACTCAAAATTTTTATAAAATATTCCATGTGCTAGGTTAGCCGTGGGGTTTAGATGCTAGGGATAAGTTGCGTTCGATCATGCGTTAAAGATCGTGATAGGTAGTTCGACAACAGACAGACAGACACCGATGTAAAAACTATTTTTTCTGACTCAGGAGGCCTCAAATTGATGATGAGAATATAAAAATAAATATAAAATTTAAAAAAATTCTTTAATGATAAATAAATTAAAACGTCAATTTAAAAAAAAAATGTTTTTCGAACGACTGTAGCAGGCTCATCGCTATAGCTAAGCATCAGAGAAAATCCAGGGTATCAAATAGATCAGATCAAAATGCTCCACTTTTGCGAATCAAAAAATAAATTTATATGCAAATTTATTCGTATCTGTCGAGTGCCAGTTATTATTGAGAGAAATTTGAAATTCGAGTTTCGGTGAACTGAAATATAACTCGTTGTGCCAAACTCGAGGTCAAACTTCATTATTGATATAGGTAATTGTTCTCGAATTAGTATAATTCGAAATGCATGGATTTCGACATCAAATTCATACTAGGGATGTATGGACTATTCGTATCATAAAAATTTCGTGAAAGTCGTCTAGTACTTGAACCCATTTATACTTCCTACCAATCCGAATAAGATTTCAGCAAATTTCTACTTATACATGTATACAAATAGCCCCATTTGTTCCTACTTCAAATCGGGCATTAGTCGGGCGCTAGAGGGGCAATTTTTTAAACTTTCTAGGCAGGTACTGGTCGGGTGCTAGTCGGGCAAGTTTTCTATTAAAATTCCCAGATAAGCCTAGTCGGGGGTTAGTCGGGAAATTTTTTTTAAAAGTGCTAATAAAGCAGTTTCTATAAAAATTCTGTTACACATATAATATCTTACTGCTGTAGGCCTTAATGGAATTTTTAAGAAAGATTTTTCAATAGCCATGTTAATGTTTTTTTTTTTTTTTTTTTTTTTATTGCCTTTAAAAATACAAAATTTCTATGTCAAGGGAGAGCCAATATTAACGAAAAAAGTATAAGTAATATAAGTAACTAGGAGTTAAGGTGTATTTACTAAGATTCGATTCTTACTGGTCGCGCTCGGCGGATATCAGTGCTTATTCGAATAAGGAGAACGACCTAATTTTTAAAAACGTATTTATAAAATTAAATATTGTGCGGAAAGTCACTGGATCAGAATAAGACAATCAGAGATATAGATTGTCTCTGTTAATCATGTGTAAGTTACTTAGGTTGTGATGTCTAATAGATGAGTATATTAATGTGATGTCTAATAGATGAGCATATTGGACATTTTGTAAGGATGTGTAGGGGATCCTCTTTTCACCCAAATTACACAGTTGACATGTTTGTTGTGGGTCAATCACAGTAGTGCCAACTTTTGAGGTCAGCTTAATGATGTATTTGGAAGATGTCCTAAGCTGGGTAAAAATGCGTTTAAAAAGAAACGGAGTTTTTGATAACAGATATTGTTGAGGTCGTGGATCATTATAAAAAATTTGTTTGTACATGGCACTAAAATTACTATTTTCCAATCTTATCAAATCTTGAGAGAACGTATATTCATTATATCTGTTAACTATCTCAATAATTTTATCTTTAAGAGTGGAACCATTTAATTCAGTTAAATTGTAATCAATGCCCGCACCTTCCGGGCATCTTATAAGCTAACCTAGCCAATTGTATTTTACATTTTTACTGTATGCGGTTTCGGCCAATTTTTTCATACATATTTTGGGGTAACACGTGTTATCCATGTCGAAGGCCCGTGCCGCCCAGTTCAAATGTTAATGTAATTCTACCTCAAAGTTATTTTAGACTTAAAATTCATAATATATTAATAAATAATAAATACTAGGGCTTTATTGTGGCTGCTTTTCCAGGGCCATTATAGACTGCCCAGCTAGCACCTTAATTAATCAGCGTGACGAATTAATGAGACGCTAGTTAGTTTTTCTATCTTGGAACCGTAATAAAAGTGGCGAAAACTAGATAGAACCCTACTTAGGCCCAAAGAAAATTTCTACGTGGAAAGATATAACTCTTAAACAAATAAACAGTATGGAATCATACTGAGGGTTTTTTTTTCAGATTGAGTTGTGCAATGTCACATCGGATAGGCGATGATGAAACACTTATTACTTGACCTCCTCAGTGTCGCTCTAATCTTATAAGTTAGCGTGTTGATTTGCCTTATGCGGAACGTGTAGCTTCAGCGTGTGCATTTCAAATTTATGGCTCAGAAGCTATCGATCTGAATCTCACTGTCCTTCCCCTTAACTGAAAATAGGACATGTTATGTGTGTTTTGCTTCCTCGGTACTACTCTCTTGGGTAACACGTGTTCATAATGATGATACACTTTGAAAAAATGTTCATTCATTTCACGAAAGTATATCTCTTATTCCACGGGCATTCAATTTTATTTCAATATCTGAAATCCAAAACCTCACAACGATTCAAGAACGTGATTATTTATCAGTTCTAATGTAGGAAATTTTAACAGATGTAGATTAAATGCCGATTAAATTTCGACGAAATATCAATGATTTGTGGAATTTGAGCGAAGAATTTCGAAAAGTATTGCGAAAACTGGCAATGTTTTGGAGAAATGAGAAAATTTTTCTTTTTACCTTTAATAACTTCCAGTTTTTGATATATTTGAACGGCTCTTAGACCAGATTATCAGGAATGCTCGCCGAGTTCAGAAAAATCAAGGAAAATTAAAATTCAAAAAACCGTTTTTGAGTTATAGTTAAAAATCTATTTTTTGGAAATTTTAGATTTTTCAAACCCTCTGAAATTAAGTGAAGCATCTAATTTCGATGAAATATCAATGATTTGTGCAATTTTAGCGAAGAATTTCAAACAGTAGGGGAGATCGGGGCTAGTTGGCCAATTTTTTACTTCACGATTTTTAATAACTTTTCTTATACATAAAAAAATGTAGGTTCTCACCATATAAAAGTGTATTCTTTTGGCTAGCATTGAGAATTTTTTCATGCACTTATGTTAGCTATTGAAAAAATGGGAGATTATTTTTGAGAGAGGTGAAGAATTGGCCAACTTGCCCCGAGTACAGGTAAATGGGCGGGGTAAGTTTTCCAATTCGAAAAAATGCATTATAAAAGCTACTGATGAAGGAGATAATTAATAAAATAGTCATCTTATTAATTTCTTTCTTTATTGAATCTTATTTCAATCGAAGCCTATCGTTTATAAAATCCTTATAACTGTTTTAACATTTAATTCTAAGTTACAATAATAAATTCAAATTTTCTGAGCTCATTTTACCAAAAGTTTTTTGTTGGTCGAAGCCACCGAAGTTGAAACATTTCGTATTGATGAAGCGTTTTTTTAAGCACCTTGTGATTGTTTTTTGATTTCGCTCGTTTCTTTTTCATTGGCCAACTTGCCCCAAAGAAAATTGGTCAACTTGCCCCAGCTATGTTTTTTAAAATTAAATTTTTTGTAGACTGAGGAACCCAAGCAATAAATTCGAACGATACATCATTTCAAAGCTCTTGGTATGGACAATTAAAAACCATATTTAGTTTTGACAATAATGATTATTTATTAATCTATAAAATGAAAAAACCAGAAAGTACAAATTTTACTCACAACCGTCAAAAACAGTTTTTCAATGATATTTTTGACAAAAAGCTGCAAAATGCAGTGAAATCACAGCTGAAGTCTTTGCACAACTTAATACACTTACATTAAACGTGGTGGCGCTGTTAACATTTCCGTTGTTTAAAAAAAGAGCAATAGCCAACTAGCCCCGGTCTCCCCTATTGGGACTCTTGGACCCGATTTTCAGGAATGCTCGCTGGGTTCAGAAAAATCAAGGAAAATTAAAATCCAAGAAAGCGTTTTTGAGTTATAGACAAAAAACGATTTTTTGGAAATTTTGGATCTTTCAAACCTTCTAAAACTAGATGAGACATAATTTCGACGATATATCAACGATTTGTGTAATTTGAGCGAAGAATTTGAAATATTTTCAATGATAAAAATAATTTTAACGCATTCATATCAGGTCATCAACTATTCACCTTTTTTCACCTATTTTTAGGATTTGTCACCTTTTCACCTTTTTTCAATTCTAAATCTTTTGAAAAAAACGTCAAATTCCTTAAAATTATTCAAAATCTTTTGAAATATTTTTCAATTTCCTAAAATCATTTTGAATTCCTTGAAATCCTTTGAAGTCTCTTCAAAATGTCTTAAAATTCTTTAAAATTCGTGCAATCCCTTGAAATTATCTTAAATCATTAAAAATATCTTGAACTCTTGTGAGATATCTTGAAAATCCTACACCTTTTTTTGAAATGTTTAAAAATCACTTCAAATTCCTTAAAATCACTTGAAATCTTTTGAAAAACATTGAAATTGTTTAAAATAATGAGAAATCTCTTAAATCCTCCTAAATATTTTGAAATCGTTTAAATCATAAAAAATTTCAAAGGGCATGTGTTACTTACCATATGAGCAAATTTAGATAACCCGGGTTCTTTTCTACAATTTTTACTTTTTCAAAAAAATAATAGTGGACAACCGTCAAGAACGTTAACACGGATGATTGTCGACGATTATTTTTTTTAAAAAGTAAAAATTGTGGAAGAAAACCCGGGTTATCTAAATTTACTCATGGGGCATTTTTTCTCAAGTGTACCCACCCTGACATTTGACAAAAACTGGGGGGTCAAATTTTACACAAATCTAATACATTCCCTGATGAGAATGTAAAAAATTCAAACGCAATGACGAAGTGTGTTCGAATTTTTTTCTCCTAAACTACTATCTGTTCCACGATGAAATTTACAGGACACGTAAAGTACATATAGACCTTTATTTGGCAAAAAAAAAAAAAAAAAAAAAAATTATTTTTTTTCAAAGGAGCGATTTTTGTTTTTTGAGTTTACAAAAAAGAGTCAAACATTTTTTTTTGAGTTTTTTAAAATATGAAATGACGTTTTATTACCAAAAATTTGAGACGTCAAAACGCTAAATCGGTTAATTAGAACCAAAAATATGATGTTTCCAAAAAAAGGTCCAAAAAATTTCAAAGTCCCATATCTTCGCCTTTTTTCTGGAATTTTCCAAAAATATTTATTTTGAATTTTTTTCACTACTAAAGGGCTGATTACACCGAATTACACGCAAATCCCATTCAAGCACCAAAATTCTTGTGATCACTTGACATGAACTCCACCTGCTACATGTTTACTTTTAATTACTAATATTTTAATGCTTATTACTATCCTAATTGGAGTAAATACTTATTACAATTATATAAATAGGCCAAAGGCTTTTATTTTTAATGCGTTTACCGTGAAGAAAATCAAGGTGTCTATGTCGGTTTGAGATTTAAGATCCATAATTTTTTCGATTGGTTTCGCTCCAGCATACATATCAGGGCGCACCCCATTATATGCGGGGCATTCAACAATAAAATGCCTTAACGAATCTTCCTTTTTCTGAGAAAAATGGAGTGCTAAACTTGGAGTTTAAAAATTTAGATGGTTAGCTTGACCTTCTAGATAGTACCAACCAAGTACCATCCATAATTTTTTCCTAATATTAAGACATACAATTCTTTTATAGTATGGTTGAATATATTCAGTGTCAGGTTTACACTCTGAGATAGTCAAGAGATGCGCGCGCATTTTGAAGAAAAGACGCCGTGCATAACCATTCATGTTTTCTCGTGTCCCTCATGCTTTGTGTTCGTTGTGTTCCTTGTGTTATTTCTCAACCGAAATTCGAGCCTAAATTGTGAAGCAATTATATTTGTCGAATTATGGACCAGTTCAAACATTCATCAGAAATGTATATTGTCACAAGAAGTGCAGTGCATGCTTGTGTAATACTTTACTGGGATTTTTGTAAAATATTCCATGTGTTTAGGTTAGCCGTGGGGTTTAGTTGCTAAGGATGATGAGTTGCGTTCGATGCGTTATAGAGATAGGTGTTAGGTAGTTCGAATCCCGCAGCAGAATTTCTTTCGATTTTTCGGAGTGTAAAAAGCGTGCGAGAATATAGATAAGTATAAGTCTATATGTATATGAATTTTTTTTTTTAATTTGGCAATTTAGATTTTTTTAAAAAGTTTTTCGTGTCTTTGTGGTTAGGACAATGCAAGCTATCATCTAAGTTAACACTCCAGGGTAATCAGGTTTAAACTCCGCGATAATTAAGCTAGCACTTTGCGGATACTCAGGTTTACACTCCAGGATTGTGAAACTTACACTCCGGAATGGTCAAGCTAAACACCCATTTTTAACATTCCGCGGATACTAGGTTTTACTATCTAGAGTGCTGTCCTATAGTTAAAACTGCAGTATAGCCAGTTTTACACTCCAGATAGTCAAACTAACACTCCATTTTTCTCCGTGTATACTCTCTGAATCAAATTCGAATCTTTGACCTTCCCATGGTATTCTCGCGTTCTTAGAATTACTTAGCCTAAGTTGACATAGAAGTCTCAGTTTATTGAAATTAATGCCCTTTATCAAATAATCGTTCGATGAGACAATGTTCTTGTAAAAACTAGAATAACTTGAGTTTTGAGCTGCTAATATATCTTCATCTCTGAGATTCCGTTGTAGTTTATACATTATCTCATCAAACGATTCTTTCACTTTTTCTGGATTCTGACGCTCGAATATGTTCCTAAAACCTAGCTCTGATAGTTTGCTCTCGAGCTGAGATGCCCAGTTAAACTTAAAATTATTTGACTTCAAAGTATTCAACTGAAGTAGCTTTTTATAAAATTTTTTTGCCATTCTCTCCCCTGGCATCTCTAACAGCCTTATTCACCACCTCAAAGCTCTAGCTACGCATTCGTACTTAATTTTTAATCTACATATTTGTTTCTAGTCTTACCATATAGTTTGGGGTGCTACGGGGTAGATTTAATATAGATTTATAATACCTTGTTTGAGCTACCTCTATGTCTTCTAGATATCTCAAAGACCAAATTTCTGATCCATAAAACAAGGTCGCTGAGGTTACAGAATTAAACAAATGATTTGTCGTTTCTCATTGGCTCGTCTTTCATTTTGTGATATTTCCTTATTGGTCTTACTGTTCTTTCTGCTTTGTTTTCCTTAGAGAATTCGGCGATTTCCGAATCTACTTCCTCGATATCTATGTCGTCGTTACTTCTGTCCCTCTTCTTTGCTGTTTGCAGAAAACATTTCATCTCTTCTGTATCGCAAGGCTTTTCTTCTATTAAGAGAAAATCGTCTCTAAGTTGGGACTCGATCTCCATTTTCCTTAGTTCCTTAAGCATTGGTATCAGTTGTTTACGTACTTCAATGGTCTCTTTGTTATGATCGTTATTAATGAAGATCCCTGTACCTTTTAGTTTGAACTTCCTACTCATGATTTCTACTCCCAGTTTTTCTTTTACGAGTTTTATCGTATGTTTTGCTATTTCACGCGGAAGATCAGGCACCTCCAGCCCGAAAAATATCAAATTGTTCTTTTTGAGTTGATTCTCATTCTTTAGATTAATCTCTTCAATCCGGTTTAGAAGTTGATTTTTGCCTGCTTTTAGGACCTCAATTTCTTTTTTACATTTGTCGAGTTCCTCCTTAAAAGGCGGAATTTCTTTCTTTACTATATCCTGAATCTTATTCCCGAAACACTCCAAAATTGAATCTTTCCAAGGCTCAAGCATCCCCTCAAACTGGGATACCGACATTTTCTCGATCTTTGTGGTTTTATTGGCAGGTTCCCCCATCTTCCTTCCGTCTTGACTGTTCGCACCCTTGATCACAGATGGCTCTTACTAACGATTATCTCGCTGCTTCCCTCACTGTATGGCATGTACGCCACCAATTTTCTTTATTTTCTCTAGTACACGTACCCGCACACAAGAAAAGTTTTTCCTTCGATAAGCTTAGAGACCAAAACAACCGAAACAAACCAAACTATAGACCCCAGCGTTATTTATACGCTTTACTTTTGTTATACACGAGAGAGCGATACGTAAGACAACCGTTCACTTTCACGCTATAGCAGCCCCCCCCCCCCATTAAAATCTCTTTAAAGCCTTTTAAATCATTTAAAATCGTTTGAAATCTGAGAAAGCATCTTGGTATCCAATTGTTTTAAATTATTTTTAAATTCTTCTGAATTCGCACAAAATTCACTTAAATTCCTCTTCAATTCTCTTTAATTTACCTTGAATTATTTATAATTGACCTTAAATTTTTTGGAATTGACCTTGAATATTATTGAATTCGCCTTGATTTTTAAATTTCCTTTCATTTCTGTTAGATACTTTTGACTTTTTTTAAGTTCTTACCTATTTTTATAAAAAACAATCACTTTTTCAACTTTTTTAATGACAATTGTTAATTTGATGACTCTTAACAACATGGATGTTAAAATCCGCAAATCGCGTACTTGTTAAAGTTTTATGGTTGATACTTCTTTCACTGATTTACACTATTTGAGACTCCTTGTTATTTTTTATCTTGACATGGATCCATTCATGATTATTTTATATCACTTCCATAGTTTGCGATAGTATTCATATAACTTTGAACTAAAGGTCAAACTTAAGGGGGATGTTCCTGACTGCCATTGGCGCCATGCGATGCCCTATATTATAGACTCGGCCAGTAATTGAAGGACCTTGATTACTTACGAACTGCATTAGTATAGAAATAACCATATCAGTTCGTTTATCTCGCTAAGTTCTCTCACCCAACTCTTCACTTTATCGAATTACCCTCATTTTCAGTATTTGGATTGAAATTTGAACTTGGTGATTACGACACTTCACTTCTGAAGGTTGTTATGATGAAAAAATTTTCAGTTTAGATGCTCACAAAAAGAAACTAAGCTAGTTTAGTATCGAATTCCCGGGTAGAAATTATACTTGGGCCCAAGGAGGGTTCTATCTAGTTTGCATTTGTTTCTAGTTAACAGTGTGCTAGCTGGACAGTATATAATTGCCCTAGAAAGGCATTAAAGCTCTAGTATTATGAACTTTAAATCTAAAATTACTTTGAGGTAGAATTCAGTAATTATGATATGTAAGACGACCATTTTTTTCAGTAATCACTTGAATTTACAATTTTAATGCAATATCGGAACTGTAAGAAAAATATAAAAGAGAATTCATTTTAAAAGACAAAAATTATTAGAGTAAAAATTTCGCGCCTATATATATTATTCATTTGTTTACAAATAATACAAGTATTGATTTTTTAACGCTCATCTTTCAAGTAAAATTTTCATTCTGTCGCGGGGGGGGGGGGGTATCGAACCCACAACTTAACGCACTACAGTCAAATGCTTTGGCCAATATGTTAACGCGCCTATTGAAGAATATCCTTATGTTTGTATGTAGCTTAGTATGTATTTCCAAACAAGTAAAACAATCCTGTCATCAAAACTGCTTCTATAAAATGGAAATCTCGAAGTGAGTGAATAATATTAAGGATATAAAATTAATTCAGAATAATAATTTAAAAATTTTCAAAAGATATCAATATAGTTCGAAATATTTCAAAGAATTCGGAAGATTAAACGTGATTCGAAAATATTTCAAAAATTTTTTAAAAATTATTTTAGAAGGTTGCAGAAGATTTAATTGAAGAGATTTAAAATAAATTCAAAAAGATTTCAAGATATTTTAAAAGATTGTATAGAAATCCACAGATTTTAAGAAATTTAACCAAAGGATTTCAAGATATCTAAAAGATTTAAAAAAATGAAAAAATATTTTTTACGTTTTGAAATTATGCTTGAAAATCCTGAAACTCTTTTGAATTATTCTGAAATTCTTTAATATCACTTGAAATTTTTTGAAATCGCTTAAAATCTCTTTAAATCCTTTCAGTCTTGATATATTAAATTTTTTTAATCATTACAAATCCCTTAAAAAATATCAATAATAATAATAATAATAATAATAATTTTTCGGCATGGGAGGGGAAATCTTTATGCACGGCATGTGGGACTTCCAGATTTGAAAACCTCACACCCATTCACCAGGAATCGCATAAGTGGGATTCCGGTGGGCAGAGGGTGAGATTGCCATGTTAGGCTTACCCACTAAAACTACCTCCGTTCTTTTCTTCTTGGCAGAGGCCTACCTGGGAAACCGCTTTCGCATTACTTCAGGGTGGTGCCGTTTTCTATCCCCTTTAGGGGTCCTGCTGACTTTTTACTATTTTATACTGTTCGTGACATCTAGCTTCTCTTCCCTCTTCTTTTGGCAGGAGACTATCTCGACGTACCTCGCGACCGCATCCCATATCTCGTCACTACTAAGCATCTTTATAACGATATTTTCAGGAGTGATTCGTACAATATCTGTTTCAAGTTTCGTCCTCTCATCCATCCATCTTCCGGAGGTGAAAAAAGTGTGGCATACATCGTCTCTATGTGGTCCGCAGTATCTGCAATTAAGGGTCCTCACTTTGCTGACTTTATGCAAGTGGGCTTGGATAAATCCGTGACCCGATAGGAGCTTCGTGAAGTAGTAGTTGACTTCTCCATGCTTTCAGTCAATCCAGGCTGTGATATCGTTTATCAGTCTAAACGCCCATCTTCCTCTGGTGTTCTTTAAAAACAGATAACTATCTGCGCACCTGTACGTTGCACTCCGGCTATACGTCTTCTGTACTGGTCTATCTTGAGTGCGTCGGCCCATATTTCGACGCCGTATAACAGGACAGTCGTTGTCACCGACATTAATAGCTGGCGTTTGCTTGGTTTAGGACCACCAACGTTTGTCATCAGTCTGCTCAAGGCCGTCGTGACAGGCCGCCTTATCAGCCGCTTTCTAGATTTATTCCCAAAAGGTCAGCTTTGTATCCAGATGGATGCCGAGATATTTCACCGCCTTTTTGGTTTCTACCGTTCCACTTCCCATTTGTAACTGGATGCAATTCAATTTTCTTGGTCGTGAGGATCACTATTTCCGTCTTCTCTAGGGCGAGGCTCATACCGGCTTCCGCCACACGCTCAACAGCCTCCACTGTGCTACGTCCTTTTCTAAACCCGAACTGTTGATCGGAGAGATCACCAACCGCTTGGACAGTTGACAGCAGGCGAGGTTTTAGGAGCTTTTCCAAGAAATTTCCGATTTTAAGACAGCTATTGTACATGTTTAAGAGCAGCTGTGGCTTATGCTGTTCCACTGGTTTCAGTGCCTATGCTGGAATCCCATCCGGGCTCGGCGCCTTGTTGTTTTGCAGCGACTTCATGGCTAGCCGGAGTTCTGCTGTGATATAGAGTGGGATGTCCATGGGGATATCCTCCCCTGCGTTCTCGTGTTCGACGTCGGCTGTTGGAAAGAGCGTATCCACAATGTTCTGCATGGTTTCCGTGTCGCTCTTGGAGGATGATGTTGCTGCCCCTAGTTTTCGGGTAACTATTTTATAGACCAAACCCCAAGAATTTTCATTCACCTCCTTTGTCAATGACATCCAACCTGCACGTTTGTTACGCTTGATGGTTTTGCCGAGCTCTTTTTTCATTTGAAAGAATCCCCCTACTTTATGAAATCAAAATTAAAATAGAATACAAAAAGAAAGTAATGCCCATGAAAGGAAGAGTCTAACTAAGTTGATAATCGCTCATGCTTATTTTCTTTCACATATCGCCCAATGGCGTCCGCGGTGCTACTAGCTTTCCGCGATATTCAAATTGGAGCATTCTTACATTTTTATTGAAATTACCCTACAATAATAATATACCTTTATTAAAATGCCAACAAAAAATAACATTTAGAAGTAATAACAAACCTATTACAGGAAAAATCACTTGAAATCTCTTCAAATCCCTTCAATTTCTCCAAAATCTCTTGAAACCCATTAAAATCTCTTTAAATTCCTTAAAATCACTTAAAATGTCTTAAAATCCTTTAACATATCTTGATATTGTATTGATTTGATACCTAAAAATAATCCTTAAACTCTGTCCCGCCCTCTACTCAAGGTGCGGCAGCCAACTTCAATTCATTTGAAAAAATGGCCGCAAGTTTGCCAGATTTGAGAGGAAAAATAGAAAATCCCGGCATACATGTTCATAGTTTTGCTCATGCTCTACAAAGGTCGAAAATTCAATTTCCCATACACTCGTGAAAAATTGTTTAAACCACTTGAAAATCTTGAAATTCTTCTGAATACTTTTGAAATTCCTTTAAAATTCTTTAAAATCAGTTGGCAGCTCTGATCTCGATTCTAAAGTAGAGGCGGGGAATACCAAACGCTAACCAATAAATGATAGGATGTAACTCAAATGTAGATTTGACATGTTTCTTTACCTTGATATTAAGAATGCTTTTCTGTAGACTTATATTTTCAAATTAAAAAATTAAAAGTTAAGGGTTTTAAGTAAATGTTTAGAAATTAATGTAAAATATTTTCTGTGTACATATTTCAAAACAAATAAATTATTAAGCTTTTTAGAGATTACCTATTATAACTCCCGGCCGGAAACTTTAATAGAAAAATTATCCAACTAGCACCCGATCAGACATTACAAGAATAAGTGAAAGAGAAATTAGCGTTGACATGCAAATAATTATCCTGCTTTAATTCAAGAGCATTAGTTCAATGAACAGTTCATTGTTAGTGATTTAAAGCTTTCCAATTTCCTCATCTTCCAAGATTTGCAGGAAGATGACCTCAATTCTCATAGAGCCATCAATATTGGTTTCTCCTCTATTTTAGAAGCGGAAAGTCTTATGTGAAATTAAATTCCTTGTCGAAAAAAAAATTAAATTTTTTCCACCTAAAATACCATCTTGGAATGTCTTCATTAGCCGTGGTTTATGATAATTGATTTTATCAATTATTTTTCGTGCAAGGTATTATTCGATTTCAAAATGTTCATTATATCTTCCCAATTCTGTGCCATTATTTCAAAATTTTTTAATCTCTAAGCCTTAGACGTTTATTTTTAATCTTCGTGACGTCTTTTTTTATGGTTTGACGTCTTACAGATTATTTTCATCTTTTACGACACGTTCAAAGCTTCACTAGTCATTTTTCGTTCAACACCTTTGATTTTTCGTTAAGAACATTGAATATGTATCTGTCAATCTTCCCAGCTCTTATGATAAATTCTACTTTTTATTGAATAAGAACTAAAAAAGAAATGATTCCGAGGATATATCTCTTGCCACACTTTGAGACTAAAAAAAGTGGTTTCACATTTTTTCATTATACCTTATTTTCAATTACATCATTGGCATTGCAATAATAATTTTCTCTGTTGTTTAATTAAAAGTATAAATTGGTATAACGCGTCAATTTCATTGATTTTATTGCTAGGCATCAACACGTCCGAATGTTTAGATGTTTACACTTTGTAGGTTTTACAACCGAGTTTGCATACACGGAAAAAAGAAAATAGCAAAATGTAATTTGAAATCAAAGCAAAGAATGCCATTTCGAAACGGTCCACGAAAAACGTTTCGAAATAAGGGGGTACTATTTCAAATGGTAAAATTCACAACGTAACTTATGACAGGATTCGGGCCGCATCCCGGCCGGGCAGGCTATACGCGGTCGGATCCCGGATAAAAATAGGATAACCTGGTCGGAATCCGATTGGTTTTTGACGATGTAATATAATAAAAAATTTACAAAAAAATTGTTTTTAATATAATATCACTGCACTTAATTTATGTTTTCAAATTAATACAATCACATGCACGCTCTCTTACACATATAATCGCACGCCTAAAAAACGCTTCGAAAAATCGCACACTCTAGGGGATTCGTACCCCCGACCTAACATCTTAAAATCTAATACGCACGCACTAACCGACTGAGCTATTTAACCGCTTGC
>JAUESH010011749.1:0-15179 GCA_032275165.1 Synergus magnus
CAATGTAGAATTTTATCTATATTACTATCAGATCGATCATCTGCTTCTCTCTATGGAGATAGGCAGAATCTGAAGTTTAAACTGTCAAGGGTATAATAATATTTGGAATTCACTTTTCGTTTGATCTCCAGGATGTTCTCTGACGAATTCAATTCAATCTCTAGAGAAATTGATATTTTTCTTTAGACCTTTTTCTTGTAAAAGACTCGATATTTATACTCAAAAAGGAAATACCAGTAAAATCTTTACCGTCTGTCGAAATAGTAATTATCCCTACTAGTTTTTTAAATTGAAATTTGAAACCAATTCTACTTATCGTATATCTCTTACTCCTGGAAAAATGAAGATATCAGAAATTAAATGCTCTATCTATTTTCCACACCATTGCGCTAGAAAATTGCCACCTTTCTCCCAATACTTTTTTCACACTTATACTATCGAGCATGAATACTAATCAACTTCATTTTCTTCTTAACTATATCTGCCCCTTCGAGTCTTCCATCGATCTGACTTTCGATTACTATTCCACCCAAATTGCTCTCGTTTATCTTCCAGAATATTTCAATCGGTAAAACCCCAATTGAGGTAAAGTACTTGCTATTTAAATTTGATACCAAAATGGAGTTCAATTATTTTTTAATGGGAAATATCAATTTTCAAACCGTTAAATTGAAAAAACTTATCCATAATTGAATTTGTTCAATTCTTATTAATTTAATAATTTTATGAAAGTAAAGGAATGGAAAGTAAGAATACGAGGAATTATACATTGATAATATAAATAAAATTATACATTATAATATTTATTGAATTGAAAGTGTCAAATTAGGTACAGTCAGCAAAGTTCTAATACATATGAAAACCTATCAAACTATACCTATCTTAAAATTATTTAGTCTCATTGCTAATTTTATCGTCTATAATATACATTTCTTAATGAATCGTACAAAAGTGAATATTTCGAAACGTTTTAAATGATTAAAACGTTAAAACTTACTTCTTAAAATCGTACATTTTAAAGAGAATAAGTAAAAAAAATGTAGGTATAATATATCTTTTCAACTTCTTTGCTCAAATTACCAAATTGATTTTTCAGCATTCAGGCTGATGAATAATCCAAACATAAATTAACGTTTTAAATATTCATTCTAAAAATAAAATAAATCAATTCTACAAGAATCTTTCCTCTTTTTTTATAATAAAAATAAAATAATAAGCTTTCGCTAGGAAATAAGTTTTGAAAATCAATTGGGTAATTTTTTTACAGTCTATTCTTTCTTTTGTATCAAACACTTAAAAACTTTATAGACAGTTTTCAGTTTTTGATTTGCGAGATTTTGTTCAATATTTCTTAGTAAAATAGACAAAACTCTTTACTGATTTTTTACTGCCATATCGTTGAAATAATTTTGTCTTCTTTGACTAAATCTGCGTTCTATATTTCATTAATAAATAAACGTGATTTTATCAAGAAGTAGAAAATTGTGAGAAAATATCGTTCTTCATTTACAGCAATAATTAGGTCATATATTATTATCTTGTATTCAATATTATGAGATAAAACTATAATTTCTAAAAAAAATCACAATTTGACTCTAGTCTTCATTCAGAATTAAGCAGTTTTTGGTTTAACTACAATTTATTAAATTCATTTTAATGATTAATTTGTTATATTTCAGATAATACGATGCTTGTCGTTACTCAATTTTTCGAATTCTTTAAGCTATTTGTAGTGGAGTCTATTTCAAGCATTCTTCCTCAGAAGTTTTTCTATTCTATTAAACCCGTTCTATTAGAACACGGTGCCGATTTATTAAAGAAGTCGAAGAGAAGAAAGTTTTGCTATTGCTTTTTCTTTTCTCTTGTCATTTACTATTAGGTCCTGTTTCCTTTCTTTAAAGTAAATAAAGAAGAGACAAAAGTGATGCTTTTCAAGTTTTAAACAGAAGAAAATCAAACTTTTTCTTTGTCGAAATGTTTTTACACTATAATTACTTGTCAAGTTGAATTTGTCTCTAGCTGGTGGCACAAAAAAGCACGATCACCCAATCACGTCACAAAAAAAAATTAAAATCTCAAGTAAAAAAAAATCTGCCACGAATTCACTTTTTAAATAGCCAGAAACTATTTTACAAGTGAAAACACAGATTAGATCACAGATAATTAAATTTCGGAATACTAGACATTTTTTGGAAAATTTATGAATTTGACTCATGACAAAAATTCAGGTACGTGTGTCTATACTTTATTTATTCTAGTTTTATATTTTAAATCAATTTTTTAAAACTTTGGAAACTTTAACACACCATTGTGTTATAAAATATCTCAGCTTTCTGGAATAAAATTTGGTATGAAATTAAATATTAATAATTCTAATAGAGTGCTTCTAGGTAATTAGAATTTAATAAATATTTTTATATACTAATATGTATTTCATTATGATTTACATACATTTATCACCGATTGATATCAAATTTCAAAAGCTAGAATAATATTTTGAAAATCGTCTATTCCTTTGCAAAGGTTTAAATTCTTTATTTATTTTTCTCTTGCCCAGCCTTAAAACATTAAAAGCCCAGAGCAATCTAAAAATTAAAAAAAAACGAGATATCAAAACCAAATATATAGTTACTTTTCCATAAAAAAAAATGATCTCATGTTCTTCTTAATTATTTAAAAAATTAGAGTACTCAAGGCATTTGGGAAAACACTATTTTCAATAATTCCCGATTTCTATAAAGAATTGTTTAAAAGAAGAAGAGAATTCCTTTGCAAAAAAATACCCGGCTTTTAATTATTCAACAATATAATCTAAAAATAATTTTGATATGAATCATATTCATATTTCAACATCGAAAACATATTTAATTCATATATTTTCTTTTCTGTTTTATTGGTTAAAATAACCATTTTACTAAGCCTCTCATTTTTTTAAGCACAACACTTAATAATTTTGAAATAAATACAAACTCTAATAAAATAATTAGACACACGTACAAGAATCTTTTCCAGCTCGACATACATATTTAAATAATTTTTTCCAAAACTGTCAATATATAAATTTGTATACGATATAGGAGAGATGATATTATTTCTGGTTAAATAAATAAATAAATAAATGGCACTCGCGAAAATGATATCGACAACAGAATCACAGAATATAATATTGCATTACCTAGAAATATACAAATGTACCAAAATTTTTTACACATCTACATGGACCAAAAAGTGCTCAACACTGTGAAGTCTTTTTAAGCAAATTGTGATGTCATGATTAATCTAAAATCTTAATCAATTTTCATTATGTATTAACACAAAGCTGTAAATGTGACGATTGACAAAGAATGATCAAACCATCGAATTATTTCTTGCCACAATAATTAAAGAAATTACAAGAAAATTCTGTGACAAAAATCTATAAAGACTTTCTAATCTTCCTTAATCTCAATGTTGAAGATTTCAAAATAAAAGTGTATGAAATATAAATATATTTAAATATCAAGAATTCGATATCTGAAGACTATCAACAATTTTCTCTGATTTTTAACTATCTATTTTATATCACCAAAATAAAAAAAAATCACTTTTACCTCTTTTCCACTTTGATATCTTTTCTTTGAAACTACAAGGCCGTGACTATCATAGAAGTCGACATCAATTCATTATTCGACCGGCAGATATCTGGACTAAGATATCTTTTGCTCCTGGATCCGATGGTGGCATACTGATTACGGTTTTTATTACGAGGCGACGAATAATATTCGTGTGACGTCATGAAAGTATCTCCAAAATCAGCATTTCTCCTCTTTAGTGACAGGGCATCATCGTAAACACTGGACTTAGGCCTCAACCTTGGGACATCATAATGAGTTGTTTCTGCCAGATTATTATGAAAAGTGAATTTCAGCATTTCTACAATTCCAGGTTCAGATTTTGACAAGAATCTTTTGGGAACATCGTAACCATAATCGGAAGGTTGAAACGAAGAAAAATTAGTCATAGTGTTCCGAATCTGTATTTTCTCATCATCTGGTTCATTGAGCTCATCTTTGCTGAGAGATATGAAAGGATGTTTGGGAATAGTGGATTTTGCAGGATGCTTCGGAAGAGGTGGAAGATAAATTTTCTCTCTAGAAGTGTCTTTCCTATCCAAGGATTTGACCATAATTTGAGAAGCTGTTGGATAGCAGGGACCAAGGTCAACTTTGAGATCTTCTCTGGGCACTTCGTAGAGGAAAAGTTTCTTGGAGGTTGTGCTGTAGATTTCAGATTCGGTATCTTTCGGCTCATGAGGTCGTGCTTGGAACGTTGACAACTTGGTAGACTTGACGTTGAAGGTACTCAAGTTCGTAGAATTCCTCTGATTGGCGTAAATTACCTCCTGCTCGGGAATCTCAGGAGTTGAACATATCGAAGATGTCAGTGAGGAAGAGGAAGAGGAAACTGAATGCTCATCATAACCCGAATCCGGAAGCTCCCGAGTTTCCTCGCTGACGTTGACTTGAGAAGCAAAAACGACTTCTTTTTTCTTCTCGCTGGATTTTTTCCCAGTTAGAGTGGACAGGAGCTTCTTCAAAGACTGCTTGCGAGGTAATTTCTTCCCTGGGAATGGAATCCAGTTGATGCAGGTCTCATCGACCTTGATTGGCTTCTTAAGAAAAGCACCGATGATGAATGGAGCTCCGTCTTTACATTTTGAGGATTCGTGATTATTTGGTGACTGGGGATCGTGGGATTCGAATTTAGGGTAACAGGTTTGGCTTTGAGAAATAGCTTGGGTGTTTGGGGGTCCTGAGTGTAAGACTTCTGTGCCTGAATCTTCAGTACTCAAAGTTTCGGTACTGCTTTGATATCGTTGAGAACTTTGAGGACTTTGACAACTTTGGTAACTATCGGTATTGTGTTGGGAAATTTCGACTGATGCGAAATTTAGAGATTGGCAAATATTTGTATGGGAATGTCGATGGAGTCTCGAACCTTTCAACTTATCTCGAACTCTGTCTGACCAGGAATCGTTGTAAGACTTGTACTTTTCCTCGAAGGCAGCAACGATCTTTTTGACGAAGTTTCCGGATTCTGATTGGCGGTTTGTGGTTGGTGACATGAAACCTGAGTCAAATTCTTGAACAATATGCTCAAGGTTTGGGGTTTCGTTTAACGTGGCTGGTAAAGTTCTGGCTTTCCTGCATGATGCCTTTCTGGATGGAGTGTTTTCAGGGGTGGGCATGTACAAAGTTTTTGGAGAGTTGGGGCCAATGGGGACGATGGGGCTTTTAGGAATTTCAACCTTGATTGGCTTGGTTGGTTGATCGAACGAGCCTCCGAATTTCTTCATCCAAGCTGGCTTTGAAAAGCTACTTTTTCGCAATATTCCAGATGACTTGATGGAACTTTCATGTGTAGGTCTGCTTGCATATCTTCGGGAACTTTTCCTTGCTCTAGATCGCTCAAAGTGCCCCATTTCACCGTATTTCTGGAAGGATTGTATTGTTTATTACTTTCTTTGTGACTCTTATACGTAGTTAGTTTCTTCGTTTGTAGGAGTTCAATAATTATGTTAAACATTAAATTAATATTGTATTCATTACATAAATATTCCACAATTTTTTGCTTAATTTTTTAATGTTAGGGTATGAGAGTTTTCAAGTTTTTTTTAACTTATTAAATAAAATTAGAAATTCCGTGTTCTTTTATCAATTTTTATAGTCGTGCCAAAAATAGTTCATACGACTACAGGAAATATTTTTCTTTGCGTAAGAGAATCCAAGAGTATTTTTGAAGTAATATTGTGATATAATATACAACTTACATTTTGTTTATAATATCTCGAGGGGTTGACAACTGAAACGATCGGTTGTACACCTACTTCTGACTTCAAGATATTTCAAGATATTTCAATGACTTCAGAAGATTTCACTGACTTCAAGAAATTTCAAAAAATTACAGCGATTTCAAGTGACTTCAAGTGAATTCACTTGATTTTATGTGAATTCATTTGTGTTTATGTGAATTTATGTGACTTCATATGAATTCAAATGACTTCTTCAGATATTTCAGGAGATTGAAGACAATTGAAGTGAATTAATCTGAATTCACTGATTTCGGGAGATTTCACTGAATTAAAGTCACCTGAACTCTCCTGAAGTCAGATTTCAAGTGATTTTTACAGATTTTCAAGGGATTTTAAGTGATTTTAAAGAATTTTTAACTAATTCTAAAAAATGTTAAGGCATTTTAAAGAATTTCAAAAGATTTTAAGACATTATTAAGTTCTTTGTAGAGTTTTAAAAAACTTAAAATAATTGTAAGTGATTTTAAGGTGATTCAAAGAATTTTAAGAGATTTCAAGTGTTTTTAAGTTATGTTAAGTGATTGTAAGAGATTTTAAGTAATTTTAAGTAGTTTATTTTACATAGTTTATATATTTTTAAGGAATTTCAAAATATGACTTGAAGTCATTGGAATTCTCCTAAAGTCACTTGAAATTTCTTAAAGTCATTGAATTTTTCTGAAATTTCTCTAGTCACTTGAAGTGATTCTAAATTATTTTAAATGATTTTAGTTGATTTTAAGGGATTTTAAATGGTTTCAAAGGATTTTAAGAGATTTCAAAGATTTTAAGTTATTTTAAGTGATTTTACAGATTTTCAAGTAATTTTTTTTTAGTAACTTTTATGTTATTTGTGAAATTGTAGAAGACTTAAAATAATTCTAAGGATTCATTAAAGGATTCATGGATTTTTAAGGAATGTCTAAGCACTTTAAGTTATTTTAAGAAATTTTAAAGGGTTTCACAAAATTTCAAGTGGTTTCAAAGAATTTCAAGGGATTTTAAGTGACTTTTACGTTTTTTGTGGAATTTTAAAAGACTTAAAATAATTTCAAGTGATTTTAAAGAATTCACGGCTTTTGAAGGAATTTCAAAGTATTTTCAATTATTTTACAGATTTTCAAGGAGTTTTAAGGGTATTAAGGTATTTTAAGGTATTTCAGGAGATTTCAAATATTTCAGGCGAATTCAGTAGATTTCTATGCAAATTTACACCTGATTTCATGAGTCGTCAACCCCTCGTAATATCTTTTTGTATTTAAATATAATATTAGTATAATTGTAATATTTTATCAAAATGCCTCAAAATCAGAATTGCAATAAAACAATTGTAACATGCATTATGTAATGAAAAAGATCCAAAATCAACATAATTGTTACAAAAATTCTTAAATAATTCTTTATGCTTAGTGAAAGTGTCTAAAATTACTTCAGTTAAATATATACATGCCTTTTCAAATGAAACCCAAAGCTGTTATTGAAAGAATTGGTTTCTGGTCAAATCTAGTGTATACAATTTAGTTTTAATGTGTTTTTCAACTCACCTCTTCTTCTTCAGTTTTTCTCAGCATACGTTGAAGAAACTGGTTCATTCTGCTCGAGTTACTCATGGTTCTCGACTAATATTAAACCTCGCAGATCATCATCATACTCTGGAAGATTATTTTTAAAATATTTTCAACGCACGTCCAAGTGTTAGCGAACAGTCAATCTCGTCCTTCCGGAAAAAATCCGTACACTTTTCTTCTATCTCTAACTGAATGAGACACCTGTTGCAGTTGAGAGTACTCGACAACGATCTACTCTCTCTAATAAATTGAAAATTGTGCTTTTAGAGTAAAATTTGCTGGAAAATTGTTGCACTGCACAGCCGATGCGTCACCGTGGGAATCGAAAACTGAAATGCCCTCAGGTCAGGAAAATGGGACTTGTTTGCTGTGCTACCTGGCTGTTCGTTGCCTGTTGAAGAATTGCCGGTGACTCCTTCGACTCTATTCGTCTATTGTAAAAGAGGGTCGAACTCGGAGCCACGATTAGTTCGGAAAAACCTACTCCCTCCCATTCAAATCTGCTTTCCTGATTTATTCTTGAAAGGTGAAATGAAAATAGACACACTTATTCTCACACTTGAAATTGAAGCAGAGGAAAATAGTATTTCGCAAAATTTAAATAATTTTATTAATTTAGAATCGTTTAGAATACATCTATTTTATTACTGTTAATAATAATTAACAGATTTGATAAACTTTAATAACAGTGTAAATCGTGTTTGTATAGAGATGGATTCAAGGTTTGCAAAATGTTTACATGAATTTCTTGAAAAAGAAGACTTTTATGTTTACTTTTGACTTGATATTCAAAGTTCTAAATATTCAGGACTCTGCCATCACTTTATCATAAATACCTTCAGTTTTGTTCTTGCAATTTTATTTCGATATTTTTGGCAAGCATTTCTCGAATGTTTGTTAAAATTCAGGGTGTTGGATCCAAGTGTTAACGTTAAAATTAGAGTTCCTCATTTTACATGAAAAATATTATAAGCAGATATTTTTTCGCTCTGTAGTCGTACTTATTTTTCAAATATAAGTATGTATACAGAGCAAAAAGATATCTAATTCTAATAATTGTTGAGTGAAATGGGGAATTGAATTCTGTGGTTAGAATAGGGTTTCAAAGAGAGCACGAAAAATGAAAAGGGTAAAAGCGAAATCGAAATAAAGACGGTGAAATTTATTAGTAGAAATATAAATACAAATAGTAGTAAATAATTTAATAAATGAAATATAATATAACAATGAAATAAGATGTAAAAGATCATATAAATATTACGTAAGCATTCTGAAGGGGAGGACGGAGGATAAAAAAGCGAAAATTATGCTTACGTAAAACTTGAACGCCATGTCCTAAAAATACGATAACAAATTATGGCTAGTTAGTGTTAGTAACCATTTGTGACTCCCACAAAAATATTATTTTAGAATTGATAGTTCCCGAGATATCTAAAGCAGTATTTAACTTTTTCTTTTTTTTTTGTATTTTTGTGAAAAATACCTAAAAATGCTGATTTTTTCTTTTTTTTTTTTTTACTTATCTGTAATTTTCCCTATAGAAAAATTCTGTCAAAAGTAGTAAAATTGTTGAATAGAAGTTCCTGGTTATAACTACACTACCAGGGTGTCTAGCGGACCGGGAAACCGGGAAAAACCCGGGAATTTTATTGGACCGTGGAAAAACCCGGGATTTTCATTTATGACCGGGTATTTTATTGAAAAATCTACTTTTTTCTACTTTTTTCTACTTTTTATATTATGTAAAAATTTCTATTTCTATGTATACGTTGACTTTCAAAAATCACAAAAAGACATCTATAAATTGGTCGGAGAAAAAAAAATTTGACCGGGAAAAAAGCGGAAAAAACCGGGAAAAACCCGGGAATTTCAAATTGTCTGATCACTAGACACCCTGACTACCGTCCGAAATTTTCGGCACGCTTGTTTTTTAGCAGTTGCATAAGTTCTCTAATTTTCATAATATTTAATTGAAAAATTTTTCTCCAAAATAGTACGAAAGCTAATAAAATTCTGCGTCTAACTTCTGGGGAAGTTAAAATCTCTATTTTATAAAAAGATATTGCCAAAAAACCTCAAATTTTAATGTTTACAAAAATGTTAATAACTCCGAAAATATTAATTATTTTTAAAAGCGCTTGGTCTCATTTTAAAGATAAATTTTCATAGTTTTTTTGCACGCTGTTCAGATATTTTTAAAATTATTTTCCTAGCTTCTGCCATAGTCTCAAACTCGTACGGAAAAATCGTAAAAATTGAAATATTCATAGTTATTTACAAGAATTTAAAAAAAATCAAAATATACCATATTTGTTATTTTTTTTATCCGCGTATGGAGTACAATCTTCATTTGAAAATTTACGAGATTTTCCGTACAAGTGTGAGCCTATGACAGAAGCTAGGAAAATAATTTAAAAAATATCTGAATAGCTTACACAAAACCTAAGAAAATTTGTCTCTAAAATGAGACCAAGGCCTTTTAAAAATAATAAATATTTTCGGAGTTATTAACATTTTTGAAAATATCGAAATTTTAGGTTTTTTGTCAAAATCTTTTTATAAAATACAGATTTTAACTTCCCCTTTAGCTTATTAGACGTAGAATTTTATTAGCTTTCGTACTATTTTAGAGAAAAAACTGCTAAAAAACAGGCGTGCCGACAATTTCGAACGCTGGTGTATCAGAAACAGGTACATTAGGTACTTTTGCTTGGTGTATAGAAAATTAACACTGTTTCCTGGAAAATTTAATCCTGAAGACCTTGACCAAGACACATCCTTTAAATTTTGAAATGAGGATTCTCAATATTCAAACCTTAACGAAGACAGCTGACCACTTGTTAATTCTAATATCTTTTCCTCAAAATCTGTACTTGCAGTCTAAAAGGACTTTACCATTTACTGAACCTTTGCCATTACCTGTACTAAGCTTCGGGATAAAACTTTACTGTCGATCAGGCGACAACGTGACGACCCTCTGATAATCCTACCCATATATTTTACCTTCAAGCTGTAGATTGGAAGTAACCGCAATAAAGCAATAAAAGCTGTTTCAAAGACAGAATTGCCATTACCTGGATTTCTGTAAGCAAATGAGGGAAACTCAAAATCAGCAGATGCCAAAAACCGATACAACATGAATATTTAAAATAATGTGGTTGCAGTTCTGAACGTTCAAATGAACGAATTTTAGTATTGATTGCAGTTTAAAGTAGAAAATGTGTTAAAAAAAATTAATTTTTAATTAAAATTAATTTGCATTGAAACTAAATTTTGTATGAAAGAAACTTGTAATGCCTATTTTTATTTCTAGTTGGTATAATATTTCTCAATAAAATAGAATTGTGAAAAAATACTTCGTTCATTTGAACAATCAAAACTTCTAGTACATTTGAAAAGATCACCTCGAAGTGATTTTTACGAAGAACACAGATTCCAGCCTGAAAAGTACTTTTCAAAAAAATATTGCTGAGAAAGAATAAATGTTTTTGTTTAAATTTTCTGTTTAAACTAAATTTATTTTGTTTTTATATGTAGTACAATTTTACATTCATATTTAGACAGAAATTTATCTATTATTTGAATAATTATGTTATTTAAAATAATTATACGCATATTATATTTCATAAAAGAATTTCCCGACTTCCAAAATAATTACATGTGTTAGCCATGTCGCCAGTCTGGCTAGACAGGTATAGAATTTACTGACAGCCAAAAAAATGAATCCCCGCAGATTTCGTTGATTGCCTCTTGAAATTAAGAACTTGTTGTTTTTAATTCGTACGGTGGGGAATTTCTGTTCAAAAGTGATCTAAAAATATACTTTTTAGTTCAAGTTAATATTTATACGTACTTAAGTATAAAGCAATGAAATTTGTCTTAAAAATTACTGGCTAGATACTGTAATAATGTTTTATTCATTGTTGGACCTTAAAATCATTTGTTTTCAAAATTTACATTTTAACGAGACTTTAAATCAAATTAGCATGTCTACACTTTAAAGCTGAATGATAATTGCACAGAGGAATTTTTTCGCACTGCAGAAAAAGGAAAAATAAAATTCACTGTGAGAGGATGTACGAGAAATTCAATTTTTGGAGCAAACACTTGTCGCAGGAAGCGGAAATGCAATGGGAATTTTTTTCAGTGCTTCATCAGGATAGGATAGGCGCACTACACAAAATTAAATTTATTACACGCTACTCCGGTTGAATGCTTGTGATGCGATCGTATTGTAGAAATCCTTTATAATCAAGAATATTGTATGTACTTATTTTTAACTTAGAAATCTAATAAACAGGATTTAAATAAGACAAAGATATAAAAATCTGAAAGCTCTTATTTAAATGATGATTGAATGCTTTGTAATTGCAACCTTTCCCGTTAGTTCATAAACGTTCAAATTTAAAGCGATAAAGTTTGAAGGCTTTCAAGCTAATTGCTTCTGACTATAAACGGCAGGAAATTGAAATAATTTAAGTTTGAAGGATCTGAGATGTTGAGAACTATTATAAAAGAATAAAATTAGAAGATAAAATTGCTATTTATAATGAAACTTCCATTTTTGTTTCAAGGAGTAATTCTTAATAATATAAGAGAGAGGAAATTAATTAAAAATACCTAGACATATTATATATGTACTTCATATTAGATTTTTTTTTTAAATTAGGGGTCGTCGATTTATTTAAAGCTTTTTTTTACGATTTTTGAATCCTCCCTCCCCCTTGCAACACTAACGTAACAATAGATTAAAGGATATTTTAAAATATTCAAAGGAATTTTCAAAAAATTTAAAAAATCGAAATGTATTTTAAAAGATTTCAAGGGATTTTCAAGATGTAAGTGTATTTTAACAGATTTCAAGGAATTTCACAAGATGTAAAGGTTTTTAAAGATGTTAAGCGATTTCAAATAATTTCACAAAATTTAAAGGATTTTATAGGAATCTTCAAGAATTTCAAAGATTTTAAGGGATTTTGAGAATGTTAAGTCAATCAAAGGATTTTAAAGATTTTAGGTTTAAAGGAATTTCTAAAAGATTTAAAAATTTCAAAGGATTTCAAAAGATTTAAAAATATGTCAAGGGATTTCGTTTAATCCATTTTTGTGGGATTTCTAGTAATTGAACAAATTAGAGAAGATTTTATAAGTTCTCGGAGTATTTCAAGGAATTTTATAGAATTTAAAAACATTTTTCAAAATCCCTCCCCTCATCTTAACACATTTTTATATAATAATAAAAATATGTCCCTATTGGTGACTCCCATATATCTTAAACTTTTATCTAACTCCAATCTATGCTTGATCGATGATCGTCTGACAGGACAAATTCTGTGCGTAATTTCATTAAATATCCATAGCTCTTCGTTGATAGAGTTAGTAATTGATCTAACTGAAGCTATATTACTCGTGACGTTAACATCATGTAAATTATCTGAAACTGTTGGTCACACGTGACGTAGCTACCAAGTTATCCTTGCTGGGATTTCGTCCTTGCCAAGAGTCCTTCGTGCTGGGTGATTTGATTTGAGTGAAAAAGGGATTAATCTGAAGTATATAGGAGGGAATAACGATTTGCGAATCTCATGCTGCGAATTTGATGCAAATCGCGTGACGTCGATCCACACTAACTAACGTTCAATGTCTCACTATATATGTCCTAGTTTACTACAATCAAACATTTATGTAAAATTTAGTATTTATGTAAATATTAAAAAAACGAAAAAATTTATAATTTACCTATGGGGCTGTACTTAAATTACGTAATTTTAGGCCCTCTCTTAGCCCTCCCCTTTCCCTGTAACAAGCAGTAACAAAATATGTTTACCCCCCCCTACTGTACGTAATTTTTGAATCCGAGAAATAATAAGATATGGGACTTGAAATTAATGGAAATTTTTAGCATTTGAATATTACATGCTTTGCAGGTAAAGACTTCTACATATAAATGTTCATAAATATATAATCAATATTTAATTTTCGAATTTCCAAAAATTACGTAAATGGATGAAATAACCCCCCCCTCCTCCTACCATAACAAATCGTAACGGAATCTTTCGATCCCTCCCTTCCCTTTAATCTGTTACGTAATTTAAATACGGTCCCTATGGTAAAATTAAAAAAAATTCGCTAGTAAGATATGGATTAGAAAATTTGCTAATTGAATTTGTATAAATTAGAATTAAAGTAGGAGGATGTTTTACAATTTTGTAAATTTTTTACTTCAAATTTCAACCCTCGCAGATTTGAAGAAATAAATTTCTTCATTTTGGATTTCATTAATTTAGAATATAACTGCAGAATTGTAACTGAACAATGTGATGTGAAAGGTGATGAGTAGCGCATACAAGATTACGTAAAGAAGAAGAACCTGTCTTGACGCTGTTGATTTCCAGAATAGCTGAATTTAATTGTTACGGCAACAAAGCAGGTCGTTGAACAAAGGCTTCCTTCCGTCTTTGAATAGAGCTTAAACAAGCATTAATGTAAACGACAAATGGGTAATTCAATTAATTAAATTATAAATTATCCCAAAGTTAGTTCTTTATTTGATGATAAATTAAAAATGTGTTCATGTTTAATGTTTATATCACGTCATAAATTGATTTCCTACTTTGCAATAGATTGATGCCATTGTTTTTAGTCCAAATGCAATATTGTAAACAATACAGTTAAGTGGTTAATAAATCACCTTCTATTCTATTTTAATTAATCATCTTCTATTCTATTTTCTTGCATTTCAAAATATTTGTTCTATCTTTGCAATTCATCATGTAACTTGCGATATTTTGTCTAAAGAAGAGAAGAAACGTTTTGTAATTTCGTTTCTAAATATTTTTTAAATTAACAATTAATCTCGATCCTTTTTGTTTGTGTTTTAACTTTTCAAGGAGAAGCATATATTATATTTTATCCAGATTGAAGCTCTTGGACAAACGTAGAATTGTCAGTGAATTCGAACATTGTAGACGTGTACTATTCTCACGATCGATTCAAAATGATACTCGCGGGAATTGTATAAAGCTCCACGCAGTTCTATAAATCTCGGTACACCTTTGCCGAAGGGAAAAATAAAGTGCAGGAATATCCCGGAAGGGATTTTTTTATATACTTTGGGTTATTATGGAAATGGTTTTCTTGATACCCGCACGCGTAAGATATTTTTTATTTAATCTTTAAAATGATAAATTAGAATTGACCAAGAACTTCTTTAAAAAATTAAAAGAAACATTACTTTAAACTATAATTTTCAACATTTTAATCGGAAAGCTTATTTGTACACTGAGAAAAATGAATCATAAGAACGGAATCCTAGAAGTAAATGATAATAAACCCTAACAAAAAGTATGTTAAAGCGTATAAGTATATTAAACAAAAATATTCTGTTAAAATATTAATTTATCTGTTGAATCTGAGAAAAAGTAATAAGTGATAAAGTGTTTTTTAGTGGTAAATTTTAATATCTCAAATTATAAATTTTCTAATCCAAGATATTATTCAGTAATTTTTTTAACAGTTCAGTTAATAGTCCAAGATTATACCCAGTAACATATTTTTTATTACCGGGCATAATTAATTTTTCTCAATTCAGTTTTAAGAATCCAACGTTGAATAAAAAACAATAAATCCAAGGCTGTCACACAGTCACTTATAGTCATTTTTTTCTTGCAAGTCACTTTTTAGTCACTTTTTTAAGAAAAAGTTACTACAAGTTACTTTTTTAAAGGAAAAGGTCATTTTAGAGTTTTTAAACCTATTAGACTCCGATTTTTTCTCAAAAA
>JAUESH010011777.1:0-15162 GCA_032275165.1 Synergus magnus
ATAATTGAATATTCTCATAAATTCTCGATAAATTCTCGAAGCTTCGGTAACATACCGGTATATTACCGGTAATATTAACCGATTTAAAATTACCGAGAACTTAAAAACTAATTACACACACTCGATCGGTAACGTCGAAATCTGTAGGAAAATCTTATCTGGGGGAGTTCAGAGCATTATTTACATAGGAGTTTTACTGAAATTAATTTTTATCGATTAAAGTAAGTGGAAAATTGTGATGTAATTGATATAAATGATATAAGTTATAAAAAAAAATGATAAAAATTTAAAAAAAAAATTCTCCAAATTTGCAAGGTAATTTATGTTAACGTTACGTTCTCGGTAACATTACCGAGAACGAGAATATTACCGCGGTAATATTACCAACTACGAATTCTACACTAGGGTGGCTCTTATTTACTCTTGGCAAACATTTTTTTGAGTAGCCGCAATTTTAAAAAATTAATATTTTCAAAACTGGGCTGCACTTACAAAAAAGCCGTGACACGTGTAGAATGAAATTCGATAATCTTTCGAATTATGCTCACGCGACCTCGATTTGAATTTCGATCCTCAGGCCTTCCCCTTGTAAGGGAAAGGGTACCCCTGAGCTCTTCAAATTCGAGAAAACCATACAATTAAAAAAAATCAATTTTATTTGTTTATCTTGCAAAATATTAATTATATGCAAAAGAGCTTGATACAAAAGTTGTAGATCTATTAAAAATGCACATATTTTTATTTAAAACTTTTTCTTGTACGACTAACTGGTTTCGCGAAAAATGCGAAAAAGTATGCCACGAATAAAGCTACTCCTTTGGAGTAAAATGTTCGCCATAGTCCGAGTTTCAACATTTTTTAGAAATCTAAAATCATGACTGAATCCATTATTTGAAAAGCTTTCAAACTCGGATAAAATTTCAATTTCATATTTATTTTCAAATTCCAACGATTAATTCGTGTTTAAATGTTTTTTTTTTTTTTTCAAAAACAGTGGGAGGTGATGCACAAACTCAATCTTCTCTTCGACCCGAAGTTGATTCTGATCTCAATAGTTCAGAGCTCGACCTTCCTCCTGAATCAAGTCCAATCACATTCGAGATGCAATTCAAAAGCGAGGATCAGGATACGAAACCTGTAGACCTTCAATGCAATATTTTGAATCCGAGTCTTCTTATTGAATCTTTGGCACAAAGTGTAACTCCAGAAAGTGAACTGAATCCCAATGAGCGAATTAAAATAGAAAATCCGGACATCCCAGCGACTAATAAAACTCTATTTGCAAAGGAGACTCCCAAAGTTCTTCCAGGTCCGAGCCGTGTTTATGATCCACCCAATGAAGAACCACAAGAAACCGTTCCAGAAAAAGAGGCGATTCCATATGTTAAAGTAGAAAATCCGGATATTCCAGCGACTAATAAAGCTCTATTCGCAAAGGAGACTCCAGAAGTTTCTCCGGGTCCGAGTCGTGTTGATGATCCAGCCATCGAGGAACCACAAAATGCAGTTTCAGAAAAAGAGACGATTCCAGATTCTATCCAGGAGTTTCCTCAAAACCTAGAGTTTCCTTTAAGAGCCCAAACTCCAGATTTAGACGAAGGAATGCAAATCGAGATCGAGGAACCGGAGTTTAAACCCGTCCTAAATTCTGAGACTCCTTTCGAGATGGCTAGTGATTCTTCTACCAGGGAGAATGAAACTGAAAAGAATGATTCGACTTCGGGAGAAGAAATTCGAGATAAAAATTATTTGGCTTCCATTGAAGCCAAAATTGATTCTTATTTGGCAATTCAAGTCAAGAGCGAAGTTCAAGATTTTGGAGGGACTTCAGAGAGTCAACTACATCCTCTTCTAGATGAAAGCAATTTGCCAATCGGAGATCAAAACGAATCTTTAGTTGAGCTTTCGACAGGGACTCAAATTCAAACTGCAGTTGAAGCTCAAGTTCGAGTCAAAAGTGAACCTCAAAATGAATCCGATTCCGTTGAGCCTCCGAGAGGGAGTGAAATTCAATCTAGTCTTGAAGCTGAAGTTAGTTCTGATTTGGGAGTTCGGGTTAAAAGCGAAGTTCAAGGTTTTGGAGAGACTTCAGAGAGCCAATTACATCCTTTTCTAGATGAAAGCAATTTGCCAATCAGAGATCAAAACGAATCTTTAGTTGAGCTTTCGACAGGGACTCAAATTCAAACTGCAATTGAAGCTCAAGTTCGAGTCAAAAGTGAACCTCAAAATGAATCCGATTCCGTTGAGCCTCCGAGAGGGAGTGAAATTCAATCTAGTCTTGAAGCTCAAGTTAGTTCTGGTTTGGGAATTCGGGTTAAAAGCGAAGAAATGGATACTCTTGAACTACCTGAAGTCGAAATTATTCAAGTGAACCCAGATAAGGAAAGTTTGGAATCAAGAGAGCATCAAGAAATTGACCCTCCACTTGATTCTTCCGTTGAAGTTCAGTTTATCAGAGAACATCGGAAGCGTAAAAGGCGAAGTCGAAGAGAACGAAACTCAGGAGGAGCTAATGCCGGAGTTAGAATAAAAGAGGAATCTCAGATGAATGGAATCGATATAAATGTATCGATAAAACAAGAAAAAAGTCCCGATGCCCATCCCTCGATTCAAAGTTCACCACCACTTGTAAAAGAGGAAAGATCCGATCCTGTTATTACAGGCCTACTAGAAAATCAATCTCTTCCAAATCAATTACTTCCAAATCAGTTTCTTCCAGATGAATCGCTTCCAAGTGAACCAACTGTAAAGTCCGAAAGACTTGATTCTATCGTAAATTATCCGGGAACACTTGTCGATAGTATCGAATTTCACGAAGAAAAACCGGCTTCGGTCAATGACAATCTGAATAAAAGTGTTGAAGATAATTCAAAATCTCTGGCAGAGAAAAGGGTCAACGTTGAGAATACTGATTCGCTTCTATCAGATTCACTTAGAATCAAGAGAGAACTTCTTCAAGAAAGTTCGGACGAGAATTCCGTGGATTCGAATTGCTCGACGGATACTGAAACCTTGCGGACAATGAGAAAGGAAGTAGTTGAAGCTGAAAACGTACCTGAGATTAGACCCATTAGAGATAATGAGGCTTCAACATCTTCTGATGTTAATTTTAATAAAACTTCGCGAATCACCAAAAATTCGAAGCTTGAAGAAAGTGTGTTAGAAATAGATAAGTATCTTTCTAAAATGATTGAAACGAAGCAAAGTTCAGAAAGACCTGGTAAAGAAAACCGAGAGAGAAGAAAAAAACTGAAGAAAGGAACTCAGGTTGTGATATCTAAAGAAGTACAAAATGTAGGGTCTGTTAGTTCTAAGAAAAGTGTTAAGGAGAGAGACAGTGCTAAGGAGAGAGGCAAGAAGGAGAGAGGCAAGACGGAGAGAAGCAAGAAGGAGAAGGAAGATGAAAAGACGAAGCAGAGGGATGAGGAGAGAGATAGGAAAGTGGATACGAAGAGTAAAAAAGTGAAGAGCAAAGAAACGAAGAGTAAAGACACTACAGAAATGAAGTCGAAAGACAAGGAAAAAGAAAAGGAAAAGAAGAGTCGTAAGGAAGACAAAAGTCGCAGGAGGGAGGAAATTCAAGAGCAAGGGACGTCTGAAGACAGCAATAAAAGGAAAAGTCACGAGGAGGAAGAAACCAGTTCCAGACCTGAACCAGCAAATTCCAGACCTGAAAAGGCAGTTGAGAAAAAGGATTCCACAGATGATTCTGAGATTCGTAATTACCTAGGTGGGGATGTTCTTCGTAATGATGGGGTTGTTGAAGAAAGTCGTCGATCCTTAGATCGTTTACATCTTCAGTCTAGATTCAAAGGACGTGGTAGGGGATCTGGGGATAAAGGAACTGAACCTGGTCCTAAAAAGAAGTTAAATCTTTCGGAATACAAGGAGAGAATAGCAAAAGTTGGTGCTGGATCAGTTTCGGGACCAAGAGATCAACAAAGGGAATCTCAAATGGATGCTGCATCAACAATGCCTCTTCCTTATCCTCCTCCACTTCCTTCCAGAAGTGTGGAAAACAGTCTAAATCCATCATTTAGGAGTCTAGGGATGCATCAAGCTCAATTTGCAAGTCCCAACTTGGTGGATCCTAGAAGACCAACAGGTCCTCATCATATTCCCTACGCGAATACGGGAATTCCTCAAGGTTCGGCTCAAAATTCGGTTCAGTTCGGAGGGATGGAAAATGAAATTCCTGCGGCAAGATCTTTAGATCCGAGGATTCAACAAATGAATAGGAGTTTGCCTCGGGATCAAAGTAATGGTGCTAGAGGATTAGAAAATGGAGTTCGTGGTTTAGTGTTGCCAGATCCTAGGCATCAACAAATGGCAGAATCTTACGTAAATAATGAGAATTTACCTCGGAATCAACTCAGGACAGAAACTTCTGCAAATAGTAGGGGTTCGCCTAAAGAAAATTTGAGCCCCAGAGGACTGGAAAAAGAGGGACCTGGTCCCAGCTCTTCAAATCCCCGGAAGCGACTAAGTCCCAGAGGATTGGAATCAGGACCAGGTTCTTCAGATCCTAGAAAGAAAGCGAAGCTTTCGAGAGTAGAAAGAGCATCAGAACCTGATCCTCAACCTTCTACAAGTGGTTCAGGATCACGTGAGGATCAAGCAAATAGATCGATGAAGACTCCAGATACAAAATCCACTGAGCCGGATGAATCTTCCGACTTGGCTGATCACTTGCTCTACAAAATTTTCACTTGGAGTCCCAACGTTTTTCTGGTACGAAATTTTATTATAACAAGTTCCCAGGATTTTAATATTTTTTTAGAAAGAGATAAATTGACATTTAGATATTAATTCTCTCTACAATATTCTTTTCACAGGATAATTCGAGGAAAAAGTCTTTTCTGAGAAGCCTTCACAACATCGAACCCATGTTGTTAACGTATGAAAGTTACTCGCATTACCGAAAGATAATTTTCAACATCTTGTGTCTGGAAGTCGCTTCAAAAATTGAAGTTGAAATGATGATCGATCAAGAATCTTCCAAGTAATTAAAAATACTTTTTATTTGTTTATTTTAAGGTCATTGGATCCAAGTCTAATCTTAGGATTCGATCTCTTCATTTTACTTTACAAATATTATAATTCGCTATTTTTTATCTAAGCACAGTTCTATTCCGCATTTTTAGGTACAAACAGTGCACTATTCAACCGGATTTCATCAAAAAAGTTCGACTGAAAGAAGCAAAAGATCCGAACTCTTATCTAATACCCTTCCTCCTAAAAATCAGCGTTCCGATTTTAGACGTACCCCCTCACGCTGGAGATTTGCTTCAAATTGATGTTGTAAATGAGGATAATAAAACTTTATTGGTGTTCGGATGTATACAGAAAATATGTTCGAGAGGTAAGTTTTCTAGTTCGATATATTTATTACCCATATATCTTTATATAATGTTTCTAATTCTCATTCTTTGCTTTTGGTTTTCTAGGTCCGAGTGAGGGGCCAAGAAAGTTAATAACCTACCTCGTAACGATTAAAGATGATGCTCGCTTTGATATTCGCAAATCTCAAATTATGGAAGTGCGGAAAATTAAGAATTTGTCATGGGAAATAAAATGTGCGAACGTTTTATTACATTTAAAAGACTCTCCTCTTCTTCCTTCTATATTGCAACCGAATGTGCACATGTCTAGCCAAAGACCACGAAACTTTTTGAGAAGCAAGGATTTAGTTGTTCAAGCAAATTTAGATAGAGAACAAATAGAAGCAATTTCTATGATAACTGAAGCAGTCGCAAGTCAAGAACCTCGTGTTTGCTTAATTGAAGGATCTATTGGTACAGGAAAGACGGATCTTATTTTCCATACCATTCTCAAGTTACTCTGGAAGCCCAACTGTAAGACTGAAAAAGAACAAGAGGAAAAGAAGACAAACATATTGGTTTGCACATCCTCAAATGTGGAATTTGAGGAAGTAGTCACGAAACTTATAGCTCTGGATCCGGCAAGCAATGGTGAGAATGAATAATAATAAAGTACGATAGATTCATTCATTCTGTCCACATTGAAGCTTCTGTTTCCGCTCGTTTAAGGCTGTTGGAGCGCTGGGCCTACCTATTCAGATTATTAAATTTTATTTCATTTTTCATTATTATTTATTACTATTTATTATGTTATATTTTATTATTACCCTTTCTATTACATAGACCCACAAAAAAAATGTTTCTGCTACTCGAGCTAAACCACCATACCTATTGATTATATTTTTATGTATTATTTTATATTTACAATATTATATAATATTTAATATTTTACATTAAAAGAATGTTACTTTTAAATCGTCGATGTTTTTTTTTTTCGACGCATCGATGTTTCTTAAAAATTGGCAACTCTGTAGAATGACTCAAATCGCCACCTCATTTCTTAAATTTCATGGTAAAATCGCAAAAATGCTCTGTTTGAAGGGTACTTTAATGGAGATCAGTTTCTCGATGGCAGGATTTGGATTTAGTAAGTTTTCGGGAAAAAGAAAGTATTTTTTGTTAAAAAGAGGAAGATTTGAGTCATTCTACAGCAAATTTTTTTTTCTCAAAATGATCCAATATTCTTTACTTTTACCTCAACAGCTTTACTTTTCAGAATATAAATTCTCAATTATAAAAGACATGTATTTGAAATTTCTCTAGTTTAAACTAGCAGGAATTATATTAATTCCTGGTTTACTTTTCTTGTAGGTATCAATATGGTGGTTGTGACTAATGGTGAAGACGACACTAGTGCACGAATTGAGAAATTCACTTTACAGCATTTCGTGTCAAGTTATATCGAAAAACAGAAAGCCAAATACCACCAAACACAGGGTAGGAAGCCCTTAAACCTGCAGGTGTGTTTCTAAAATTTAAGGAAGTACCCTCGATAATAGAACTACAAATGAGAGTCGTTTGATATTTGGATGACAGTTGTATTAAAATGCATTGAAACTCTGGTTAAAATTTTGGAACCTTTCAGAGCTTCGTAATTGAAAAGTCAATAATTGAAAATAAAATGTAATCTTACGGGAAGACGCACTTTTTGTAGGATATAAAAAGATTGACAAATGAAAAAATTTTGAAATAATTCTGAGATATATAGAATGTTTTCCTAAATCCATATCTGCTTCGAAAAGTATCATTCAGAGCCTATAAGAATAGAAAAAAAAATAATTTATACCGTAAATGTACCGTTTTTTTTTAAACTAATTTGTTTGGCTAAAATATAAAAGTTTAAATACACGGGGTATACCCTGCTCTCACCCGTGTATTTAAACTTTTCTATTTTAGCCAAACAAAGTAGATTTTTAAAAAAAACGTCTTCATAGCACCATTCCTCATATCGAGAAACCCTTCCTTGCTAAACGGCACTTCAAACCGTGTATTTTTGCGACCTCAAAATGATATTTTCAAAATGCTCGAAACAATGGCAGATTAGAGTGATCTACATATTTCGCCATTTTTGGAGCGTATTTAAAATTTTTTGTCCGATGCTCCAACAGCCTTAAAATAAAATAATTTTTTGATCAGAAACTCAAACTGATGTTTTGTTTCAGGCTCAAATTTATAAAGACGGAATGGAAAAGTTGGCTAAGGAATTTCAGTTAACCCAGTGCAAATTCGCTGCACTTAAGATGACGGTTTTTAAAGTCTTCTTCCAAGCCGTTTCTAATAATAAAACGGTAAGAAAATCTAAGAACATCAAAATTATTTAATTTTGTTACTTTAAAAAAATTGTTACATATGTTCTCTAAATCTTTTTTAAGCACTGAATCGCTTGAAATTATTTAAAATAATTAAAAATGTCTTAAAATTTTAAGAAATTTCTTGAAATCCTTTAAAGTCTCTTCAAAATTTTTTTAAATTCTTTGAAATTCCTTAAAATCACTTAAAATGTCTTGACCTCTTTAAATTTCTATGAAATTTCTTGAAAATCGTTAAACTTCTTTAAATTCTTTTTAAATTTCTTAAAATTCTTTGAATTCCTTAAAATCAGTTAGAAACAATTTTTTACATTATTTTCCGAGTTTATAATTTCGTTTTGGTTAATGACAGGTGAAGGATTTGGCAGCACATCAAATGGATGATTTGTATGACACAGGCAACTTAACTTATTTAATGGGCGCTAACTTAATCTTCTGTAATATTGCAAATCTTACCAACCATCCTGCAATGGAGCAGTACAGGTAAATTATTTTCAAGGGTTTATCTGATTTCTGATTAAAATTAATTTTCGCCCCCTCCCCCCCCCTCGACCCTCGATGTTACGAAACTTTTAAAAAAAAATTATAAATATAATTATAAATAAGTTATAAACCGATATTTTAGATATTCCGTAACTCGATACTCCAAATTGAAAATTTTTAACTAAAAAACTTTTTTTATTCGTTTAACTCAATTTCAAAATGAATGTAAGCTATAAACACACATCATTAGAAAATAATGCAAGTTGACATGTTTAAAAATTTCAAAATAAATATTTTAATTTTATATTTCATATATTTTTTTTTATCTTATTTTATTATTTTTTTTTATTTTAATATTTTGAAAAATTTTTATTTCTATATTTTTATTTTCTTCTATATTTATTATTCTTTTTTTTTCTTCTATTTGAAGATAATTAAGATATGGACGTTCGTGAAATTAAAATGTTTTGAAATTCCCTAAAATCTCTTAAAATTCTTTAATTTGTTTTTAATCGCATAAAATTCTTTAAAATCATAAATTATTTAAAATTGCCTGAAATTGTTTAAAATCACTTGAAATCTCTTCAAATTCCTTAAAATTTCTTGAAATTATTATTAATCAAATTATTTTTATTTTAAACAGAAATCATAAGACTGTAAATCTGTGCATCGTGGATGAAGCAGCACAAATATTGGAATTGGAGGCCTTGAAAGTATTGGGATTCGGAGTGAAGACTTTGGTAATGTTAGGAAACGAAGATATGAAGCCGAGTAAAAAGATTTCCGAGGTAAGATTTTTTTTTTTTCAAAATGGAAGTTTCACACATTTTAGATAATATTTTTTTTAATGCTTCATGAAAATCTAAAAAATTTTGGCACCTTTAAGGGTGTGGGAAAGCTGGGTCAAAACATAAAAAAAAAAATGTTTAAAAGGACAAATCTGTAAAATGCCTCAAATTTCCACCTCAATTCTAAAATTTCATGGTAAAATCGCAAAAATATATTGTTTGAAAGGTCCTTTAATCGATATCGATTTTTCGATGGCACAACTTGGGCTTAATAAATTTTCCAGAAAAAAGATAGTATTTATGTTAAAAGATGAAGATTTGAGTCATTCTACAGCAATTTTTTTTTTCAAAACGCTCCAACGCCCTTAATATAAAAATTTGGACTTTTCATTTTTGACTAACGAAGTATCAAAACGTTCATCTCATCCATTTTTTTAAACCAATACAACTTACCAAGCATATAAAAAAAATTCAAAAAAAGGGCAAATCTGCAGAATGACTCAAATTTCCACCTCATATCTAAAATTTCATGTTAAAATCGCAAAAAGATATTGTTTGAAATATCCTTTAATCGAGATTGGTTTCTCGATGGCAGGACTTGGGTTTCGTAAGCTTTCAGGAAAAAAGAAAGTATTTTTATTGAAAGTTGAAGATTTGAGTCATTCTACAGAAATTTTTTTTCAAAACGCTCCAACGCCCTTAATACAAAAATTTGAATTTTTCATTTTTGACTAACGAAGTATTCAAACGTTCATCTCATCCATTTTTTTAAACCAATACAACTTATGAAACATATAATAAGAAATTTAAAAAAAAGGCAAAACTGTAGAATTACTCAAATTTCCACCTCATATATAAAATTTCTTGGTAAAATCGCAAAAAGATATTGTTTGAAATAACCTTTAATCGAGATTGGTTTCTCGAAGGCAGGACTCGACTTAATAAGTTTTCGGGAAAAAAAAGTATTTTTTTAAAAGGAGAATATTTGAGTCATTCTACAGCAATTTTTTTTCAAAACGCTCCAACGCCCTTAATATAAAAATTTGGATTTTTATAAACATTTTCTTACGATAAACATTTTACTTTGCAGGAACTATGGAAGTTTCGAGCGGGAGATTCGCTATTTTCGCGTTTGGCAAGGAACTTTTTGAATAACAAAAGAAATCCAGTAGTGCATTTGCGAACTCAGCACAGAATTACCAGAAATATAGAAGACTGGTTGATTCGTGGAGAGTTTATTAATATACGAACTTTATCAAATGCGGTTGAATTGGCAGTTCCGTTTCCCCTACATCACTTGAAAATCTTCAATCTCCAATATACTGAGGACTTCGTAGAAGACGAAGCAATCTTTACCTCGAGGGTCATACAGTGTATTGCAAGTTTTGGAGATTTGAGAAGAATGGAAAGAAAAATCTCCGTGGGAGTTATAATTACGGATATTTCTTCAAAGGCACGTGTGGAGCAGGAGATTCAAAACAGGTGATTCCCAACCAATCCAATAAATGCAAACATCAAAACTAGAATATCGATATTTAAAATATCGATATATCGAACAAGTGATATCGATGATAAAAAAATAATATCGATTTGTCGATATGAAAAATCGATATATCGGTAGGACGATATCGATTTTAAAATATCGATAATCGAAAGATAAATATCGATATTTCGATATTTTCTTTCTCTATCATGAGTAACAAGTGTACATTTTTAAATGTCGATATTTTACTTCTCAGGTTGGATATGGTACCAGAAGGAAAAGCTCAAATATTTAATATAGAGACAAACACCGTTGATGCCTTCGCGAACCGTGAAAAGGACATCATACTCACATCCTGTATTCGAAATAGAGATCTTGCAGTATATGATGAATGTTTTTATCGATTCTATTCAGGGTTAACGAGGGCTAAGCATTGCCTGATAATCTTCGGACGGTTCGCTATGGTCTCTAAGACTAGAGTAATTATTCTTCTTTATATATTTTGATTGATTATGTGTGAGAATAAGTTTTTACTAATGCCGCACGAGCGATATGAAACATCGATATATCGATTGGGTGATATCGAGTTAAAATATCGATATTTGAATATTTTTGATATCGATATCCCATCACTAGTTTAAGGTTCGACGATACCTTCCTTTGTTTTGGATTTCAAACACATCTACCCAACCCTGGTTGCCATAAGATTCTAATGGAAACCAGGGTTGGGTAGTTTAATTTAAAATATAAAACGACGCCTTCGTCTGTTTTACATTTTAAACTAAACGACCACACCCTGGTTTTCATAAGATTCTAATGGAAACCAGGGTTGGGACGTTTAGTTTAAAATGTAAAACAGAGGAAGGCATCATTGAATATTACTGTACTATGTGAATTATCTGGACTAGCAACTTAGCTTAAAAAACAAAGACAATGGCAAACGATAAGCTTCATATTTGTTGCTGCATTCTTTACAAATTCAAATAAGGAAAATATGCTTTTATTTATGTCATTAACTTGCATTTTTCAGAGAGTATGCGAGTGGCACAGACTTGTTAACTACGCGAGAGATGTCGTCAACATCAGTGTTCATACGGATTACACTGAATTAAGAAGAGATCTCATAAGATAATATAATCAGATAATTATCTAATTATGTGAATTGGTTGGATATTCTGATTCTCAAAGAATTGTAGTTATATATTTACATAGTTTCTATTTGAAGGCACATGACGTTCCTCTATATGTCGATTTTTTACCTTTCCAAGTTGTTCTTTTTTTTTTTTACCATTTTTTATATTTTTCGAGATTTTTTCTCAAGGGCACAACTATAGTATTTATGCTTTTAAAATAGCTCTCTATTATTTGATGACTTGGAGGTAAAAACGACTATAAAATATAGTATATAAATTAAATTTTTCTATTGCCTACTTTTATGAAAGATTTTATATTGAGATCTTACGACGTTTCTCTTTAATTTATATGTATGGGCAATGAAAAATTGCTGACCTATGTGTAATAAAACGTCATTATTCCTTTTTTATTTGATTCGTTTTTCATTTAATGTCCTTTAATTCCAAGACCTTTATATTATATATTATTTTATGTATATAGGTATATATTACTTATCCAATCCCTACCTTACAGATATTTTTTTCTCTGCAAGGTTACTTCTAAATTTATAGAAATATCAAATTGGAATTTTCTAAAATTAAATAAAGTATGCTATCTCTTAATAAAATTTTATTAACATTTTATTTATGAAAAATATCTAAATTTCAAGTTTTTGACGGTATGTAGATTTGAATTATGAATAAAATCGATTTTTGCTGTACATATACAGATACTAGAAATCGTAATTAATCTTCATGTTTATTTGCTTGATTTGTCGAATCGGATTTTTTTTTTTTTTAAATGGCGTTTGGCTATTTGCTGTGTTTGTGGGGGGTGGGGTGCAGGCGGAAATATGTTGTTTTTTCACAAGACCCATCTGGTAACCCTATGCATAAATACTAAAATAGCGGATATTTTTCGAGAAAAAAAAATCACATTTTTTTTTAATTCGGAAAATTTATCGAAGGACGTATTTGACAGCTTTTCCCACAATGGCGGCAATTCCACTTAAAAATATAAACGACATTTTAAGAAATCGCTAGTGATCGGACTTGCCCCGTGATCGAACCTGCCCCACTCTCCCCTACATTCTTCTCTTCTTCTTCTAAACAGGTCAGCCAATGGGAGACATTTGTTCACGAACTGGTGTTGGGTTTTACCCAATGGTATTTCTGAAACAAACACTGGACCAATAAGGTGAATTGCATGACGCATACGCATTAAGAAAAGGGCGGAGTATTGGCAGCACTTCTTCTCCGCCTCCGCCTCCGCCTCTGGAGAAGCGCGAGTCTCCTTAAGTAGGCAGCAGGATCCAAATTTCTTCAGTATCCTTGCAAACGTCTTGTGCGCCGGTTCGAAGTTTCGAGTGAAAAATTTACTTGTTGCTTAAAACCTTTTCAAGTGTGGGAAGTCTAGTTGACAAATTAAATAATAACGATGGCACCCAAACGCAGTTCAGTTTACAAAGACGAATCTGATTCATCAGACATGAGTGATGACTCAACATACGAAGAGCCATCGTTTAAACGGCAAAAGACATCTGCAAATTTGCCAAAAGTAGACAATTTGCAAGAAGGCGTGCGAAAACGAGGTCGACGACCATCGAAAAACCCTTGCGTCACCAGCAACGCACAAAAGGCGCGTATAAATCGGGAGAAGAAGAAGCAGTACCAAGAGCATATGGAGATGCAAATACAAAAGTTCGAAGCTGAGATACAGCATTATAAAGAACTTATTGAGAGAAAGACTATCGGTGAGAAGAGGTTGGAGGCCGAAGTGGCGTACTTCAGAGGTCTTATGGCCGAAACTAGGATTGAACCGCTTTTGAAGTCAATCAACGAAAGTCTGCAAAAGAACAAAACTGGCCCTACACATACGCCCTCAAGTCAAAGGGAAAAGGTCACACAAGGCAAGGAGGCTATTTCTTCTGCAGAATTGTGTAATGGTCAGGGCACCTTGATGGAAAACTTAGGAACGGAGCCTTTGTCTTTGGGTCAACTTTTTCCTGAGTTACCAGTAATTGAACCATTTGATCTTTTGACGGAGTTGGAGCAGCCTTTAGAGTCTTTAGACAGTCAGATGAATGCTACATCGGAGATTATGGAGGACAATAAGACTGAGCCAGAAACATTTGCGGGAATTTGTCTTCACATAAATTCCAGTGGAGTCTCTGTGGAATTTTGTTCAGCGTGCCATCAGAGGAGTAGTTTGCATTCATAGAGGATTGGGTGACTTTATTAAAACCACATGTTTAAAAAAAAGATAGTATCAGATAATATCTTAGAATTTTAATATTTTTAATCCACAGATGTTATAGTTTTTTAATCCAAGATGTTAAAATTAATAATCAACAATATTAGAATTTATAATCCAAAAGATATTAAAATTTGTATCATCAGTAAGATTTTAATCAACAGTTTACACAATCTAAAGCAAAGAACATCGTTGACCAATTCTGATGATAATAATAATGTAAATAATACTTTAGAATTATTAGATTTAGATTATTGATTATATACTTTAGTATATAAAGTTTATACTTTAGATGATTGATTATATGATATTGAGTGCGAAAAGATTGAAAAAAAGCAATGAACCCAGTCGGGGTCAGCAAAATGACCTTTTGTATATAATACTCAAAACCCTAGGCTATTGTTTACATAATTTTATGTGTAAAAAGTGTTATATCTGAAGTTTTGAATGTTCAAATTAACTAAACTTTTATACTCTCCACTTAAATTTCGATTGAAATATTTTTTTAGTTACACATTTTTTTAAAACTGTATTAATATCTTTGTAAATAAAGTCAAATATCTACGAACGAGTTTAATATTTTTAATCGAAAATTATGTATATATATATATATAATGTGTAGTGTGAATGTAAATAAACGTATAGGTGTATAAAAATTGTATTTTACATTGGTTCATCCCGCAAGTTAAAAGTTACATCCTCTTTATAGTTTTAATCTTATGGATTTTATTTTTATTAAATTTTTATTCCTTACTCATTTTAATAAAGTCACTCTTTGATTTAAAATTTTCAATTATATTATTATACCAATTTTAAGATAATTAATGTCAAATTTTTAATATCTATCAATTATTACGACTTTTGAAATTAAGTTTTAATAATAAGAAAGCACAACATTGAAGGTAAGTGAGAATTCTCATAATTTTGAAACAATAAAGTCTATAACTATAAATTTTTAACAAAATTTGCCTATAAGAGTATACAAACAGCAAAAAAGGAATAGTAAAACATATATAAATTTCCAATCTGTATACCTATTTTTCTTTGTATAATTAACTTTATAAGACTTCCTTTTCACACGAAAAAAATTTTATGTGAAAAGTCAGGGATGTTTAAAAAATCTTTAATTAATACTTTGTTCTCAGTTTATCATATAAGGATCCAAATTGCAAAAGTAATCTAACGTAGAGGGACTGCTTCACTCAAAAAAAAAGTCTGGTTAAAATAACTAGAATTCTGGTTATTTTAACTAGAAAAAAGAGTTAAATATAGCCTAACTATTTATTCTGGTTAAAAGTATTAGAAATTTCTGGTTGATCATCTTCTGGTTATTTTAATCAGTTTTTCTG
>JAUESH010011795.1:0-15158 GCA_032275165.1 Synergus magnus
AGTAGAAGTTCCTATGCAGGCAGTCAAGCAGTGCTTGCAGGTTGGGGATTCCTTTTTGCCAATGGTCAGGTTTCAGATTATTTGCAAAAAATACAGACAACGGTTCAAGATGTCTCGTCTTGTCAATCACAAATGTCTGGAAAGCCACTTTATACCGATCAAGTCTGCGCAATTCAATCATATGGATTGGGCATTTGCAGCGTAAGTTGTTTTTGAAATTTGATAGAAAATTTTTTTTTTCCTATATTTTTTTTATTTGCAGTTTGAAGTTAATGAAGTATTAAAATAAAAAATTTAAATGTTTCAGGGTGACAGTGGCAGTGGGTTGATTGTGGCTGGAGAAGTGGTTGGAGTCGCGTCCTTTGTTATTCCCTGTGGAATAGGTTATCCAGATATTTACACAAGAGTTGCTTCATATTTGGATTTCATCAACCAAGAAATGAGACAATACTAAGACTAGAACGAATTTTGTAAATGTATAGTTTATAATAAGAAATAAGTAGACAAATAAATACTTCTAATAAAGTGAAATATTTCGCAGTACTTATTCCCCAATAATTCCGTAAAATTAATTAAAATTATTACTTTATCTAAACTTGAATCATTTATTTCATTTTGCTACTTGTGATGGTCTGGAAAAACGTGTGCTTCTATTGTACATAATTCTTAACCCAGTGATCTAGATATGACAGTTGACACTGACACCCTTTTTTACAAAATGCACGAGACCGTGTTTATATTTGACAAAAAAATTCTTGTGTCACAGGTGCCTTACAAGTCAAGTGGAATGCCTAAAAATTTATATGCACTGGGCAAACAAAGTGTTGAAAATTCTGAGGTCGTCAAGAGCCACATTTTAGGGAACCGAGTTCGAGATTCCTTATCAAGAGCGTCAGCTCTGGGTAAATATTAGAAAAACACTTTAGTTTTACTAATTTTAATATTTCATTTGGATAATATTTTATTTTCTAATTTCCAATTTTCTACAATAATTTTTATTGCAATTTTTCATCAGGAGTGCTGGCAGGTCCTTCAGAGAGGATTTTGAGTGGAATGTATGCAAATCCAGCCGAATTCCCTCATGCAGTATCCTTGAGAAGAAAAGGATCACATTTCTGCGGTGGATCAATTATAGACAGTCGTCACATTTTGACAGCAGCTCACTGCGTTCAGGGAGTGATAGAGCCTCCTTACAGCAATGTAATGGTCGTTTCCGGAACCAACAGTTTATCGCGAGGAGGAACTGCTCACAGAATTAAGAGAGCTACATGTCATCCTTCCTATAAACCGGATGCGGCGGAACATACGGTTGACATTGCTGTCATTACTGTAAGTAACATTTTATTTCGGACCAAACTTCGGCTCATTATGAACTGGCTGGGACGAAAAATGCATCTAAGAAACCATGCAAATGCTGCAGATATTTTCTAATGAGGAATTCATTTCTTTCAGTTGACTGTCCCAATAGCTTTCAATTCATTCCAATCAGCCATCAAATTGGCAAGTAAAGGAACGTATGAAGGTTTGCAAGGAATTTCTATTGGATGGGGACGTTTATCCAACAATAACCAACTGTCTTCTGAACATTTAAAAAAACTCTACACGACTCTGCAGTACTCTTCGATTTGTTCAAAGTATTTGACTGCAGCGAAAGTAGACACAGAACTTGTCTGTACTTATCAGGGAATTGGAATGGGCACCTGCAATGTAAGTTCTTTTTCGAGCGATTATTTCTGATAAATTTGAGGGGTTAATATATAATCCCCCAATGGCGTAGGATTCGAAGTCCCTCAAACTTGCAAATTTATCCGAAATCTTTAGAAATTTTTTAAAAGCGTATAAAATCGCTCGCAATCTTTCTAATCTCGAAAAATTAATTTCGACACTCTGAAATCCTACTGAATCGGAAAAATTGGTTTAGGGTGACAGCGGAGGCTCGGTGATCGTGGATGGAGAGGTTGTTGGAGTCACATCATTCAGACTGGGCGATTGTGGTGGTGGATTTCCGGAATATTACACAAAAGTATTTGCATACAGAAGTTTTATCTACAGCGAAATGCAGAAAAATTAATTATTCAATTCCTCGAAATGTATTCCATTTTTACTGTTTAACTGTACATACTTAAAGTTAGGTTTTTGTAACTTATTGACATTAGAGTGATACTGATAATTATCAGTAAATTACAGTTTAAGCTTTTAGCATAAGGTATTCAATGTAAGCTACTCTCTACTATGAAATTAAAAAATTCTGTAAAAATAAATAAATGATGCTCTTACTTAAAATCAGATATTTTATTTTATTTTCCAATACGATAAAATCCTAAATTATCCGGCAGAATTAAAAATAACTTTTTAAATAACGGCACCGATAGAATCACATCCGCATTATTAAACTAACTGTTACTGAAATTATCGAAGCAGTTTAAATTTGTCCTTCCTGCAAAGAATTATTACAATTTTACCATTTTATGAAGCAAACTATTCTGACCTTGCTGATAGGTTATTTAACCCTAAGAACTGATCAATGGAACTCAGTCTAATTTTCATATCGGTAGCTGAATATAATTCCTTCAGTTTTCCTTTCTCATAGATCTATTCTATAAATTATAAAAATGTCTTTTAAAATTTTTTTCCCATTCATCTCTCTTGCTCTTATAATAACACTTGGTAATTCTGTCTATAAATATTTCATTTCTCTTTATGATCAGTTAATTATGAACTGAGTTAAGATAATTCCATGGGTGTGTTTATGTGCCGAAAACTGATTTTCAACTTTTTAAAGATGTGAATGCAGAACCGTTGAATAGGATTGTTGGCGGTGAGTCTGCAAGTTTAGGAGAGTTGCCGTATCAGGTATCGTTGAGGAGAAATAATAGGCACTACTGTGGAGGTACAATTATCGGTCAACAGTACATTCTGACCGCTGCTCACTGTGTTGAGGGATATATGGTGGCCCCGTACAACGATATAACAGTCGTAACTGGAACTCAGAGTCTCTTATATGGGGGAGAAGCTCACAGAATCAGTAGGGCCACAGTTCACCCTCAATATGTTGGTGGATCACAATATTCTTGGCGAAATGATGTTGCAGTTTTAAAAGTGAGCATAAAATAGTAATGCTTCTTTTATCTTTCGCTCCCAAAAACTTTCCCTTATCCATTTTCCCCTCTTCCAATCCCCTTTACCCTCCCTCCTACCCCTTTTTTATTTTCTCTTCTTATTTCCATATCTCCCATTTTCTCTTTTCCTATGTCCGTATTCCCTTTTCCCCTTTTCCTTTCCCCTTTTCTCTTTCCATTTTAATCTTTCCCTTTCCCTCGCCTTCTTTCCATGATTCCCTCTAACATGTTTCCCTCAATGTTTCCTTATCCCTTTTTCCAATTTTCTGTCTTCTCTCTTTTCCCTTTCCAATTTCAATCTTTCCCTTTTCCCCCTTTCCTTCTTTCCTTTTCAAGATTCCGTCTACCATACTTCACTTTCCACACAACCCATTTGCCGTCTTTTCCTTCTCCTTTTACCCATTTCTATATTTCCTCTCCACTTCTTTCTTTCCCCGTTCATCAAGCCCATTTTTCATGTCCAATCTTCCCTTTCCTTTCGCCTCTTTCCATCTTTTCCTTCTCCCTTTACCCATCTCCTTTTCCCATGTTCATAATTTCCTTTTCCTCTTTTCCTATTCCCTACTTCTACGTTTCCCTTTGCTATATTTCCCTTTTCCTTTTACCCTTTTCTATATTTCCGTTTCCACTTCCTTCATTCCCGTTCACCATCCCATTTTTCACATTCAATTTTTTCTTTCCCTCTTTCCTTTTTCTCCTTTCCACCTTTCCCTTTTTCCTTTCTCTTTCCTCATCTCCCCTTCCTACTTCTATTTTTCTCTTTTCCTCTTTTCCTTTCACCTTTTCCCCTTTCCATGACTCCATCTTCCATGTTTCCTTTTTCTCTATTTCCCTTTTCACTTTACCCTCTTCTATATTTCCCTTCCCACTGCCCCCTTTCCCCTTCACCAAACCCATTTTTAATGATCAATTTTTCCCCCCTTTTTCCCTATTTCTCCCTTTCCCTTTTTCCCTCTTTCCTTTTTCCCCTTTCCATCTTTCCCTTTCCATCTTTCCCTTTCCATCTTTCCCTTTCCTCGTCTCTCTTTCCCATGTCCATCTTTTCTATTTCCTTTTTCCTTTTCCCTTCTTGCCTTTTTATGATTTCCTCTATCATATTTCCCTTTTTTCGTTCTCCTTTTCCCATCTTTCGTGTTTTCCTTTTCCTCCTTTTTCTCCTTTCTATGTTTTCCTTTTTTATAGTTCCCTTTCCCCCTTTCCCTTTCCCTGTCTCTTTTCCTTTACCCTTTTCTATATTTCCCTGTCCTCTTCCTCTTTCCTTTACTCCTCCCTTTCCCAAGTCTATCTTTCCCTTTTCCTTCTTTTCCTTTTCACCTTTCCCTCCTTGCCCTTTCATGATTCCCTCCATCGTATTTCCCTTTGTCCTTTTCCAATTTTCCATCTTTTCGTATTCTTCCTTTCCCTCCTTTCCATATTTCCCTTTCCACTTCCTCCGATCCCCGTTCCCCAAGCCCATTTTTCATGTTCAATCTTTTTCCTTCCCTCTTTTCCTCCTTTCATCTTTCATCTTTCCCTTTCCCGTTTCCCGTTTCCCTTTCCCCATCTCCCTTTTCTATTGCCATCTTGCTGTTTTCATATTTTCCTTTTCCCCTTTCCATGATTCCCTTGACAATATTTCCCTTTCCACTTCCTCCGATCCCCATTCCCCAAGCCCATTTTTCATGTTCAATCTTTTTCCTTCCCTCTTTCCCTTTCGTCCTTTCATCTTTCCCGTTTCCATTTTCCCTTTTCCATTTCCAGTTTCCCTTTTCCCTTTCCCCATCTCCATTTTCTATTGCCATTTTGCCTTTTCATCTTTTCCTTTTTCCGTTTCCCCTTTCCATGATTCCCTTGACCATATTTCCCTTTCCCTTTATCCATATTTGTATTTTCCTTTTCCTCCTTTCCATTTTTCCTTTTCCTATATTACTCTTTCCGTTACTCCTTCTCCCGTTGCCATTTCCATTTTTCCCTTTTCCTCTTTTCCCTTGTCTCTTCCCTTTTTTCACTTTTCATCTTTCTTTTCTCCCATTTTCCTCCCACTTCGCTTTCTCCATTTCCTCCTTTCCACGTTTTCCCTTTTCTATATTTCCCCATTCCATTTTTCGATGTTTCCTTTTCCTCTTACTCTTTTCCATATTTCCCATTCCCCTTCGCCCTTTTCCTTTACGCTTTTACTTCTTTCCTTTTTCTCCCCGCCTCCTTTATCAATCTCTCCCTTCCCCCACTACTTATAAACCTATCATACACAACAAAATAATTAATCCCTAGAATTTTTGTTTACAGGCGATCTTATTAGAGACTAATTCTCAACGAAAAATTAATTTCAGTTGTCCGCTCCAATGACTTTCAACGCCTATCAGAGTTCCATAAATTTAGCAAGCAGTGATATTTATGCCGGTGCACAAGGAATTGCCTCGGGATGGGGATATTTGTCAGCCAATAATCAAGTTCCATCAAATAATTTGCAAAAATTGAGCACAACTGTTTACAGTGCTCCATCTTGTCAACAGCAAATTAGTGTAGTACTTTACAGTGATCAACTCTGTACAGTTCAAGCGGTCGGAAGAGGCATCTGCTTAGTAAGTGATCCTAGGTATTCTTCATTAAAAATGCATAGAAAATATTTTTGATTGCAAAGTAGATAATGCGACCAGAGCAATTTTTAGGGTGACAGTGGTGGCCCCTTGGTTGTGAATGGTGAGGTAGCTGGAATTGCATCTTTCGTCATCCCTTGTGCCCGTGGAAGACCCGATATATTCACGAACGTTTATTCCTTCAGGGATTTCATTTTAGGACAAATGAATTCTTAAATTTAAAAAATATAGTTGAATAAAAAAAATACTCCCATTCTGCTTATTATGCGAGCAATTATACATTTGTAATAAACTTAAAAACTGCTACGAATTCGCATTATTTTTAAAGTAACTGTTAATGAAATTATTGAAGTAATTTAAATGCGTGCCTGATGCGAACAATAATAAAATTTTTATCGTCTTCTTACGTCAGCTATCTTGAAATTGCTGATGGCTTATTGAATGCTCAGAAATCATGATTGAAACTCAGTTTCATTTCATATCGGTTTGTGGGTTTAGTTCATTTAGTTTTGTTTGTTAGAGAATAAGTAGAAGATCCGTTATTTAGATTTGTATAATAATGTTTTTCAAAAAGATTTTCATATTTTTTGCTCTATTTAGAACACTGGGTAATATTTTCATTAAAACATTTTAATATCCTCTTTATGATCAATTTTGAACTTATTAAAAAAATTTTCTCAGAAAATTTAGTATTTTAGCATTAAGTATGTCGTGGTCATAAAGTGCCCAATACTGATATTTATATTTTAAGGAGTGATTGCCAAGGGAGTAAAACCACAAAACAGAATTGCTGGTGGTGTGTCTGCAAGTTCTGGAGAATTTCCCTATGTGATATCAATGAGGAAACATAATTGGCACTTTTGCGGAGGTGCAATTATCAGTGAGGAGCACATACTCACTGCTGCCCATTGTATGACGGGTAAAGTTCCTCCGTACGACAATATAACAGTGGTAACTGGAACAGACAAGCTCTCGGACGGAGGAGAGGCTCATTTAATCAGGGATCATACAGCTCACCCTCAATATCGTGACGGAATCAAATTTTCTTGGCGATACGATATTGCAGTTTGTACAGTGAGTGTGAAATTGTTATAGTTCTATAGAAAGATTTATAGTTCTATATCAAGATATCAACAGTTCTTCTTTTGTCCTCTTTTATCCTCCTCCTTCGTTCATTCTCTTCCTTCTTTATCCATCAGTAGTTCTCCTTTCTTTTCCTTTCTACCTTCCTTCCTCCATCTTCCTCCCCATTCTTTTTCCTTCCTTCTTCCTATTTCTTCCATCTTTTTCGACATGCTCCTTCCACCATCCTCCTTCATCCTTCCTCTTTCTTTCTTCCTGCTTCCTCTTTCTTTATTCCTCCTCCCTTTTCTGTCCTTACACTTTCCTGCTTCCTTCTTCCTTCTTCCTCCATCCTTCTTCCACCTTCCTTCATCCTTCTTCCTTCTTTCTTCCTGCTTCTTCCTTCCTCCTTCTTCCTTCCTCCTTCCTTCTTTCTCCTTCCTTCTTCCTCCTTCTTGCTTTCTCCTTTCTTTCCTATGGAACCTGATATTCCTCTCTCTTTTTTCTTCTTCCCGCTTCCTTCCATCTTTTTCACCATTTTCTTCCCGTCTTCCGTTTTCCTCCATCCGTCTTCCTCATTCCTCCTTTGTCTTTCCTCCTTTCTCCTTTGTATTTTTTCCTTTCTCCTTTCTCTCCTAGGAAACCTGATATTACTTCCATCTCCTTCCTTCATGCTTTCTCCTTCCTTCTTCATCCGCCTCCCTTCTTTGTCCTACCTTCTTCCTGATTCCTTCCTGCTTCCTTCTTACATTCTCAATCTTCCTTACTCTCCTTTTTCCTCTCCTTTTTCCCTTTTCCTCCTTCACTGTTCTTTCTTCCCCATTTCTTCAACCTTCCCTCATCCTTCTTCATCCTTCCTCCTTTCTGTCTCCTGTTTTTCTGCCTGCTTCTTCCTTTCTCCTTCTTCCTCAGTTCTTCTTATTTGTTCCTTCTTCTTCCTCTTTCTTTCTCCTGTTTTTCTGTCTGCTTCTTTCTTTCTCCTTTCTCCTTCTTTCTCAGTTCTCCTTATTTGTTCCTCCTTCTGCTCTTCTTCCTCCTTTTACCATCCTTCTTCCTCCTTTTTTTGTACCTCCTTTCTCTCCTATGGAACCTGATATTCCTTTCTTCTTTTTCCTTTTTCCTGCTTTCTTCCATATTTTTTACCGTCCTCCTTCCGTCTTCCTTCTTCCTCATTTCTCCTTTTTTTCTCATTCCTATTTCTTCGGTCTCCTTTCTCCATCCTCCTTTATGCTTCTTCCTTCCTGCTTCCTCCTTGTTCATTCCTCCTCCCTTTCTTTTTCCTTCCCTTGATATTCCTTTCTTCTTTTTCCTTCTTCCTGCTGTCTTCCATATTTTTTACCTTCCTCCTTCCGTCTTCCTTCTTCCTCATTTCTCATTTCTTTCTCCTTCCTATTTCTTCATCTTCCTTCTCCTTCTTTTTCCTTCTTTCTTCCTTCTTCCTACCTGCTCCTTTCTTCTTTCTCTTCTACGTAACCTGACATCCCGCTCCCTCATTGTTCCCCCTTCATTTTCCTCCTTCGACCATCCTTCTTCCACCTTCCTTCATCCTTCTTATCCTTCTTCCTTCTTTCTTTCTGCTTCTTCCTTCCTTCTTTCTCAATTCTCCTTCTCTGTTCCTTCTTCTGCTATTCTTCCTCCATTCACCTTCCTCCTTCTTTGTTCCTCCTTCCTCTTTTCTCCTTTTTCTCTTATGGAACCTGATATTTCTTTCTTCTTTTTCCTTCTTCCTGCTTTCTTCCATCTTTTTTACCTTCCGCCTTCCTTCTTTCTTGTTCCTCATTTCTCCTTTCTGTCTTCTTCCTATTTCTTCGTTTCCCCTGTATCTGCTAGTACACCTGATATTACTCCCGTCGTCCTTCTTCCTGCTTCCTCCTTCTTTCCACCTTTCTCCATCCTCCATCCTCCTGCTTCCTTCTTCCATTCTTCATCTTCCTTCTCCTTCTTTTTCTTTTTTCTTCCTTCTTCCTACCTGCTCTTTTCTCCTACGTAACCTGATATTCCGCTCGCTCCTTCTGGTTTCATTGTTCCTCCTTCGTCCATCCTTTTTCCACCTTCCTTCATCCTTGTTATCCTTCTTCCTTCTTTCTTTCTGCTTCTTCCTTCCTCCTTCCTCCTTCCTTCTTTCTCATTTCTCCTTCTCTGTACCTTCTTCTGCTCTTTTTCCTCCTTTCACCTTCCTTCTTCCTCCTTCTTTGTTCCTCCTTCCTGTTTTCTCCTTTTTCTCTTATGGAACCTGATATTTCTCTCTTCTTTTTCCTTCTTCCTGCTTTCTTCCATCTTTTTTACCTTCCTCCTTCCGTCTTCCTTCTTTCTTGTTCCTCATTTCTCCTTTCTTTCTCCTTCCTATTTCTTCGTTTCCCCTGTATTTGCTAGTACACCTGATATTACTCCCGCCGTCCATCTTCCTACTTCCTCCTTCTTCTTTCCACCTTTCGTCATCCTCCATCCTCCTGTATGCTTCTTCCTTCCTTCTTCCTGCTTCTTCCTTGTTCATTCCTCCTCCCTTCTTTTTCCTTCCTTCCTTCTGCTTCCTTCTTCTATTTTTCATCTTCCTTCTCCTTCTTTTTCTTAGTCCTTCCTTCTTCCTACTGCTCCTTTCTCCTTTCTTTTCTACGTAACCTGATATTCCGCTCCCTCCTTCTGGTTTCATTGTTCCCCCTTCATTTTTCCTCCTTCGTCCATCTTTCTTATCCTTCTTCCTTCTTTCTTTCTACTTCTTCCTTCCTCCTTTCTCCTTCCTTCTTTCTCATTTCTCCTTCTCTGTACCTTCTTCTGCTATTCTTCCTCCATTCACCTTCCTTCTTCCTCCTTCCTGTTTTCTCCTTTTTCTCTTATGGAACCTGATATTCCTCCCTTCTTTTTCCTTCTTCCTCCTTTCTTCCATCTTTTTCACCTTTTCTGCCTCCTTTCTTCTCCATCATTCCTCCTTTGTCCTCTCTTTTTCCTTCCTATTCCTGCCTTTTCCCTTTCTCTCCCAGAAAACCTGATATTACTCTCGCCTCCATCTTTCTGCTTCATCCTTCTTCCTTCATTCTTCATTCTTCCTCCATCCTCCTTCCTCCATTCTCCTTCCTCCATCCACCTTCCTTCATCCTCCTTCAGTTTCTCCTTCCTCCTTCCTTCTTCCTCCTTCCTCCTTCATGTTTTCTCCTTTCTCTCCTTTGAATCCTGATATTCCTCCCTCCTCCTTATCACCTTGTACCATCCTCTTTATTTTCCCCTCATCTTCCTTCTTCTTCATTCATCCTTTCTCCGCCCTTTTTCTTTCTTCCTCCTTCCAGCTTAGTCCCTTCTCCTTTCCCTCCTCCAGTACTAATATTCCTTCCTCGTTCCTCCTTCCTGTCTCCATCTTCCTCCTACTCCATCCCTCCTTTATCCTATTTTCCCTAATTTACCTTAATTATCCCATTCAAGAGAAAAAATTATAATAGGCTAATTTCAATTTAAAAAAATGATTTCAGCTGACTGCTCCAATGACCTTCAACGCCTATCAGAATCCCGTCAATTTAGCAAGTAATAATATTTCTCCCGGGGTAAAAGGAATTTTCGTAGGATGGGGATTTTTGTCAAAAGATCACAAAGTGCCACCTGATAACTTGCAAAAGTTGACTTCAACTCTCTACAGTGCTCCGCATTGCCAAAAGCACTATAAACATCCAATTTACAATGATCAAATTTGTTCGGTTCGACCAAAGGGAAAAGGTTTCTGTGCGGTAAGAGATCCTAGATATTTTTATAGAAAATAGAAAATATTTTTTATTGAACAGCAAATAATATGGCAAAGACAATTTTTGCAGGGTGACAGTGGTAGTCCCTTGGTGGTGAAAGAAGAGTTAGTTGGAATTGCATCTTTTACCGTCATTTGTGCCTTTGAAAATCCCGATATATTCACGAAAGTTTATTCCTTCAGGAATTTCATTTTAGATGTAATGAACTCCTAAACATTACTCAGTCGCTTATTCTTTTAAGTAATAAAAAACACACACGTTTATGTAATTTAAAATAAACTACAAACTAATTTCTTTCTCTCCCTGATTTAGTTTTTATTCATATATTAAGAAATAATTAATCTAAAACCGTGTTCGTTATAAAAATGTTTAATAAAATTGTATCAAAATAGTTCAATTAACTCCAGGTGTTTTTTTTCATAATTTGTGCCAAACACCATAACAAGATCTGGTCAAAGAAAAAGTGTAATTTCATAAAGTGGGTCAGATGACCGAAAGGATTCAAAAGAATCGAAAGTTATGTCTTACATAAGTTCTTATAAATGGAACCTTCATAAAATAAATTGTACACTCATACTGCAATTAGCACGTAAGAGATAAATGGGTCACATATATGGCAGACGAAATCGATATATTGGTGAAGAAATATTCGAGACACAAAAAGTCGAACCGATGGTTAATTACAAAAAGGAAATATACGATGAGAATGGAGATACGAATAAAAATTGGCCAATATCATTTCAAGTGATGGGAACTATCGTTCAAAAAACATATCGATATATATCGATACTTCTGGATAAAATATCGATGGAATCGATATTTATCGAAAATTTCCCCCTCTCTCCGCCCTCCTAACCTGACCTTATTTCAAAGTCTCGCAAATAAAATTTGAATTAAAACGAATGATACAACTGTCTCGATATGGCAAATCGAGGAAAATATCGATATGTATCGTTAATAGTAAAATGTATCGATACTTTTCCATACGATAGCATATCGATATGTATCGATATTTATCGATATCTATCGAAATTTGTCGATACATATCGACATTTATTGATATGTATCGAGATTTATCGATATGTATCGATATTTATCGATACTTCCCAGATCTAATTGGGAGAATAATCTCGAATATTTCTTCTTCTTTATTTACATCAGACCATCCTCGAAAAGACTTTCTAGATAAATTTGATTTAAAATTGCCTACTTAGTAGCGTCGCTCCTTCAGTTTAAGAGCCCAAAGATTTATATGCTAAGTAAGAAAGGAAATATGTTTGCTATTCTTTATTTTTATGAGCAACAAGTATTGATCTTGTTTTCAAGAGATTCATAACGTACATGTGAAGAACAGTAAACTTCATAATAACGACTCACACGTGCAATTCTCGTACTCTTGATTCCTTATTTTACAGCGTCCTTAAAAGTAACGGTTCTTTGCGGCATAGAACAAATCCTGCTAAGAGAGAATAAGGCTCACCTTACTGTTTAAATATCTTAACCTCATTTTATGAATGTCAGTATTTATATTTCGTCTGCGAAATTTATCAATTTCTTTTATTTTCTTAAACAGTTTAGAATGTAGGTAGGCCTTCATTTTTAATGCTTCAAGAGATTAATACGTTTTATTATTCGGGAATGTAGAGAAGTAATTCTAATTAATTTTAATACTTGCTTTGAATGGAGAGCCTGTAATTACATAACAATTTGTTTCATGTGATATCTAATTTGTTTTCTTTTCTTGTAGACTGCCCTTTTTTCGAAGAATGGCTCCTGGTTTGAAAACGGGATTTTGCTTTAGCTTCGGGATAATGTATCACTGTGCATTAAATAACACCCGATCTTTATCGGCTTAATTAATCATGTCTCGATACTCTCTCCTCTTAAAACGAGACTGATGCTGATCTCGCCATTACATCATCTGGATCGAATTACAAGATCGCGAAATAGCGCTCAAGCGCAACACCAAACAACGGATTCTTAGTTTTTAAAAACAGAGAGTAGTATAATTTAAAAATTTAATTTCTAAGTCAAATAAGTAGAGAGTAAAGAAGAAAAATAATTTGAAAACATGTATAAATTATGTTTGTTATTTATAATAAGTATTCTTAGAAGGTAATTTCAATGTACCTCCTGGGAACTTGTTTACAAAATAATTAGTGTCTTTTCAAAACATTTGAACAAATTATAGATTTTCGATTAATATAATCAGTGATGTATTTATGTTTTCGCCAATATTTTTCCTTCACGTCAGCTGCACTTTAGCGGCTTTCGCGTTCTCAGACGTTTCAGAGAATTTTTATGATCAACAATAAAAATGGAAAGTTAAGTCGCACTAGTGCTAGAAACATTCAGTATTAACTAACGTATTTCAGGTTGCATAAAGATTTTACTATTAAAGCGAAGATGCGTGTCTTTTAACCTACTTTTCACTAGTTGATCTCACGCACTTTACAAGGCGTCGTATCATTTGACAATGACTTGTCTTGCGTAAAGAAGGACATTTTACGACTATTCCTTATTTGCATCAAGTCTTGTGTGTTTCAGTTTTATGCCAGTAGCATTTACATATTTACTACTTGGGCAAGGATAGAAGTACAGTTCACAAGTATAGATAAGACGCGAAAGGAATATACTCATATGAGTATTTTTTTTAAAAAGCCCCACAAAAAGAAACACTGCAAAAAATCATTTGCCCTCAAAAAAATATGCACGTGACACAGTGTGAGTCAGTAGGTTATCAAAAGAGAATCGTAAAATAATTTACGGCCTCTCGGTGAGCAATATTTCAGCTGCTCAAAAAGAAGTCAATCGTCAATTTCGTTTTTGCTAGGCGTACGTTTCTTTGACGCAGCTCGTTAAAATACGCACCGCGAGCGGTTGCGTATTAACCTGAGGAAGGCGTCAACTGCGGGAGTGTTTAGCCGGATGATTAAAACGTTGATTAGTAAAACATTCAGTCCATGAACTTGAACCACGGGAGATCGTAACAAACGCGTTAGCTTCTACTACTCATTACTCATCCGGTGAATGGGTACAGTGCGGACCATTACCGAAGGTAAATTAACGTCGCGGCAAAGCATGCACCGATCTGCAGATCGTCGGTAGAATAAAATTCAGAATCATTACCAACGATTTGTCGCCACTAGGTTTATTAATTATTCTCCGGTATTTACTTGTTCTCATTTATAAGTGCCACGGGAGAAATTAACAACTTCGTGTGATCATTGGCCGCTAGGGAAATTGTAGACTTGAGAATTCTTTCGTTCACGTTGAGTGCATCTAATTATATAAAGATTAAATGTGAAGTAAGTGTGCTGCATTGGATAGTCTGGGAAAAGGACGAGGGAAGAATGTTTAAATGATTTAGATGTCGCAATGTATAATAATCATGTCTACTAATCACGATTAATAAGTGCTTATTGACAACATTTACCAAATATGCATCTAAGCTACCTTACCGTGATCCTGATCCTCATCCTCCTCATCCTTATGCACTTCAGCCATCTTCATCTTCATTCTTATCCTCGTCATCCGCCATTTTCCTCCTCCTCCTCCTCCTCCTCATAATTTATCCTCAATTCTTAACATCATCCTTATCTCCATCAGTCATTAACTTTCTCCCCGTCATCCTAATCCACATCCTCATTAGTCACTAATCATCTTCCTCATCCTCGTCGTAAGCCTGATTCTCATCTTGATCGTCACCCTGATCCTAATTCTGATCCTGATCACGTTACCTGTAAACTTTTCAATTATTACTTTCAAATGAAACTTTCGGGTGGTGATACACACACTGTATAGTGGAACCCAAAAGCGGCCTTTCCCCTCAAAAGATCTAAATATACGGATCACTCTTAAGTATTGTCACAACATCAAACAAGCTATGGATCCGAAGGGAAAAGCTCACATGACCTAAATCACTTACGCCCTGGCTGTGTATATAATTACCTGAAATAATCATTATTCATCATGAATGCCTGTGAGTTGTTGGTGGTGAATCCTCGTGTTGGTAGCGGTGGCATGCCACTCTAGGATTCTCATTCTCATTCTCGTAGCCTGGGGTGGTTGATTGTAAGCCCACCTTAAAGAAAACATCCCGAACACATATATGCCTTTACATATAGAGTGGAGGCACGATAGCCTGCTTCATGGAAAATTAGTACTCTGCGGAAAGTAAAATACGAGAAGTGCCCGATTGATTTATAGCCCTCTGATCGGCCTTAAGGTTACAATACTTGCTGGAACATCTGCCTTGTTTTGCGTCACCTCATATCGGCAAGAAGTCATCCGATAGTGTATCACAGCCTGATCATCAACTCTCCATAAACTTAATTTCCGAGGTGAGGTTTCTTTCATGAAGTTATTAAAGTCCACTAAACGTCTGCGATCGTAAAACACTTGGAACTCTTACTTCTTTCAACCAGGAAATGTGGGAAGATTGTTTGGGTTAAAAGTGAAAGATAATTGGTTGCTTAGAAACAAGCCAATTAGGAATTCCCACAGACGTGGACGACAAAAACTTATAGGTTTCAGAATTACAGAACCGAATTATTTCTTTTCCATGATTGTTCCGACTTCTTTCATCCATTCGCATACACCGAGAAAAAAAACTGGTACTGGTTTACTAGGATTTAACTAGTCTCCTTGGTTCGCTAGAAGGATTACTAGGT
>JAUESH010011838.1:0-15140 GCA_032275165.1 Synergus magnus
GGTCATCACCGAAATAAACGCCTATTTTGAGGGCCTTGAGAAAACCTATTATTTGGTAGGAATAAAAAAATTGGAAAAAAGCTGGACTAAATGTATCGAGCTAAAAGGAGATTATCTAGAGAAATAAAAAGCTTATTTGCCGAAAAAAAAATCTTTTATTCAAAAAATCACTGACTTATCAAACAGCCCTCGTATTTTCCATAAAACAAACATTCCTGTTGCCTCCGTATGAAAAAATATTATTTTTAGCCATTTTTTGTCCCTGACGATGACTAATGCATTTGCATTATTTGAATTTAATCGAAAATAAGAGGGTCAGGTGCATAAGCATTTGCTCGGACAGCCAGGCGGCAATAAAAGCGGTTGGTAAACCAGAAATTACGTCGATTCTGGTGTGGGAGTGCAAAAAGGCACTGAACCAACTGGCGGAAAATAACAGGGTGGCCCTGATATGGATCCCTGGACACACAGGGATCAAGGGCAACGAGAAAGCAGAGCAACTGGCAAAAAGAAGAGCAGCAGGCAGGCCGATTGGTCCAGACCCCATTCTGGGCTTGGCACCCTGTTGTATCCAGCTGGAGATCAAAAATGGGGTAGCGCGGCAGCACAACAAATACTGGGCTCAAGTAAAGGGATGTAGGCAGGCCAAGGCGATCCTGGGTGAATGCCGCAGGAGGTAATTGGCGTGTACCATCATTAACTGGCCCAAGAAAGATGTAAGGATAATGGTGCAGATGCTCACTGGGCACAACCATTTGAATTACCATAAGCACAAGCTGTGGCTGGCACCCAGCACCGCATGTCGCAAATGTGAAAGGGATGATGAGACGTCTCTACACGTCTTAGGTCGGTGCCCGGCTCTGGTTGGGATCTGACATCAAACCCTCGGGTCAGCTATGCTGGAACCAGAGGAGATTAGGGCTCTTCGGGCTGGCCACATTCTAGGCTTCTTTAAGAGGAATGGACTGGGGGGCTAGCTAGCGTCGAGGGAAGGGAATAGGCACAATGGGCTCGTAGCCTGAGCGCCTGTAGGGCCCCACGGGGGTGGGGCACCTCACCCCAACTATCTAACTAAACTAAACTAAAATAACATGTCAAGCAAACCAAATTATATTTTTTAAACTATACACTCTACGCTCCCTATAACGACGAACTCGGGACCGGAAACTTTCCCTTATACAACGGCGCAAGGGAAATCCGTCTATCCCCTACCACACCAATGTCACGTAATCGTACGCATGCGCGTTGATTCCTGTATCACTAACAGCTGATTATCACATAACCTAGAAGTCTCATTGTACACATTGTCACACATGATTCAACTACACGCTTTTGAATGGTTAAGTCTGATTGGTTGCTAAAGGTTGGCGTATGCGAACTTTGAGCAAAAGAGTGGGGATGAGGGAGAACGACTTTCCCGTCGTATAAGGGAGCGGCAAGTGGTCGTATAAGAGAGCGGTCGAATAAGGGAAGGTCGTATAAGGGAGCGCAGAGTGTACTCTGATCACTTCAATCATTTACGAAAATGGGAATCGTGTTAAACATGATATTATAAGCATTTGAAATCTTTCATTTTGCTTAAGGTGACGATTACTAGCGCATTTACCTTAAGTTAAACGAAAAACAGGGTAATTTCTTCAAAATACAAATCGTCATTTGATATAGAATATCATTTTATTTTGCATATTTTGTAGCTTCGTACACATTACCCGGTGTTTTTTTTTAATTGCGAATTGTATAGTAAGTGTAGCTTATTATGTGGGAATCAGTGAATTTTCGCTGATTCACATTAAGAAAGAGTGTTCTCTGATCCATTCCCTGTACTCGGCACGTTGCAAGTTTATAAAAACATCGGGATTTCTTAGACCTGGATATTCTCCTTTCCAAACGTGTATTCCAGCCAGCATATTGTTGACAACTAAAGGAGCACCGGCATCACCACGAGCACAATATTGTTGTGCACAATAAGTGCAAATATGTTTCTCCGTAATGTCCATGCGACCTTGGTAGAAAGTTCGACAGTCCTCATGATTCATTATTGGTAAAGTGATTGTGCGTAGTCTCTGTCGTATTTCCGTTCCTGGTCTGAAATCGAAGAGACAACAAATTTTTAGTTTAATGATGGCTATCGAGCATTTACAAAATAGGTTGAACATAGAAAATTTTCATTTATCCATCATTTGACAGTACGAGGAACCATCATTTGAAATAAATAATATCATTTATTGTAACACTGTAAACTTTACATCTCAAATATAAAATTTGAATATAATATTGAAAGATTCCATCATAAATTGAGTGTTATGTTCCATGTACTTAATATATATTATTGATAACTTACTGTATTGGGTACAAGTATCCCCAACCAAAAACAGTAACCCATGTACCCACAGGTAAAGATCCTACGTGCAATTGTATGTTTCCAGTTCTTGAACTATAATCAAAAGGAGGATCTACAGTCACCGTTTATAGATTGCCGTTTATAGATATGCCGTTTATAGATTGATGTGGAAGATTTCCGTAATGGGATACTATCGATGTTATGTTGTGCAAATTACATCGAGTATCAGATGTTGAACCGGAGAGAACTTCGTAGTCCGATACATGCTCACGAACACAGGTAGCAGCAGTGATGACAGTATAATGCGACAAAATCACACCTGCGCACCTGGCAAATCTACGTTCTCTAATTCTTACAATGTAATTAACTGCTTCTATATGCGGTGCAGTTCGCCCACCCGGCAAGTGATTAATTACACGTCGTTTACGTTCGAGAAAATCCGATGATAAACCTGCAAGTATTTCAAAACATAAGTTCTGTTTCCTAATAAATAGCTGATACCATCATCTTCATTCCAGTTACCACTACATAACATATGTATTTTTACTTACTGGTACCCTTGTCTGTTAATGTAGCAAAAATTACTTGGCACAAAATACCACAAAAAAACACTAAATGCAAATATATTTTTTCTGACATTTTGAACACTAAATGATACAGTTGAAATGCCGATCTTCTGCTTTTTTCAACTACTGCTTTGAAGACGATATCAAATGGAAGATTTCTGATTATTTGCTGTCTTTTATAATCGAACTTTATTTGCTCTGTTTCTAGGTTTGCGATAGCAATAATATTTAAAAGTTGTGTCGTAAAAAAGGCGACAATTAACAGTTTAACTTGCACAGTATGAAAAAGGTGTTATAAATTTTACAGCTTAAAAATGTCCTTGACTTCGTATACAGTTCATAAGTTTGTCTCTTTCTAAAAGTCGGATTTCTCATTTGATTTTTACATTGGAAAATTTCGTGACGAAGTTATATTATATATTACCACTAAAATTTCTCGAAACATTTCAAATTCCCGTGAGATATGTTGAAATCTTTAAATCTTTTAATTTCTTCTTAAATACTTTGAAAAATTTAAAAATTGTGCAAATTTTTTTAAATATCTTGTAATGCCTTGAAATTTTATGAAATTATTTGACATCCCTTATTTAAAAACTTTTAAATCCTCTTAAATTCCTTGAAATATTTTTAAATCCATTTAAATCCTCAGAAATACCTTCTAGACTTTACAAATCATACAATATACTTTAAAACCTTTTAAAATCTTGAAAATATTTTGAAATCCTGTGAAAAACCATAAAATTTTATGAAATTATTTGAAATCCCTTAACAACTTTACAAACCTTTAAATCTTCTAAAATTCTTCGAAATATTTTTAATCCTTTGAAATTATGACAGAAACATGACGAATCAGTTTACAGAAAATTGAGAGGTTTTCCTTAAAAATGATTAAAAAAAAGCTACAATCAGAAAAAGATAAGTGAAATGAAAAGCAGTGTTTCAGTTAGTTTCAGTAATATTAGGGTTTTATATTTAACTTAACCGAAATCTGGGTCGAGAAAACTGAACAATTTTATACATTTAAAATGAATTTATTAAATTAATTTACAGTTTGTAGGGGTGAGGTTTACAAAACTAATATGTAGAGCATTCCTTATTAGAAATCCTTGCAGCTTGAAATAGAAAAGTTATTGGTCCTTGTATGTTTTTAGTTAATTCAAAGCTGCATATAGAAAAGGATTCAACTTAATTGTGATATTTCTTAAATGGATTCGACGGTTAAGGTCTCTTCAGAACTGCCGAAGGTTGTTCAGGATAAAAGCGTGGCAAGCTTGGGCGTGCGCTAGGACTTCAAGTAGTCGAGTCCTTCGGTATGGCTGGATGTCCCTATCCGAAATTAGGAGGGTCTCCTCAGAGTCCAAATGAGGCAGGCTTTCGCGTGAAGTCTGGTGATTATTGTACTAAGCAAGGCTCCAAAGTCCTCGTCCATGCGAAGATTTATCGGGCCGACATCGACGGTCCGCAGTCTAATTGAACTTAACTTGATTCATTCAAGACACTCGGCACTAGGATGTAACACTCGGAATCAACTCGGGATAAGGTTATTCAACTCGGGATAGATTAAATTCACTTGGGATAGATTCCTTCATACACAGGACAGGATTAGGGACACTGGGAAGAATTAATTTCAGGATTCTCGTTCAGTATACTGGGAGGACTTAGATATTTTACGATAATTGGGAGGACTTGGATACCGAGTTACAGTCGGACAGAGTTTCTGCCCAGGAGAAGATTCGAAATTCAGAGGTCCGACGAGTAGAGTTTCGTTCCACAGATTAGACTGACTTTTCTTTGCAGAATCCTTCGCAGGACTTTTTACGAAGGGGAACACGCACCCCTTGATTGAATTTTACCCTAACCTTTCAAGAGGTCATAAAATATTTGAAACGATGGAGTCCGAGGTTCTTTACAAGGGATAGCGACCAATGGTCACGGTTTGCGGTTACTCAACTTTTTTTAGCAATCAATAGCTGTTACACGTGTAATTGCTCAGAAATAAGATGAAACAAGTCAATATTGTAAGATAGGTGACTTGGTGTCACCGAGGTTATTCATTTAGGTTAGCGACCGATGTCCATGGGTTTGCGGTTGTTCAACTTGTTTCCCTAATCAATAGTCGGAGACATCCCAGCGGGCACGAAATTTAAGGAAGTTTTTAGAAGGTTCTAAAGACGTTTTTAGGACGTAATGTTTGAAGGACGTTTTTAGAACGTCCAAAAAAACGTCCTAAGTCAGGTCAAGAAACGTCCAAAAAACGTCCAATGTACCAAATACGTCCTAAAAACATCTTTGCTGACTTCACAGTCAGATAGTGTTCTCTGATCCATTCACTGTAGTCGGCACGTTGCAAGTTTATAAAAACATCAGGATTTCTTTGACTTGGATCTTCTCCTTTCCAAACGTGTATTCCAGCCAGCATATTGTTAAAAACTAAAGGAGCACCGGCATCATTATGGGCACAGTATTGTTGTGCATGATAAGTACAAATATGTTTCCCAGTAATGTCAAAGCGACCTTGGTAGACATTTCGACACTCTCCATGGTTCATTATTGGTAAAGTGATACTGCGTAGTCTCGCTCGCAATTCCGTTCCAGGTCTGCAATCGGAGAGAGAACAAATTTTTGGGTTAGTAATGGCTATCGAGCATATACGAATAGGTTGAACATAATAAGTTTTCATTTATCCATCATTTAACAGTACGAGGAACCATCAATTGAAATAAATAATATCACTTATTGTAACTTACTGTATTGGATACGTGTGTCCCCAACCAAAAACAGTAACGGGTATACCTGCTGGTAAAGTTCTTAAGCTCAGTTGTATATTTCCAGTTTTTCTACTATACTCGAAAGGTGGATCAACAGTGATCAAGGCAATACCGTCTGTAGCTTGAATTGGAGAATATCCGTAATATTCTACCCTCGATGTCACGTTGTGTATATTATAATGAGAATCAATTGCTGCACCGGAGAGAACTTTGTAGATCGATACATGCTCGCGAACACAGAGAGCAGCAGTGATGACAATGTAATGTGACAATATCGCACCTGCGCACTTGGCAAATCTATGTTCTCTAATTCTTACTATGTAATTAACTGCTTCTATATGTGTTGGAGTTCTTCCTCCAGGCAAGTGATTAATTACACGTTTTGTACGTAGGAGTAAATCCTATGATAACCCTGCAAGTATTTCGTAACATAAGCTCTCAATTCTGTTTTCTAATAAATAGCTGATACCATCATCTTTATTCCAGTTACAACTACATAACATACGTCCCTCTACTTACTGGTATCTTTGTCTGTTAATGTAGCGAAAGTTACATTGCACAAAATACCACAAAAAAACAATAGATGCAAATATTTTTTTTCTGACATTTTAAACACTAAATGACACAGTTGAGATACTGATCTTCTGCCTTTTTCAACTATTGCTTTGAAGACGATACTAAAAGGAAGATTTCTGATTATTTGTCGCCTTTTATAATCTAACTTTATTTGCTCTGTTTCACCGTTTGCGAGAGCGATAATATTTAAAATTAGTGTCGTATAAAAGACAGCAATAAACAGTTGAACGTCACAAATTACACAGTATGAAAAAGGTCTTAATAACATTTGAGCTTAAAAATGTCCTTGACTAAAATCTCTTGAAACATTTCAAAATCGCGTGAGATAACTTGAAATCTTTTAATTTATTCTTAAATACCTTGAAATCTTTATACTAGCCGTGAAGTTGTGTCAATCGTGTCAACTTTTGTGCTCATTCAATAAACACTGTATAAGAAAGCAAAATTTTTCACACTTTTTGAGGTCTTTCGTAATCCCTTGAAATTATTTTAAATAATCTAAACTCTTCAAAATCCTTTGAAATGCCTTGAAATTTTATGAAATATTATTTGAAATCACTTAACATATCTTTAAAAACCTTTGATCCAAATAAACAGCCTCAGTTTCCATCATTGTAAAGATTGTTATGAGCTTTGCAAGGACAGGAGAAAAAATGCAACGTCGGACCCCATCGTTGCAATGATATTTATAGTTTTGCAAGGATAGGGTAAAATCAGTTAGGGAATGAATGTCCCACTTTTTCTTGCCAATGGGCAAAAAGACATGGTCATCCTGAGGACGTCCTAATTAAGACATCTTTAGGACGTCCATATCAGTCCAATTGATGCCCTAAAGACATCTCACGTTCAAAAGACGTCTTTAAGACATGAGACGTCTTTTGAACATCAGTTGGACTGACAATGTTTAATTTGGACTATGAGGATCCTACTGGTAACCGATTACAGATAGTTATTTGATTTCATAGCTTCGTACACACTACCCGTCATTATCTTATTTTAGTGCGGATTGTTTAGTAAGTGTAGATTATTATGTGGCAATCAGCGAATTTTTGCTGACTTCACAGTAAGATAGAGTGTTCTCTGATCCATTCACTGTAGTCGGCACGTTGCAAGTTTATAAAAACATCAGGATTTCTTTGACCTGGATCTTCTCCTTTCCAAACGTGTATTCCAGTCAGCATATTGTTAAAAACTAAAGGAGCACCGGCATCATTATGGGCACAGTATTGTTGTGCATGATAAGTACAAATATATTTCTCCGTAATGTCAAAGCGACCTTGGTAGACATTTCGACACTCTCCATGGTTCATTATTGGTAAAGTGATAGAGCGTAGTCTCGGTTTCAATTCGGTTCCAGGTCTGAAATCAGAAAGAAAACATATTGTTAGTTTATTGATGGCTATGGAGCATTTATGAATAGGTTGATCATAGAAAGTTTTCAATTATCCATCATTTAACAGTACGAGGAACAATCACTTAAAATAAATAATATCATTTATTGTAACACTGTAGACCTTACTTTTCGAATACAAAATTTGAATATACATATTGGAAGTTTCCATCATAAATTCAGAGTTATTTTCCATGTATTTAATATATATTATTGACAACTTACTGTATTGGATACAAGTATCCCCAACCAAAAACAGTAAGGTGTGAACCCGCAGGTAAAGGTCCTACATGCAATTGTATATTTCCAGTTTTTCTACTATACTGGAAAGGAGGATCAACAGTCACCAAGGCAATACCGTCTATAGATTGATGTGGAGGATTTCCGTAATGTGTTACTTTCGATGTTACGTTGTGCAAATTACATCGAATATTAGATGCTGCACCGGAGAGAATTGTATAGGTCGATATATGCCGGCGAACACAGGTAGCAGCTGTGATGACAGTGTAATGCGACAGAATTACACCTGCGCACTTGACATGACTACCTTCCCTAATTTTTACAATGTAATTAGCTTCTTCAATCCGCGTTGCAATGCGTCCATGCGGCAAGTGATTAATGACACGTCGTTTACGCACTAGAAAATCCGATGATAGCGCTGCAAGAATTTCATAACTTAATCTCTCAATTCTGTTTTCTAATAAATAGCTGATACCATCATCTTCATTCCAGTTACACCTACATAACATATGTCTTTTTACTTACTGGTATCTTTGTCGATTAATGTAGCGAAAATTACTTGGCACAAAATACCACAAAAAAACAACAGATGCAAATATATTTTTTCTGACATTTTAAACACTAAATGACACTGTTGAGATGCCGATCTTCTGCCTTTTTCAACTATTGCTTTGAAGACGATACTAAAAGGAAGATTTCTGATTATTTGTCGCCTTTTATAATCTAACTTTATTTGTTCTGTTTCTACGTTTGCGAGAGCGATAATATTTAAAATTAGTGTCGTATAAAAGACAGCAATAAACAGTTGAACGTCACAAATTACACAGTATGAAAAAGGTCTTAATAACATTTGAGCTTAAAAATTTCCTTGACTTTGTGCACTGTTCATAAGTTTGTCTCTTTCTAAAACTCGGATTCCTTGTTTGATTTTTATTGTGGAAAATTTCGTGACTTGAAGTTATATTATATATTACCACTAAAATCTCTTGAAGCATTTCAAAATCCCGTGAGATCCCGGTAAGAAGGCTTACATTAAAAGATATTGAAAATTTTCAATACCTAACAATACCTTTTTTGTCCTCCATTTTTAATTCCCGATTAGGCTTCGAGAAAAATCAGGTTCCAATACATTTCAATGACACTTGGTGCTTGCAAACATAACTTCAAATAAATGAAGAATCGAATTTTTGTTTAGCGCATTACAATATGCTCCAAAAGCATAAAAATTGAAAATTATACTAGAAATCCCTGTTGAAAATTCCTATATAGCATCCTCTGAAGAATCCTATATAGGAATCTTTGAAACAACCTGTACATGATCCTATGAGGGTTCCCATGTAGGTTCTGACGTGTGACTCCTCCAAAGAAAAGTGACAAGGATCCTATGTAGGTTCCTGTACAGTTTCCTGAGCATCGTGAAATGGCTGGCATAGGATCTTACACAGGTACCCATACAGAGAGAAAGACGGACCCATGAAGGATCCTATAAATTGTATTTTCCGCAAATTTTCCTATGCGTGAAACTCAACTAGTCCGTATGGGAAACTTTAAAGGATCCTGTGCAGGAACCTTTGAAGAATGCTGTGTAGTTTTGTACATGGAAATTATTCCTATATACGTCCCCGTATAAGAACCTCTAAAGGTTCCTGTACAGTTTTGTCCTGAAAATCATGCCTACACAGGTTTCCTTCAGAGGAATCTGCAAAGGATCCTGTACACACGAAGTAGTATAAGGAGACCAATCTCCTATGGTAGCTTGTACAGAAAATGGCCCCCATTTTTGGGGGTGACAGGAGTAGAATTTTCAAACGCCAACCGACGCCAGCGCTTGTGCGGAAAATGAAGGAATTACTATATCACCATATCGTAGTAGCAGACGACAGATAGCAGACGATAATTTTGTCGTCTGCAGATAAATTTAAATTTCACACCGGGAATCTTATGATTATACACAACTCCGGTAGCTATGAAAAAAAAACGAGGGAAATAGCCGCAATTCTGTAACTTCCAACTATAAGTCTGTAAGAGAGAATTTCGCGATTGATAACATACAAAGCCGTAAAATGTGGCCAAACTTCAACAACACCATCGTGTATCATGAGGTATCATGTGAGTACACGAGTAATACAAATTCTCGGTCGGTAACATGTGATGGCGCTACAGTGAACATCTGACGCTCTAGATGTCAAAACTTTATCATTTTCCGATGGTGTTGTTGAATTTTGGCCACATATTACGGCTTTGTGTGCTATCAATTGCAAAATTTTCTCTTACAGACTTAAGGTGCAGTCCCATGTCGGCAGAAAACGTCAGCGTAAAACAGAAACTCATGAGAGTGAATGAGATCAACAGATCTGTTTGTCTCTTTCACTCTCATGAGTTTCTGTTTTACGCCGACGTTTTCGGCCGACATGGGACTGCACCTTTATAGTTGGAAGTTACAGAATTGTGGCTATTTCCCTCTTTTTTTTCATAACTGCCGGAGTTGTTTAATAATAAAATTCCCAGCGTGAAATTTACTCTCCCGCGCAAACATATTGTCTACTCTGACATATCATTTTCCGATGGTGTTGTTGAAATTTGGCCACATATTACGGCTTTGTGTGTTATCAATCGCGAAATTCTCTCTTACAGACTTATAGTTGGAATTTACAGAATTGAGGCTATTTTGCTCATTTTTTTCATAATAGAAGTATTTGGTTGAATCAACCAAATTATTTCGTTACGTTAACCAAATCATTTTCTCATAAATAATATGTTCCGTTCAACACGTTTATTTGGTTGAATCAACTAAACATGTTCAAATAAATAATTACTTTGAATTGACCAAATGAAATTGTTGCGTTTTTTAAAAAGAACTAAATGTTTAGTTGTGTTGACCAAATTGTTTAGTTACAACAAACAAACTAGGTTGAACAAACTGTTTTGTTGAATCAACTCAATCTTTTCTCTGAGTGTAGTTTCCTCAAAATACAGATCGTTATTTGATATTGTGACGTGGTATCTTTTATACCACGCACATTAATGAATTAATCATTCTTTCGCGTTTAGCACAGAGCCACCACGGTTGTCTGCATACAACCAAATCAGCTGATTGGAGCACATGAGCTCTCAGACAATCAGCTGATTAACAACAACAACTCGCATCTGGAGAAAAACTAAACACACACTTCACATACTCACACAACTCGTTCTTTTTATTTTGTTACATAACTAACTCTGAGCCATAGGGGCTCAGAGCAACACAACACTCACTCGCTCGATGTTCCGTTCCGCATCGACAAGGTCCCGAAGAGGATCCTGGTCAAAGTGCATAGATGTGTCTCCCATACACACAAACGAACAGGAAGATGACATCGGTTCTAGCTGTCATTTCCAACATTGTATTAGCCGGCTGGCTATCCGTTGAGGTACACCTAGCGCCATCTCTGGGCCGAGCGCACTACTAAGAAGACCGATCGTCGGCAATTACCACTTAAGTTTATCATTTAAGTAAATTACCAATTAGTTAACCCTCGTGGCGCTGCCTGTTTCCGTGCACGCCACGAGGCCGGAAAAGACCTCACCTCGCTCACTCTGTGCTCAGCGTCGCTTTAGTTAGCATCGTTTCAAGTATCGCTTTGTAAAAGTCGCGAAAGTGCAAGGATTCATACTCAATCACTCGATCCTTTTTGGTGGCTGACTGCCACGCTTTTCATTGGGATTATTATCCGTGGTATTTTTACTATCTTGGAGAGAATGATTAAATTTAAAGGCCAGGATGAATCGATCTGGCCGTGGTAACTTTCGAGGGCGTCGCCCGATCTTCAATAGCCGCGTGGCGGCAAGTGAGGTCCTTTCTTTTTAACTTCTCTTCCATACAGGGGCGTAGCGAGGGGGAGGGGGTGTGACACCCCCCCAAATGTTCGTGCCGAGTCGGCATTTTCGGGAAGCGGTCGGCGTTTTCGGGAAGTGGTCGGCATTTTCGAGAAGTGCGGACCTTTTTTTTTTTTTTAGGTACTTTAGGCGGCACCACTTATTGAGTCGGCATTTATGGCAATACTCACCCCCCCAAACGCGATACGCTCGCTACGCCCCTGCTTCCATATTATTTGAATTGAATTGTTGAATTATTTTCTCTTATTGATTTTATGGAATGTTTAAATGACACGTTTATGGACAATGGTCCGCGATCGATTATATAATTGAATTCCGGGTTCTCAGTGTTAAGAATCAAATGGTTCTCAGTGTGAAGACTAAGTGTTTCTCACTCCAATATCAAATGTTCTCGCTCTTTAAAATGCAGTAGTTCTCATTCGGATATTAATTGTTATTCATTCAAATATCAAATAGTTTCAGTGCTAGATTTTAAATAAATTATAATGAGAGTTTAGTCAGAGCATTACTGCGCTAGCTGTGCGTATTTTAGTAGGGTATTTCAGGTCAATTATATTAAATTCGCCTTTTGCTCGTTTTGATTAAAACGAGCTGGCGCTCAACAAATCTTTTTTTTTCTAAATCAACAGTAATCTTCTAAATATAAAATCATCATTTTCAGACTAAAGTAACCTAAATAATCATTTCAAAATTTCTCAATTAATTAAAGGTTACAATATATAATATAATTTTATTTTGCATATTTCATAACTTCGTACACACTACCCATCATTATCTTGTTTTAGTGTGGATTGTATAGTAAGTGTAGCTTATTATGTGGGAATCTGCGAATTTTCGCTGATTCACATTAAGAGAGAGTGTTCTCTGATCCATTCCCTGTAGTCAGCACGTTGCAAGTTTATAAAAACATCAGGATTTCTTTGACCTGGATATTCTCCTTTAAAAACGTGTATTCCAGCCAGCCTATTGTTAAAAACTAAAGGAGCACCGTCATCGTTACGGGCACAGTATTGTTGTGGATGATAAGTACAAATATATTTATCCGTAATGTCAAAGCGACCTTGGTAGACAGTTCGACACTCTCCATGGTTCATTATTGGTAAAGTGATTCTGCGTAGTTTCTGTCGTGTTTCCGTTCCAGGTCTGAAATCGGGGAGAAAACAAATTTTAAGGTTAATAAAGGCTATCAAGCATGTACGAATAGATTGAACATAGAAAGTTTTCATTTATCCATCATTTAACAGTATGAGGAATCATCATTTGCACATATTGGAAGTTTCCATCATAAATTAAATTTATGTTCCATATATTTAACATATATTATTGATAACTTACTGTAGTGGATAGATGCATCCCCAACCACAAACGTTAACCTCTGTACCTTCAGGCAAAGGTCCTACGTGCAATTGTATATTTCCAGTTCTTGAACTATACTCGAAAGGAGGATCAACAGTGATCAAGGCAATACCGTCTGTAACATGATCTGGAGGATTTCCGTAATATACTACATTCGATGTTACGTTATGCAAGTTAGACCGAGCATCTGTTGTTGCACCGGACAAAACTTTGTAGTTCGATATATCCCGGCGAATACAGTAAGCAGTAGTAATGACAGTGTATTGCGACAGTATCACACCTACGCACCGGGCAAGTGTACCTTCTCTAATTTTTACAATGTAATTAACTGCTTCTATATGCGGTGCACTTCGTCCACCCGGCAAGTGATTAATTACACGTCGGTTACGTACGAGAAAATCCGATGATAAACCTGCAAGTATTTCATAACATAGGTTCTGTTTTCTAATAAATAGCTGATACCATCATCTTCATTCCAGTTATAACTATATAACTTATGTCTTTTTACTTACTGGTATCCTCGTCTGTCAATATAGCGAAAATTACTTTGCACAAAATGCCACAAAAAAACAACAAATGCAAATATATTTTTTCTGACATTTTAAACACTAAATGACACAGTTGAAATGCCGATCTTCTGCTTTTTTCAACTACTGCTTTGAAGACGATATCAAATGGAAGATTTCTGATTATTTGCTGTCTTTTATAATCTAACTTTATTTGCTCTGTTTCTAGGTTTGCGATAGCAGTAATATTTAAAAGTTGTGTCGTAAAAAAGGCAACAATTAACAGTTTAACGTTACAAGTTGCACAGTATGAAAAAGGTGTTATAAACTTTACAGCTTAAAAATTTCCTTGACTACGTGTACATTACATAAGTCTGTCTCTTTCCAAAAGTCGGATTTCTCATTTGGTTTTTATTGAGTAAAATTTCATGACTTGAATTTATATTATATATTACCACTAAAATCGCCTGAAACATTTCAAATTCCCGTGAGATGTTTTGAAATCTTTAAACATTTTAATTTCTTCTAAAACACAGTAAAAAATTTTTTAAATTGTACAAATTCTTTTAGGTTTTCTGTAATCCCTTGAAATTTTTTAAAGCATTTGAAAATTCCTTGGTATTACTTAAAATGACCCAAAATCTTTAAAATCCTTTTAAAGGCCTTCAAATTTTATGAAATTATTTGAAATCCCTTAACATCTCGTGTAGGGCTGCACTCGAAGTTGGCCCCGCGGTCAGAAAAGTGCTCGAATTCGGTCTCATGAAGAGATTCCCCGGAGCTGAAGTGAGTCAAAGTGACTCTCTCCCCACTCCTCTCTCACTCGGCTGACTTTCTCTCCCACTCCAACTCTTACCCAGCATTTTCCCTTCACACACTTACTTGCACTAAATATTTCTCTTCGCATTGAAAAGGGAAATCATGGTAAAGGGAAAACATTGCAAAGGGAAATCATTGTAAAAGGAAATCATGGTAAAGGGAAAACATTGCAAAGGAAAATCATTCTAAAGGGAAATCATGGTTACGGGAAATCATTGTAAAGGGAAATCATGGTAAAGGAAAATCAGAAATATATTAATATTTTAATGATATTGTTATGTATGACTGACAATACATGTTACCCAACATTTTTTAAACACGTCAGCATAATAATAATGGCTGCCAGTCCAAAGCCTGGAATGACAGAATATTTTCATTTACAATGTGAAGAGAAATATTAATTATAAGTAAGTGTGAAGGAAAAATGTTGGATAACAGTTGGAGCGAGAGAGAGGTTTAACCCCTTCGGACAACATTCCTCTCTCTCACTTTCGCGTGCTCATTCTCTTCAGGGACCGTATAACCGCTTCTGCAGCGCCATCTTCTCCCTCTAGCAGCTGAGAAAGATTTTCAGTAGACAACAATCCAAGTTCAATATACCAGTGTATTTACTACAAGCATCAAGATGTCGAGTTTTGTGCCTACGAACTACGATTTGCGGACAGCACTGGTTTTTTGTTATCACTTGAAGAAAACTGCTGC
>JAUESH010011933.1:0-15089 GCA_032275165.1 Synergus magnus
TACCGATCATGAAAGACGCATAATTTACGAGAAAAATGAGTGACTCATTTGACCCCGTATGCTCATCTCGCCCCGCTGTCCCCTATTTTTACCACCCGTCTTTTCCTGTTAATAAGGATACGAAGTAATCGTCGGGGACATTTGCGACTCGAAACGACTTCTCGGTCGATCAACAAAAATGTTAACACTTGCGATTCTAAGCCGATGCAAAAAAAAAATTTTGAATTGTTTTTAAATTCTTTAAAAAATCGAAGTCTGGGAAATTTTATGAACTCTCCGGATTATTTAGAATTTTTTCGAATCCCTCTATGATTATTTTAAACATCACAAGATGTTATTGAACGCGGAGATTGCAGTCGTTCTCTTATTTCAAAAAAAAAAAAACATTTAAACCCATTGACAAAAATTTTAAATTTTGGGAGGGTTTTTAAACCATAAGACGCTTGTATGCCCTATCTTTATAAACAAGAATTTATCGTACACGTATCATTAATTTCCGATATTTGTAGATTCGTGATCAACTACCCTTCGTGGCAACCTGTCGAGAACCTGGAGGATCCGACCGGGCCCTGGAGCTTTAATTATGGGTTGGGTCCAATGGCAATCAAGCCCTACTCCCACAGCAAGTAGGTACAGGAATACATGTGGGATGAGAAGGCGAACAATCACGTGGGTCGCGGCTACTGGGCCGTGGTACGTTTTAAACATTTAAAGTTTATCAGTTTCCATATTTAAAAAAAAAACAAGATTCTCATTGTTGATTTTCCCCCTTCTCTTTTTTTTTTAGAAAAACTATGTACATCCTATGATGGTCTGCGCGTCCCAACTTGAGGAGCTCGAGCTGTGGCAGGGCTGTAGGTGGCCCAAGGCTCCGATCAGTGTCTGGTAAGTCCCAGACCATTATCTTCGCTCCGGTCGTTACCGTAAGGAAAGGAATGGGGCCTTAATTTTACTTTAGCTAACTTTTAATCTTTTTCCAGCAAGTTCACGACTCTACCGAATTGCCCGCCGGAAATAGGCTTCCAGTCCCGGAACCTTGATTATAAGTTGGTCTTCCAGCAGACCCACTTCTTCGCGGAGGGGGAGCCACGGGTGCACTACACCTGGACCTTGGTAAGAGCTACTCGGGGTTGCACCGTGTATGCATGAAAAAGAACTTGCGAAAACTCAGATTTTTTTTTTATAGCGCCACAGCCAGGAGGTAATCAAGGCGTGGGTTCCGATGCCCGAAAATATCGGACACATCTTGATTCCGACGCAGCCTTCGATCCCGCCGGAGAGGGAAGGGTCGCCAATGGATGAAGCTCCGCTTTTTTCTGTCTCAAGCTAGGGGCCGTCTCATAAAATTCTTTTTAAAATTTTAAAATTTAAGATTTAAGTTTTAATTGACACGTTAGCGTGTCCGCTCGCACGTATGGGCGCGGGGACTGGAAGGATGTATCCTTTACATTCCTTTTTCTGACAAGCATGTCGTATCCATATTATAAACATCATATAACGTATATAATATAAGCATTTTATAGTTCAGAAATGCTCTCCCTTTTTTTTACTTTTTACACCCCCCCCCCTTTTTTTTTTCTTCTTTTTTTTTTAGGTTATAGCATTTCCACAGGAAAAAAGAGAAATTGCCAAAATTTCGTTGACTTACACTAGAGATTAATGTTAAGAGAAGGAAAATATAAAAGAAAATATAAACGATAATGTAAAGTTTAGAAAAAAAAAAAAAAATTTTAGAACAAAAAATTTTAACAAAATTCGAATTTAGGATTCGTCATCTCTATTTTTTTTATGACCGTCGTCCTTTGACGGTCGTATGTACGAGGAAGGTTCCTCGTTGTAATCGGGCACGACGCTGTTTGGTACGCTTTTGCCTCCTTCTTCATTTGGTTTAGGCCACTTCGATGTTCTGGGGAGGTACGGCTGGCATCGTTGGTCGTTTAGGCACTGGTGTACACCTGGACTTTGTTGGTGTTTGTTCTTCTTCGGTCCAAGGTTCCTTTTTCGGTGGCTTCTCGATCAGCTTCGTTGTAGCCCTCTTCATTGTCTTCGGTTTGGGTTGGGAACGACTAGGAATGTCCTAGGTTACTAGGTTTCCGCTACGAGCTTGCTCCGGCATGTCTAGTCTATTTTTTTGACATTTACAGACAGCCCTGGCTTTCCAAGCTAGTTAAGTTATCAAAGTTAGACTCAGCAAAGATACGCCGCCCAAAGCAGAGAACGTGTGTTGGTAGTGTTGGTGTACTTCTACTCGGCGTTGACTTTGTTCTATGAGTCTGTTTTTCAAATTCGAGAGTGTTTCATCGGCAGCATTTCCCATCCAGGGCCTTGAAGGTTTTGTTTCCTGGGGATACTCTATCGAGATGTGTTGTTGATGTTTTACGAGGAGAGATGATACTTCGCTCAGATTCAAATTTATTGGAGGTTCATAAATATAGTCTTGCGGGTTCTCTTTTAAGATGATCGCTGGTAGCGCTGCATTCTCTGTTTTCAGAGAGCACCCCGGGGCTATTTAGATTAACCCTGTATTTTTGACTCTGTATTCTTGGGTAGGTTTTCCCGTACAGGTTAGGCGTGCTGTTTCTGGAATCATCAGGGAATATAGCCATCCTCCTAGCGAGGGGATGGGAATCCAGCAAGGACGGTGATCGTAAGTGACTCTGATGTCGCAAGTTCTTAGTGCTTTTATAGAGGGGTGGCGCAAAACATCCATTTCGCAGCTTTGCACCAATACTGCGTCGTAGATGACCTGGGTGGGATGACAGATGTAAGAATCGTACGCCAGGTGGCATGTCATGAGGTCATTCTCCTCCATGTAGATATAGTTTCTTCTCTCCTCGTTCGTAGCCAGATATTTTGAACGAGGCATCACGTAGGCTTCTCCCGTTCCATTACCTAAGATGTTCTGCGGAACTGGCAGCTGGTGTAGTTGGTAGAATTGATACTTGATGCGTTCTAGTAGTGGGATATCCAAAGCTATCAGCAATTTTCTATTCTTCATCCGGATAGAAACCGCGGAGATCTTAGCCAGGTCTCGCAAGTTTACTCGATTAAGGGCCAAGGGAAATTCCAGGTCGGCAAGATGGTCTTGAGCGTCCCTAGCTATGGCTGTTAACTGTTTGTTTGTTATCAGCGCTGGGTGCAGCCTTCCTTCCCTCGCCGCATCGATGACATTCAGCATCCTTATTAGAGATTGTCGGAAGCTGTATAGCCCGTGGTCCAACTCTATAACTACGTGTTCTAGGATCGTGGTATAATTTAGTTGCGCCAGGCCATCGTTCAGCCTGATTACTCCCTCCGCTACGTTCACTAATTTCGTTTTCAGATTTTTCATGATGTTCTCGTGTTGTTCTGCCAATTGGTTCAATTTCTGCAGTTCTGATCGTACCACGTGTGTTTGTTGTCCGACCAGGTGCGAAACATTTCTTTGCGCTTCGTTGAGTTCTTCCATCACTTTCTCGTAGTGCTCTCCGTCCTCGTATGTGAGTACCCCTAGTGTAGGTCCAGCTAACTTTCCAATGAACCCGAACCAGGGAACAATCCTTTTCTTCCTGTGCATACTAGGAGGCAAACTCCTGGGGATGTGTGCTTTGCTGTGTTCCTCCAGTTCCTTGACCGACATCTCCAATTCTTCGAGAAGTTCTTCTGTGAGGGTCACCTTTCCATGGAATTGTGAGACTCCTAGGAACTTTCCGCATTCCGCTCCCAAAACGACTCGACAATGATTCGTGACTTGTTCCAGCCTTCGTCGAAAAATTGGTAGAAAGGTTTGCATGTTGTTCGTTTCTAGAAAGACCGTTGTTCTCCAGACTCCGCCAACCCGTTGCAGTGGAGCCATCAGTTCGTAAAACAGGCCCATGTTGTTTGAGAACTCGGTGTTGATGCAGCTCTCCCAGCCCTTCGTGGATTGGGCGGCCTCCGTGGAAAGGAAGAACCATCCGAAGGTTACTGCTATAACCAACATCATCGCTTCTGGTCGCCCCTGTAGGAACAGATCATAGAGTGTTTCTAGTTCTTTCAGAGGGTGGAAGGCATGGTAGCCTTCCGCCTTCAAATACATCTTTCCCTTTCAACAGCAGGGTAGCACCCTTGTAGGCCAACCTATCCGCTTGCTCATTGCCTAAGCGTCCCTTATGGGCAGGAGTATATCGCCACTGGACGTCTATAGGGCGTATAACATTTTGCAACCTTTAGAATTCGGTTCTATTCACGACAGGTTTATTTCTGATTGTTAGCCACCCGTTTGATTCCCATTTCGGCAACCATTCCATACATGCCTGTATGATAAACTGCGAGTCTGTATGTACCCTTATTTTCTTAATGTTGGATTTTCTAGCCTGTTCTATAGCGGCGACGACAGCCCTAATTTCTGCGGCGTTGTTTGTTTGTTTGTCTTTTACGCTTCGCGAAATATTCTCTGGATGGCCCGCGTTAAACCACACCCCGATTCCTGCTTTTGGGGAGGCCTTGCCATTTCTGAGACAGGAGCCGTCGGTGAAAATGCCCTCGCTATCTACTAGGAACCCGTCTCTAGAAATGTGCAAGTCCTCCTCTTGTCATAGATAAGCGGGCTTGATTTTATCTGAATGTTTCACGAATCGCGACCCGTCCTGATCTTCTAGGACCACATTATTTCTCTGGGTTTTACCTACTACCCTATAGGGCCCGTGAAAATATGGGGCGAACTTCCCTGATCGAATTTCATCCTGCACGTCTACATACTCGCCTATATCGGTTTTTAACGGTTTCTCTTTGCGATCGTACTGTTTTTTCGAACGATTCTTTCCTTGTATGATGTTACTTGCAGCTAACTGACGTAACTCTATCAGGCGCGTGATTAATTCCCTAAGGTAAGATCCATACGTCTCTAGCTTTTCTTCTGTGGGGAAAGAAGATGGGGTTCTCACCACTCGGCCAAAAACAAGCTCATACGGGGTGAAGTTGGTTGCCTCGTGCACCGATATATTATACGCGAACATTGCATACGGAAGCAATCTATCCCAATCGTCGTATGCACTCGCATAGTGCTTAATATACTCTGCGAGGACCGCATGGCTCCTTTCCAGGGCCCCGTTCGTTTGCGGACGATATCCCAAGGTAGTTACGCGTATTACATTAAAGACCTTGGCTAATTGCCGAAACAATGTACTCGTGAATGCTTTTTCTCGATCTGTTAAGATGCACTTAGGCGCACCGTACACGGAAAAGAAATGCATTGCTAATGCATGCGCGATAGTTGTTGCGCTTATATCGGGTATTGCCACATACACGCAGTACTTGCTTAGATGGTCCTGTATTGTGAGCACATGGCAGTTACCGTCTGGAGTGACAGGCAACTTGCCAACCGTGTCTATGGATATTTTATCGAATGAATCTAACGGGGTATCAGTGATGAGCATGGGCTCTCTTGTGCGGGCGCGTACTATTTTCCTTTGTGCACAACTTCGACATTTTCGGATATACTCTGTTATCTCGTCCCGTAAATTCGGCCATGTGTACTGCTCTCTTATCCTACGATAAGTTTTGGTGACTCCCTTATGGCCGCCAGCCAGACTTTCGTGATAATCGGCGATTATTTGTGGTCTGAGTTCTACCGGGGGAACTTCGACCTTTCCGTAACAAACTGTGATTTTAATGTCTTTATTTTTGAACACATTGAGCAGGCTGTCTGTTAAGACGTTGTGCGGCAGACTGTCGCACAGGTCTCCGTAGCGCGCTATTCGAAATTGTTTTACCTTATTCGCTTCCAGAACGATGAGCAAATTCTTTAGAACTTCTTTAAGTTCTTTCGAGGTGAGGTCATCGTTATGTCTGCGTTTCAGGATAACCGTATACACTTGAAATTTTCCCCTTCTAGTCACTAACACCTGCCCTACTTTGGGCCTCTTTTCTCGTAATTCCTCAATGTCTAAGGCACCTGTAGCGAGGAGCAACTTCGTCACCGGCTTCACGGGTTCGCAGTCAACTGAAAGAAAATGCACGTAGTTATCACGCAGGTAGGCCAGAGATTCCCTGCAAGACCGGAGGACCGCGTTCCGTGCTTCCAGGTCAATCTCTTCGTCGCTAGAGTGTGATTGGTTTCTCTTGAATTCCCGATAATCATGCACGAAAGGCATACTTATTCCTAGTCCTGGGGGCTGCTTCTGCAGTTGCGATGTTTCTTCAATTTGCCTACCAAGTCTCCTCGCATTTCTTTTTGGTTTGGTTGTGTTTGTCACGTTTGTGACGTCTTCGTCGCTATCCGTCTCGTTGTCATTTTGTGTAATGTAAGGAGTAGAGCGAGCCGCAGGACCCTGTCTCGCTAAAGGGGTTGAAAATGTCACTCCTTTCGAGGGTCGTGGTCTAAATCTAGGGCGGTCGCTAGGCTCGGTTTTTTTTAAGGGTTCTTCTGAATCGCTTGAGGAGTCCTGATTGCTTCCTGACGATGGCAACGTATCTACAAGTTTTGAAATTTCTTGAATTTCTTTTAGGACGCGGTCGATTCTTGACTCTGAACTGATGTCTTCCGTTTTTGACCCCGACTGTCTTTCGTGTGAGGGAGATTTTTCTGGCTCCTCGAACATTTGGTTGTCCCAGAAATATGATCGATGATCCTCTAAGGATTGATCGAATCGAGAAATAGATTCTCTTATTTCGGACGCTAATGGCTCACGTGCCATCTCTTTGGTTCCTTCCTTTTTGGTGGGCTTTTATACTTGTGGGTGGCTGCAGGTATGTTGAGAGGGGGTAGCATACTGTAGCGCCGTTTCCTGATGGGGATCCTTGTTTCTTTCTCGGAAAAGACTTCTTCTGTTTCTGTAGGGTCTTCGTCTGTAGTAGAATCTGTGTTAAGGTCCTTTACCGTTCTGCTATGCCCCTCAGAATCCTTACGCTCGTGTTCTCTTCTGGACCTTAACCTCTTTCCGATAGTACTTCCGTCTAAATATGAAGAGATTCCTTGGGTGGCTTGTGTGGGGTGCTGTTTCGATGTCGAGCCCTTAGGTCTTCCTCGACCTCTCTTCTCTAGTACTTCTACCTGTGAAGTTTTTGGTGCAGACGTTCCTGGGGTAACACCTTGTGTGCTAATGCGAGTTTTCCTTGTTAATAAGCTTGTCTTAATAACATCTTTGGCTATTTTCTTAGCTGTTCTCCCTTGAACGTTCATAGGGTAAGATGTAATTCCCAACGCACGGATGTGAATGGGAGACGTTCCGAGATCTGGCAGTTCTTCGGGTTCAGAATCCTCTGGTTCGGTCTCCATCTTACTTGGAGAGCTATCTTCGGATTCAGTTTCCGTCTTGCTTGAAGAACTATCCTCTGATTCACTTTCTTCTCCTGATTGAGAATCAGCGGGGTTGGAGGAGAGGCCCTTCACCCACCTGTTAAGTTTCCCAGGCTTGCACTCGTAGACGTAGTCGTAGTCGTGTAACTTGAACCACCACTTGGCGAGCCTCCCGGGTGGCTTCTTTGAAGAATTGACCCAGCGGAGAGGCTCGTGATCACAAGCAAGGATAAACTTTCGGCCGTATAGGAAGGGACGGAAATTCTCTAAGGCACGTATTACTGCTATACATTCTTTCTCCGTTTCGGAATAGTTGAGTTCAGGACTGTTCAAAGCATGTGAAAAATACGCGATAGGCAAATCTACGCCTTGTCTAGCTTGTGTTAGAACTGCTCCCACAGCTGATTCTGAGGAATCGGTAGTCAGTTTAAATGTACTTTCGAAATCAGGGTATTTTAAGATGGGGTCTTTACACAATTTTCTTTTTAGGATTCGAAAACTCTTTCGCTGTGATTTTCCCCATAGGAATGGTTTTTCTTTCTTAATGAGGACGAATAAAGGCCTGGCGATTTTAGCAAAATCTGCTATGAAACGACGGTAATATCCTGCAATTCCGAGAAATTCCCGAACGGCGCGCTGCGTGTGAGGAGTAGTGAAGTTCTTTATAGCTGCGAGTTTCTTGGGGTCGGCGCGAATCCCTTCTCGGCTAATGATGTGTCCGACATACCCTACCTCAGTCCTTAGAAACTGGCACTTGTCAGGCTGCAATGCTAATTTGGCCACTCGCAGTCTGGCGAAAAGTCTCTCAATTATTTTATCGTGTTCTTCGAGGATTGCTGAAAATACCACGATATCGTCCAGGTAGACGTAAAGTTCAGTGCCTTGCATTCCCAGTAGTACCCTATCCATGAGTCGTTGGAAGATCGCTGCTCCGTTTTTAATACCCATTGGCATTCTTTTGAACTGGAAATGACCCCTCTTTGTTGAAAACGCGGGTTTCATTTGATCTTCCACGGCGGTTCCAACTTGGTGATATCCTAAAGCCAGATCGAACACCGAAAAATACTGGGCTCCTCCCAACCTTTCTAAGATCTCGTTAATGTTAAGGAGGGGATAACAATCGCCTATGGTTTTTTCATTGAGAGCTCTGAAGTCTATGACCATCCTCCATCTCTTATTACCTTGCGAGTCAGTTTTCTTTGGGATGATAAGGAGAGGCGAGTTATAGGGTGACGTAGAGCTGACGATCAAATCGTCGTTGCACATTTTATTCAACAACTCTTCGCCTATAGCTTCTTGTTTTTGGGGTTGTCGGTATTGTTTGCATTTCACGGGTTCGTTGTCGATAGTGGGTATGCGATGTTCTACCATAGTTGTTATCGGTAGTTTATCGCCGGGCAACATAAACCGATCACAGCCGCTATTAATCCATTTTTCCACGTACGCTAGTTCTTCTGGATTGAGATGATCTGTTTTTATTTTTTCTTTGATGGCTTTCACCCTTTCTGATGCCGGGATTGGCTCGCATTCGGTACTCGGGAAATCTTCTTCGCTTGAAAAAGCCATGTGTTCGAAAGGGATTAACTCTTGCGGTGCGACCTCTACGGTGTCTCGAGGCGCTTGTACTAGGCTGAAAACCTATGTCTCCGCGCGAGCTGTACATTTCTGCGACAGTAGACGCGTTAAGGTTGATCTGCCGACTACGGGTATTTTGATTTTCTCCGAGATCATGGGCACCTAGAGGATCTTGATCAGGATTTCGGACGGGGTCCCCATCGGAGGATGCCATTGTCTGATTTTCCGGATGACTCATGTTTACTTCCTTTTTATAATAAGCGCGTGAAAATTACGCTCAACAAAAAAAAAATGGGAATGGTTAAAAAGAACCGCTTTCTTTTAGAGGGACGCTCCGACTATTAGCGTAGTCCGAGAGCTTCGGCAGCAACCAGCCCTATTATTCTGCTCGCTATCGGGTGGTTAAGTGGGGTATCAACGGAAATAACCTGAAAAGTACAAATGTATCCAGATAATCTCACGTCTACCGTGCCTATGCTCTTGAAATTACGACCTATTAATGAATGAAAAATAGGATCGCGCCTTGTAAATTCCATATTTAAAATTTCTTCTTCTATAAAATTCAAGTCGGTATCTTCGCAGATTCCTAGTCCCGCCGTACCGTCTTGAAGCGACGCTGAGTAGGCCGTAAGACCAGTAGGAACCCTATTCTCGGGCACAATACCCAATTCTGAATAAAACGGGGGCATTAGAAAAGGATCTCACTTTCCGGTTTTATGGTTGTTAAAAATGTTTTTCCTCCTGCCCTGGAGCCGGATGATTGCTTCTGCCCTTTTGATCAAAGCTTCGAATAAATCGGAAAATTCTTTAAAATTGTTTATTTCTTCCGGTGTATCTGCTGTATCAGGGAAAGGGGGTTGCGTAGTTGCACAAGTTTGAGCTGGCACTGCTTGGCTAGCGAGAGTATTAGATTCTGCCCGTGCTATCGCTCTTTCAATTCTTTCGCGAACTTGTCTGCCCGCACGGCGCCTGTTTCCATTTGACCTGAGTTTGGGGGCTAAAGGGAGATGCATCAAAAAAATGTTTTCTTTTTATTTTATTATTTTTTTACAAAAGGGAACTAATCTCGGTGAACCTTTAAATGAATTTTACACTTCTAGTGCTATTCTGCCCGTAAAAGGCCAAATAACAGAGGTATTTGATTAAATTGACCCGTTAGCCGTTATAGGCTCAAGTTTCAATTTAATCGAACCGTGTAAAATTCAGATGAGAAATTGTGCAAAAAGAAACGAAACCTGGTAGACCTTTCGACAAATTTTACACTTTTAGTGTTATTCTGCCAATAAAAGGCCAAGTAACAAGTGCCCGCACGGCACTTGCGCTTTTTACTCTTTGTTTCTACTGGTATAGAAATTGAATTCCTGCCACAGTAGCAACAACAGCAAAAATATCGAGAGGTCGATTGCACGTCGTCCCCAATCATTGAAGAGGTTTTGAAATCAGAAGAACTTAGTTGAAAAGTAATATTTCTGTTTATTAAAAATCTAGATAAAAAGAAGATCGTTGTCCTTTTTACACTGGTTTCACAAAGTAGACTAAATGCATGTGCACATTGGAATTATCGCCTTAAAATTAAATACACACTACTCACCCTGTTCCTTAGAGAAAGAGAGAGAAAAGACTGTTCTGTTTTACTTCATTTTTCGTTATTGACGGCAGAACCGATCCGCGAACAAACGAGTCCGTAAGCAAACGCCGCGAACCGAACTGTGCTCTCGCACAATTAAACTACCGGGCAACTCTAATGTGTCTCTGCGACAATTAGACAGACAATTCTGGCACAGTGCAATTCGCGGTGCATAGTTTTATTAGATGGGGGAAGAACTACTTTTTTTGACCGCGCGACATCTCCACGCTGTTGCCCCGCCACCTTCTTTTCCGCCAACGTCGCGTTTTTTAAAGTTTTGTTACTCCGCCACTTGGACAGGCGTGAGAAAAGAAAAGTGATGACCTACGCGTTTTATCGTTCTCTCGCCTCCCCAAGGTGATGTTGGAAGAGGTGAAAACGAAGACATGCTGAATGCATGTCTTTAGCGAACGGAAAGCGGGCAGTGCAACGCACGTGGACTACCTCTTGCGCTTCCGCTAATCTCTCTTTCTCTCACTCTCGCACTCATGCTTATGTTATTCTTAAAACCTACAGTTACATTTTTTTATTTAATAATGATAAAAAAAAATTTATTCTGGGCATAACACAAATTATTAATTTTTAGATACTGGTTATGTTTTGATTATTATTTCCTTCTTTACTGAAAGATGTAATTTTCTGAAAAGATTGAAAATGAAATCAACCTAAATAAATGTTGGACTCATGAAAGCACATTGACAGAAGTCTCCAAATCTTGAAAACTAGAAAATAACCCAAGCAGGTAAAAGCGGCTCAACCGACGAAAAAATCGTGCATCCTCGGCAATCCTCGGGTTTACACGAAACACCGAGACGCCGGGCGTTTACATGTATTGCTTCCACGAGGGAACGTGGTAGGGGCCGAAAAAATCCACCATCTGGGAACACTGTTTCAAATGATTTTCACAGGTTTTAGTGAAATTTAAAAGGATTTTCGAATTTTAAAAAATCACAAGTAATATTAAGGAGGAGTCTGGTAACTGAATTTCAAAAAATATAATTTTTTTTGCTTACATATTTAGAAAGTATAATATATTGAAAGTATATTGTAAAAATTTTAGACTGAAATATGAAATATTCATAATGCTACAACACATAGTCGAGAGCGCTTTGTAGTTCCGCGCTGTAAGCTGCACAACAGCTGCAAACGGTCGGGACCCTCTATTGTTTATAACTATATAACTTTAGCTTCTTATACCTTCGTATTTACTAACATTTATACCTGTGTATCAGTACAGATTTATTTTGGAGCATAGCAACATCAAATTTTAGAGCAAACCGTCAATACAAGTAAGTATGAGTTTAAAAAAAAATCTTACTAAAACTTTAAACGTGTTTTTCTCAAAACAACGCTTTTTCGGTCGGCCCACTAAATTAACAATATTCTATTGAACCGATCAGACTGAAATTTCAACACGTTCTACACATGAGTGGCTATGGCAGGACCTAGGATATTTTTTTCTGTCCATTATTTTTTTATTTATAGTCCGATTTCCGAGAAAAAAGGGTGATTTTTTTTTTAAATCCGCCATTTTATTATTTTTCAATAAAAATGAAAAATCCTAGGTCTTGCCAAAATGACAAACCTACAGTACAATAATCAATTTGAGTTTTTTTTTCAGATTTCCTGAAGAGCCGCAATCCAGTGGGCCAGTCACATACCTTTTTTTTCTGATGTTCACTTTGGCCGTAAAAAACAACAACAAATTTTTGTAAACAACAAAAAAAAATGTTTTTGTACACTTCAAGATGCTAACAATGACATACTAAAAATTTGAAATGATTGCATTTTTTTTTCTTATAAAAAAAAATCCCGAAGAAGCTTTAAAAAGAGTGTCATTTATTAGACTCCCCCCTTAAGATGAATTACCAAAGATTTTGTGATATTACAAAAAATTTCATGGGATTTTCAAAATTTCAATCAACATAAAAAAAAAAATTTTGAAAACTAAACTAAAATAAACTAGAAAAAAATTTAATCAGAATTGACTATATTACATATATTATAATTGCTTAAAATCCCTTGAAATCACTCGAAACTACTTAAAATTCTTTGGAACCGTAAATAAACTAAAATGGAATAAAATAAACTATTTGACACTGTTTAAAAAATCCTTAAAATGACTTGAAATCGCTCGGAAATTCCTAAAATCCTACCAAATCAATTGAAAACGCTTAAATTCCTTAAAGCTACTTTATTAAATTCCTGAAATTACTTAAAATATCTTAAAATTCTTTGAAATTCCTGTACATTTTTCATAATATCTTGAAATCTTTTAAACTACTTTAAACTACTTAAAATCCCTTAAAATCACTTAAAATTCCTTGAAATCTATTCAATCAATGTAAATCTCTTAAAATCCCTGAAAACTTATTGAATCCTGAGAAATTTCTTAAAGTCTTTGAATCACACTAAAATCTTTGAAATTCCTTCACCATGAAATCAATAAAATTTTGTGAAATCTTGGAATTCCTTTTTATTTCAAAATGCTGTACAATCTTTCAATTTCTTTGAAATCTCTTAAAATTTTGAAAATTTTGTAAAACCTTTTTAATAAACAATCCAGCAAAACTGTTTAAATCCCTAAAAATTCCTTTAAAATATTTTAATTCCGAGAAATCTTTTAAATCGTGGAAATCTTTGAACTTAATATTATATTACATAAATATTACACTTACTTCAAGAATATCTGATGGGCCCTTATTAAGGTAACGATACGTTTGTATAATTGCCACTCCTGGAATGATTAATATAGGCACCAATTGAATTGTAATTCCTAATTTTCTTTCCCAAACTGTCCAATAGGATTGACCTATTTTATGGTTCAAATACAATTCTCGAAAGCCACCGCCTTTAAAAACTACAACACTTAATATCTGAAATCATGAAGAAAAATTAGAAATTTAATAAATAAAAAAAACATTTTTAAAAACCACGTTTTTAAAAAATAGAAAATACAAAAATAAATTTTAAATGAACTAAAAAGTATAAAATAATTCATCCTAGTCGAATGCAGTTTTATAACCCCATGCAAATTCATAATCTCATAGACGTTACTAGAAAAATTATTCCCTACGAAAAACGTGGGGCGCCTGCAATAGATATAAGTAATAACTGTAAGAGTATTTATCGTTTAAATAAATCACACGACCGGTTCGGAAAAACTATTCATGCACTAAAATTGTATTGCAGGCGCCCCACGTTTTTCGTGGGGAATAATTTTTCTTTAATTCATTTTGTTTTCACTTAATCATAATGTATTGATTTTGTATTGATACATTAATTATCTATAGATATGATCTATATATCTATTAATATTCTATCATACATTAATTACTGTATTATATTGCATTGTCATCCATTTCTGACTTACGTGCAAATTTTCAAGTCTCTATCTCTATTAGAAGTGCGCGAGTTAATTAATTAATTAATTAATTAATTAGTTAATTAATTACTGTATTATATTGCATTGTCATCCCCTTCTGACTTACGTGTAAATTTTCAACTCTGTATCTCTATTAGAAGTGCATGAAAAATTAATTACAAATTTGAACCCGTGCAGACAAGAAAGCGAGTTGAGTAAAACCTGGTAAAATAAGACTCCATAAAATAAAGACCAGAATATAGGGAACAAAAAATAAGGCCCAAAATATAGGGCACAAAAAAAACCCCAAAATATAAAATTCAATAAAATAAGGTAAAAATGTAAAATTCAAAAATATGGCCCAAAATGACGAGTCCCAAACAATTAGTCTTTATAAAATAAGACTTAAAGTAAAAGACTAAACAAAACAAGGACTAAAAATATAAGATGCAAAAAATAGGGCCCAAAAATAAGGATCTAGATTCATCGATTTTTTCCGAAATATGCCCGGTTTAGTTCAAGAACTGTACGAAAATAGTCAGCAATTTATCTGAAAGAGCAAATTGCAACTTAACTCCAAATAGACAGGACAAGAAACCTAATCCGGAAGTACAAGTTAAAAATAAAAATGAAAACGGAAACAATCCCGTTTTATTCGAAATCAGTCCGGCCAAGAAAATCAATCAGGAAAGATTCCGAATTAGTTCTGAAATTAGTTCGAAAGCACAAGTTGCAAATTAAGTGCAAATGGAAAATGGTCCGGTTTTATTCGAAATTTATCAAAAAAAAAAAAAACTCTTTTTAGCAAGGTTAATTCTAACGGATAATAAATTTTCCTCTCGGACTAATTTCAGATTGATTCGGACCTGTTCCAGATTCCGTGTTTTGTCCGAACTGATATCGGATTCAATCGGAATTCTTTCCATTTACACTTTAATTTTTGCGGATAATAAAATTACCTCGCAGACTAATTTTACATTTGTAACGAGAGGTTACACATATGTGCGTTGCGGACGCACAGGTCTACCGGGTTCTCGTCACCGAGCCTAGCGAGCCTCTATCCCCACTCTGCCCCCACCACTAGCGTACCGTCAGCCATGGCAGGTTAACCTTTTAAGTCTGCGGCACACCGCTTGCTCGCAGTGTTCCCAGACCGTGGATTTTTTCGACTCCCACCATGTTCCCTCATGGAAGCAATACATGTAAACGCCCGGCGTGTCGGTGTTTCGTGTAAACCCGAGGATTGCCGAGGATGCACGATTTTT
>JAUESH010011956.1:0-15086 GCA_032275165.1 Synergus magnus
ATGAAACTGTTTGGTTCGGATACAAATTCCGGAATGATTCGGAAAATTTTGGATTGGTTCAGAATGAATTTCAATCCAAAGTTTTCGCTAGGATGGTGACGTATATACAAATTTTTTTGAGACTGAATTTTTCCCTTGAGCTCGATGGAAGATCATCAAATTTTTTACTTTATGCAAGACGGAGCTACTCCTTACAGGACTTCTGACGTCTTTGTTGCTCTTCAGGAAGTTTACGGGACTCGTGTTATTAGGCTAGGTTACCTAAAATTTTTAAATGGAGGCATAGAGTGGCTTCCCAATTCACTCGATTTAAATTCTGTTAACTACTATTTTTGGGGATACATTAAAAACAGATGTTACGCAGATAATTCACGAAGACTCCATAGATATATACGTAATTACGTAAAGAAAAGAAATTGTAAAGTTTTTTTTTTCTATATTCGTTTTTTGCAAAAACAATGGTTAAAAATCACACAAATTATGTATTGCACTCCTAAACAAATTCTTTGTAAAAAATGCGTCATGGATTTTCCCTATTATGAGAAATAATACTAAATGAAAACCTTTTTCAGACATCATGAATATATCTTTATCGCCAGTAAAGTTTCATACTGTATTTTCATTTCCATTTCCTAGTGTTTCCATCTTCGCGATATTCCCTGCGTCTTCATGAAAAATGCATAGGAGGAAGAATTGTCGTTTAGAGTAAATGGTATGCAAATTGCAGTTGGAAATTATTTAAGAGACACGTTATCATGCTTTATACAATCCTTTATAACATCCTACCTCGGTGCATATCGACAACAAGAAACGAAGATACATTATACATAATATGAAGAAATTATTAATGAAGGGGCAACAAAACGACTTCCCTTGGAAAACTAGAAGTTATAGACCATGAAAGACATAAGTAGCTTACAAGTATCATTATATTATTGTCACACCTAAGATACTCTCAATTCTTTAACTTTTAACAATTTATTTTAATACTTTTTTTCAATCCTTCGACATAATTTTCCATCAAAATTAAATAAAAAGAAAAACGTACATGTGAAAGAAAAAAGGTTTAATTTTGGTTGTAAATAAGATTTTTCTTTGATAAGAGAAATAAGTCTAAAAAAATGTATAGAGCTGAACTTTCTATTGCTATCTTGAAGTACATTGGTATGTGGCGTCCAAAACTATTCTCACAAAGAATTCTTGTAATCTATGATGTATTTAGTTTCGTCGTCGTTTTTCTTACTTACACTTTTACGTTTTCAACTTTGATGAACTTATTTCGAGGTAATCCGAATATGGAGGAGTTTACGGAAAGCCTCTTTTACGTTCTTGCATTGCTTGCTGCTTCTGTTAAAATAGGAAATATTTTCTTTAAACGAGCTGAAATCATTCAATTAACAGATATGCTGCTTGATAAAAGATTCAGTCCTCAGGATTACATTGAATTGGGTGTCCAGGATAAATTTGACAGAATTTCAAGGTTTTGAGACATTTGATTACTATTTACAATTTTACATATAAGCAAATTGGCAGGACTCAAAATGTTGTTTAGTCCAATACAATTTATGTAATTCTGATTTTAAAATGTGCAGTCAAAAATAAAAATCTGTGGAATAAAAGATTTACTTAGTATTTTCAATGAAAAAGCTCTAAATTTGTTTAATTTCTACTAAAAATAATCGTATAAAGAATAATTCTAGAATAAAAGTTGAAATTGTGTGTTTAAAGCGTTCGTGATTGAAAAACTTCACATAAAGTCATTCAAGATTCGACAATTTTATCGTTTTCAAGAGATTTTAAAGGATTTTAAAAATATTTTATGCTATTTCACTGGATTACAAAAGATTTTACGGGATCTCAGAAGAGTTAAAAAAAATTTAATTAAGGATTATCAAGAGATTTCACGGGGTTCCAAGATATTTCAAATGATTTTATGAGGATTTTCGATGGATTTCTAAATATTTCACGGCATTTCAAAGTATTTCACAAAATTTTAAAAACCTTAAAGGGATTTCAAAAGAATTTAAGGGTTTAAGCATTATCAGAGATTTCACGGGATTTCCCGAATTTCTAGGGATTTTTTACATTTTATGTGGTATTATTAGCAATTTTAAAGAATTCCAAAATATTTCAAGGCATTTCACGAGAATTCAAAAGAATTCAAAAGAGTTTAAGCATTTTTAAGAGATTTCACAGGATTTCAAGACATTTTAAGCGATTAAGAAATTTTAAGAGTTTTCAAGCGTTTTCTCCGATTTGCATTATATGTGGTATTATTAACAATTTTAAGGGATTTACAAATTTTCTAGGCATTTGATGGAATTTCAAAACAGTTTAATAGAGTTTAAGTATTATCAAGAGATTTCACTGGATTTCCAGAGATTTCAAATCATTTTAAAGAATTTAAAAAGATTTTAAGTGATTGCATTAATACCAATTTTTATCGATTTGAAGGAATTTCAAGAATCACATTGGTTTCTCAAAATATCAAGGGATTTAAAAATATTACATTGGACTTGAAGGGATTTCACAAGATTTCATGAGATTTTTAAAGAAATTTTTAAAAGAGTTTCAGCATTTTCAATAGTTTTCATATGATTTTAAAAATTTCGAAGGATTTTAAAAGATCTCATGTGATTTTAAATAACTTTTAAGGATAGGTTGGAATTTCAAAAAATAATATTTGTTTTTTCGGAAATATCAAGCGATTTCAAGAGATTATAAAAGATTTCAAGATTTTTTGGAATTTGAAAAGATTTAAGGGCATGTGATATTTTACCGTAAGAGCAATTTAGTTTCTCCAACTTTATGCTCGTAACAATAAATATTTTTTCCAAAACTAGTTCAATTACATCCGCCTGTACGAAACGCAGGTAAATTGCATAGTTTTAGGAAAAAATATTTATTATTGCGAGCTTAAATTTTGAGAAACTAAATTTGCTCTAATGATAATTACACCATGTTCTTAAAGGGATTTCAAATATTTGCATCGATTTAAACAAGGGCTGTACCCTAGTGTAAGCTTCGGATTGAAATCAATACGAGAATCAATACGAGCTTTCATTCCGAATTAATCAAAATTAATTCAAAATCAATCCGATTGAATCCGGTCAATCCGGATTAAGCAGAATCAATACGAACTTTCAATCGGAATGATCGGAATGAAACTGTTTGGTTCGGATACAAATTCCGAAATAATTCGGAAAATTACGGATTGATTCAGAATAAATTTCAATCGTAAGTTTTCGCTAGGGTAGTTATGAAATTATTGTTACTTTTTTGACACAATTAAAAAAAAGTTTTTTGGCTTCTCTTTTTGTATGAGTTGTATGTAAGGGAGAGTGGAGATACAAAAAGTGTGTAGTCAGGAATTCACAACATTTTAGGCCCTTCTAATTGATTTTTGGCAACGAAATTTAATTGTTTCTCTTTTTTAGGATTGGTACGATTACTTTTATAGTCGGGGGTGGCTTAACTATAGCAACAAAAGCAGCAGCACCCTTAATAAAAGGATTAAATGCTGGACTGCCTTATAAAGCTTGGGTTCCTTACAACCTTGAAAATAGATTCTTATTTTGGCTGACATATCTGCTTCAAGCGATAGGATCTTTTGGTGCTGGAGAAGCAACTATTGCGATTGATACATTTCTTATGGTCATGATGCTTCAACTTTGTGCTCAATTGGAAATTTTGATGTATCGCATGGAAAAGTATCCTGGATTATGTACGATACATCATCAGGACGCATGCAGCACTGAAATGAAGGAACAAATAGTCCTCGGGATGTGGGTACAACACCATGAGAAGATGTATACGTAAGTAGCTTTCTTCAGAGTATAATAAACTCTAATTGATGTGCTTTCCAACCCAAAGTTTTATTTTTCGTCTGAATTTCCTTTGTTTACTCTTCGTTTATCTAATCTGATTTCTTATAACGCTCGCGGCATAATCCTACCCCTTAAGAAAGTTTCCGATAGCAAAAATTCTATCCTTTTGAATCTATATTTAATTCCTGAATTTGTATCCGAACCAAACAATTTATTCATTCTGATCTAATTTGAAGTCGAACGAAATCCTATGGGAATGAATCTGGGGTCGAACTCAGGATTCCCATTCGATTTAATCCGATCTAATGCGAAGTCAAAACAAGGATATCAGTTCGATTGAATCCGACATAATTAGATCAAACCAACATTTCTATCCGATTGAATTCGACTCAATCTGATTTTGAAGTAAGGATTTAATTCAATTCGACTTAATCCGAAAAAGGATTCTAACCCGCTTGAATTCGACCTAATCCGATTTTAAAACAAGGATGTCAATGCGCGGACCTTTGGAAGGTCCGAAAAATTACTTTTTTCGAGAATTTTTGGGGATGGGAAAAAATACTGAGCCCAGTGAACTTTGAGTTATATTTTAATCTATATTTCAAGTGTAGAAAAATTTTTTTTTCAACAGAGGTTCCCGTCTACTCCACAGAGGTCAGAATCAGTTGACGCTATTCCCTACACTCTTAGTGCTTCTCAACTCAATCATAACATTAAATTGGCCGTACGTCCTGTATTTCCTGTATGTCCTGAAAACAGTTTTCTTTCTTGTCTGACGGCACGCTCGCAAATATGGCGTTATTTCCTCGAAAAGTAATGTATTTTATTGTGCCTCGTATACCGACACAGTGCTTGCACGATCTGCAGATCGTACGTAAATCCGCACTGTATCCGCACTCGGTCTGCACGGTGTGTGGAACACGGTATGCGACCTACATTCCTTCGAAGTGTCAGAGTGACGTGCGATTTAAAAAAAAATCTATAACATTTATTTAAGACTTCTGTCATGCCCTAGCGAAAGCTTCGGATTGAAATTCATTCCAAAACAAACAGTTTCATTCCGATCTAATCCGAAGGAAGTTTTCAATCCGAATTAATCCGAGGTCTATTCAAAATCAATTCGAACCTTTAATCCAAATGAATCCGAACGAATCCGGTCAATCCGAATTAATCAGATTTAATTCGAACTTTCAATCCGAATGATTCCGTCAATCCGAATCAATCTGAATGAATCCGGTCAATCAGAACTTTCAATCCGAATGAATACGGTCAATCAGAACTTTCAATCCGAATGGATCCGAATTAATCCGGTCTATCCGAATCAATCCGAATGATTTCGAAAAATTCGGATAAATTCGGATTGACCGGATTCATTCGGATTGAATGTTCGGATTAATTCTGATTAATTTGGATTGACCGGATTCATTCGGATTGATTTAGAATTTGTCTCGGATTAATTCGGATTGAAGATCGGATTAGATCGGAATGAAACTGTTTGGTTCGGATACAAATTCCGAAATGACTTGGATTGGTTCTGAATGAATTTCAATCCGAAGCTTTCGCTAGGGTGGTTATCTCAAACGAATTACTCGTATTTCGAATTACTCGAATTACTCGTATTTCATACTTTTTATAAAATAAAAATATTATTTATTGAAAACAACTGCCTCTTCACCTTCTCATTCTTATTATACTAATTTTCATCATTTTAAACAGTAACAGAAACAATGTTGTGCATCGTATTTAGATTAAATGACACCTGTTTTTATTAACAATGTAAAAAATAATTTTTGAATCAGGAACCTTTCTCTAAAAACGTCGTAACACATTGTTTTTGTCACTGATATAAACTTGTAATATTTATTAAAACTCTAATCATTGCGTAACTGCGTGAGAGCAATATGCTGACGCACGCGTGCCCGCACGGCGTGCGGCGCATATGCGACGCAATTGTTGACACATATGTTTCAAACTTTGCCCTCACGACATGCGAATTAATCCGCACGTAGCACCCGCACTATGCGGACACCATGTGGACATTTTGCAATCTGGGTAAATTCCTCTTTAGGGCACGAAAAAACTTTACAAATGTACTTTTTTCTCCTTCAAAACTTGCACCATTTTCTAAGGTGCAGATTAAAGTGATATCACAAATTTCACCATCTTTTTGTACCCTCCTACATCAACCTTTATTTTGACGAAAAAAATTTTAAATAGTAGAGTGTTTCTCACTCCAACGTACAACTTTTCTACATGATATTATCTCAGTCAGATTGGTTTCGGATTCATTCGAATTTAAAAGGATTGAAAGTCATTCGGATTCATTCGGATTGGAAAGGATTGAAAGTCATTCGTATTCATTTGGATTGGGGAGACGGATTGAAAAGGGCTGAAAGATGAGTTCAGATTAGTTTCGGATTTATTTATATTGGGGTTACGGGTTTGAAAGGATTGAAATTAGTTCGAAATGATTTCGTATTAATTACGATTCGGGGCACAGATTGAAAAGTATTGAAAGGTATAATATTTTAATATAAACAAAATTTAAATCAGCGTTTAGGTTACAGATACAAAAAAATGAAAGGCTACGTTACTTTTACGGGGGGGGGGGAAGCAGAAACTACGAATGTCAACGATGGGGGGGGGGGTAAAAATGACTGAAAAACGGTAACGTAGTTTATGAACTGTCCCATATCTACGCAGAAAAAATTTTAATTGCTTCCTACCGCTAAATCTATCTCCTTTGCTAGAAATTGTTATCTCGTTCTTTCCCTACGGTCATCTCTACCTAATTAATTTATCAATTTTAATATTTTAAACACGCACAATAATTTTCTAAGTACAATATTTTTTACATAAATATTATTCTAAGGTCAATATTGTCCTAAATATGATCTTAAGGTCACGCCTCCCATATGCCCTCCATTAATTGCAAATAACTACTTCTTTAAATGAAATATTTCTACAGAAGTGAATTATACAAGGATGGATTTGAATAGAAAAAAGTTGAGCTGAAACAGAGAAGAAGACGTTGAAAGAGATAGGTTTAAAACTAGGTTGGGTAGATAGGCGAAAAATAGAAAGGGATAAAGTATAAGAGATTGAAAAAGAGATAGAAGCAAATTTTAATTTACAAGAAAATAGAAAGGTATAGACGATAATAGGCGAGTAACAGGAAAGAATAGAGAAGTGGGGTTTGTAGGAGATAGGAAATAATTGAGATTGACAAGGAAATAGAAAGGGATAAATAAGAATAGGCGAGAGATGGGAAGGAATAGAGAAGTAGGGATTAGAAAAGATATGAGCGAACTGTGTTTGACAAGGAGATAGAAAGAAATAGACAGGAATAGGCGGGAGATAAAAAGGGATATAGAAGTGAGGAATGAAAGAGATAAGAACGATTTTGGTTAAGGTTGTATGTAAAAAAATCAATCTCTGGTAGAATTTAAAAAAAAAGTGCTATTTGTTGAATAAAAGAGTTTTTGTACTCGAATTTCGCGCGTCTGCGCGCGTCACTACAATGATTGTCGCATCTTTCGAGCGTTGGCGCTGTAGTAGTTTCTCTTGCTGTAAGACTAGGTAGTGGAAAGTTTTCCGTTGACGGACAAAGTCAACTTGTGTCGTTTAATAAATCTTTAATCTAAAGACATCTTCTTATTCACACCAATTTTCCTGTCAAGATCCACTGATATAACCCGAAAGATTTAACAGGTTATAGGCCTAGTCATTCTGGACAGGGTGAAATTGAAAAGGAAGTGATTAAAAAGAAGACAGCGTGCGTTGAGACTTTTCAAGTGGGTCGACCGCGTGATAGTTGTGTCGCTTATTCTTCTCGGTAGTTCGGGCGGGTGTCAATCGTAAGCAAAATACCGGACGTTCTTATTTCAACAACGCTCGAGAGATCGCAGCTTATGTCGCTGATAACGTGTGAAACCGCTAAACAGATGTGGGACGCTCTGTGTCTACAGTACGAGCAGAAGTCAGCATCTAACAAGTTGTTCCTGCTGAAAAAATGCCATGAATACAAGATGGAGGCAGGGGACACTGTTGTGCAACACGTGGCGAAGGTAAAAAATATGGCGATGCAATTGAAGGATGTCGGTGAGACAGTGTCGGACACAACACTGATGGCAAAGATTCTCGCTGGGTTATCATCGAAATTCAGTGCATTTCAAACTGTGTGGGATAACGTTGAAGCAGAGCGACAAAACATTGACAGTCTAACGGAAAGGCTCATCCGAGAAGAATCAAGACTCGGAAACGGAAGTGACGCTGTTGAAGCATTGGCCGTGTTTAAAAGTGGTGGTACAATAAATAAATCGCGAGAATCATCAAACAAGCCGCGAGAATCGACGGATAAATTACAAATGAAGAAAGACGTCAAGAATACGAAGTGCTTTTAATGCAGAGAAAAAGGACATTTCGCGCACAATTGCCCGAATAAAAGGAAGAATTATGGTGACAGAGACGGTAGTGGATTGCGAGATTTTGTGCTTGTGGCCTCGTGAAACTAAGCAATACCGGAAACGCAAGAAAAACGCGCTGGTCCTTTGGCGGAACAAGTGAAGAGTTTGCTCGAAGTCGATAAAAGTGATGTCTGGTTAACCGACAGTGGGGCGTCTCGTCACATTTCTCATCGTCGTAAATGGTTTGATTCTCTCCGCACTGACGTCGGTGACACTGTGGTGCTTGGTGATGACGGTGAGTGCGAGGTCAAAGGAGAAGGAACGATTCGAGTCGAGTCCTTTGTCGACGGTCAGTGGAACAGCGTAAAAATCGAAGATGTGCTGTTTGTACCGCAGATAAAGAAAAATCTGCTATCGGTGGGTGCGTGTACCGAAAAAGGATTCAAAGTGAATTTCGACAAAGCACGGTGTCGTGCGGTAATGTCGTTGCTATGATCGGAGTGAAACAAACGAATGCAATTTATCGTATGTTTGTCCGTGTGGTGCAACCGCGAGAGACAACCGAAGTAAACGTGTCTTCGATAGACCTGAAAGTTTGGCACGAACGCCTGGGACATGTGGGAAGTCGTGCATTCGTCAACATGGTCAAAGGTGGCCTTGTGAATGGGGTAAAGCTGAAAAATACCGAAACATTTTTCTGCGAGCCGTGTTAGTACGGGAAATCTCATCGATTACCGTTCAGAGAGGGATCGAGTACGCGTAAAACGAGACTTGGTGAGTGTATCCACACCGATGTGTGTGGGCCGATTCAGGTCCAGTCCCAAGGAGGTGCAAACTACTATGTTTCGTTCATCGATGACTTTAGGATTCTGTCACGTCTACTTCGTGAAACATAAAGACGAAGTGCTCGAAAAGTTCAAAATATATGAACGTATGGTGGAGAACAAATTCGGGCAGAGAGTGAAAACGGTATGCTCAGACAACGGCGGTGAGTATAAAAATCGAAAAATGACTGAGTATCTCGAGGCACGCGGAATCATGATGGAATATACAGCGCCTCATACTCCGCAACAGAACGGAAAAGCGGAGAGAGCGAATAGGACGATATTCGAGAGTGCTCGAACGATGCTACGAGCAAAAGATCTTCCGAAGTTCCTATGGGCCGAAGCCGTAAATACGGCGGTATATGTGCTGAATCGCACTATACATTCAAGCCGAAAAGATCTCAAGACTCCATACGAACTATGGGAGGGCAGAAAACCAGATCTGCGTCATATAAGAATCTTCGGTTCGGTGGCGTACGCCCATGTACCTAAACAATTTAGGAAGAAACTCGACGACAAATCAAGAAAATTGATCTTGGTCGAATATCAGGATGAATCGTCGAACTATCGTTTGTTTGACCCAATGAAGAAAAACGTGACCGTGTCGAGAGATGTCATATTTGACGAGAAGCTGTGCGAGAAGAGTTCGAGTAATCTTGACTCCGGTAGTATAACTTTTGTTCTACCAGGGGTCGAACAAGAAGAAATTGTCGAAATTGAGGATGAAGAAGCCGAGGAGGTTATTCCGAATCTCTACGAACCAGTTCAGCAGGCTGGAGCACTCGAGGAGCAGAACGAGCAACCAGAATTGGTTGGAGGACGTCAGCTTAGAGATCGAGCCCAAATAAAAATCCCAGCAAGATATCGATATGAAGTGGACTTCGTCGAGTACAGAACGCCGGAGACGTTTCAAGAGGCTGTAAAAAGGCCTGATAGTTCAAAATGGATCGAAGCAATTGACAAGGAATTGCAGGCTCATGAGAAGAACGAAACGTAGACGTTGATCGAGAAGAAGCCAGGTTCAAGAGTAATAGACTCTAAATGGACTTTCAAAGTTATTCCTGGATCGCCAGAGAAGGAATGTCGCTTCAAAGCACGCTTGGTTGCCAGGGGTTTTTTGCAGCAATCTGGAGTCGACTACAACGAAACATTCGCTCCTGTAGTCCGCTATGATTCGCTGCGGGCATTTCTGGCGAAAACTACAGAAGAAGATTACGAGCTCGTGCAGTTCGATGTATGTACTGCGTTCTTGTACGGGGAGCTAGAAGAGGAAATCTTCATGAAGATCCCGGAGGGCCTTGTCATCGAAAGAAGAGCAAGTGAGTGCGAAAGTGTCGTGTGTAGGCTGAATAAGTCGTTGTACGGCTTAAAACAAGCACCAAGGAGTTGGAACCGCAAATTCAGCAGTTTTCTAAACGAATTCAATTTCTCTCAAAGTGAAGCGGACCAGTGTATTTTTAAAGGGTTTTTCGACGGAGTAGATGTATATTTGGCCCTGTTTGTAGATGATGGTCTCGTGGCCTCGGAATCGTTACAAGTGCTGAATAATGTTTTAACGTACCTGAAAAGTGCGTTCGAAATAACGCTCGGAAACGCGAAAAAATTCGTTGGTTTGCAAATTGAAAGAAACAGGGAAACGAAAACGATGTTTATACATCAAACAGAGTATGTGAGGAAAATTGTAGAGAAATTCGGAATGGCTGATGCAAAGCCGGTGAGTGTGCCTGCAGATCAGAACGCAATTTTGTATCCTGCGGAGGATGATAATGTGTGTGAGAGTGTGCCGTATCGAGAGGCCGTAGGGTCACTAATGTTTCTCTCCGTGGTGTCTCGTCCGGACATTGCATTTGCAGTTAATTCGGTTTCAAAGTTCTTAAATACACATAACCTTGCGCACTGGAAAGCAGTGAAACGCATATTCGGATATCTCGTAGGAGCATCAGATTTAGGTATTTTGTATGGAAGCGGAGGAAATGAGCAAGAACTCGTAAGTTTCAGTGATGCTGACTATGCTGGCGACGTTGTAACGCGACGTTCTACGACCGGGTATGTGTTCAGCTTCGCAAATGGGTTAATAACGTGGTCAAGTCAGCGTCAAAGGATGGTTACGTTAAGTACAACTGAGGCGGAGTATGTGGCTTCCTCAGCCGCCGCAAGAGAAGCTATCTGGCTGCGAAAACTACTTGGAGACATCGGATCTCCTTGCAACGAAGCTACAGTATTATGGGTAGATAACCAAAGCGCTATAAAACTTGCGAAGAACCCTGAGTTCCATAAGCGCACTAAGCATGTTGATATTAAATATCACTACATACGCGAGAAGGTTGCTAGTCGCGAGATAACAATAAAGTATGTACCAACAGAATACCAAAGAGCGGATATTCTAACGAAGGCACTGCCTAGAGTTCGCTATAATACGCTTTGTAAGACTCTAGGTCTCGTATCTCTCTCCGAGTACTCAAACGGTGAGTGTGTTGAATAAAAGAGTTTTTGTACTCGAATTTCGCGCGTCTGCGCGCGTCACTACAATGATTGTCGCATCTTTCGAGCGTTGGCGCTGTAGTAGTTTCTCTTGCTGTAAGACTAGGTAGTGGAAAGTTTTCCGTTGACGGAAAAAGTCAACTTGTATCGTTTAATAAATCTTTAATCTAAAGATATCTTGTTATTCACACCAATTTTCCTGTCAAGATCCACTGATATAACCCGAAAGATTTAACACTATATTTAAATAGAATAATTATTTATATGCTAAATTAATTTAAAATTTTTTGTCTATGCCGATGCGGAGATAATTAATGTCAAAGTTGACTACTTTAACATGTAGTTCATGAACAATGCATAACTCTGGTAGAAAAATTTTTAAAATGTCGGTATTAGTGCTGCTTGAAAATACAAATTAAAAAAAAATATATCAAATTTTTCGACCACGTAGTTTCATAGATAATTTAATGAAAATCATTGAAACTTTAGTCACTTTCAAACTGATAAACGTAACAGTACCGCGTAGCGGCAACACTGTTCCCTCTCTCCAGCTTGTCTGCTGTACGTACTCGACACACACACACATGACAGTTGATCAGCGATGGTTAGGTTTAAATTGCGACGTTGCACGATCTACGAGTCTGCCACTGGCACAGTAGTGGTAACTATGCGTATACACACATACTACGAAATCTAAGTCAGTAGCGCACTAAAATTTTCATCATGCGATATACTGCAATAGGCGAGAGATATATAGATATAGAGAAATGTGTATTGAAAGGGATAGGATTTCTATCTGTTTACTTCCAGCAGGGAAGTAGAACCCGATTGGCACATAATTTCTTTAACTATTTAAGACCGGATAAGACCCGGGCAGAACTCATTTGCAAAAACCGTCTTCGACTCCGTCTACACCTAGGTATAAACCCATGCTCTAACAGGGTTCTATCGGGTTCTAACGGTTTTTTAAGCAGGGTAGTATAAATTTTAAATCCTTCTTCGCCAATGTAATATAGGAGTTGTGCACACTGGGCTTTCTCCTCTTTTTTATTAATTTCAGAGGCCACGCGGTAGTTATCAAAGCGTCCTCTCCACGTTTTCCAATTCTCAGCAACGTTGCCGGATATGTCCATAGGCGCGATTCCCCTGTGATCGCCCACCTTTATTTTTATTTATTTAGAAATCTGAGTCCCTAAATTATTAATTTACTGTCATCTCAACTTGTGCTAATTTAGAAGTAAAAATTAACACGATTCTGTGCCGCCAGCGCCATGATAGTTTTATCTGAGGTTAAGTCGAAGCAAGTACTCACAAGCGTGGCTGAACAAAGACTGGTTTATTGTGATTCACAGAAGCAGTGCTCACAAAGTGGGCAGCCTGCGCGCGCATCGTTTTGGCTTACCGCCAGATTACAGCCAATAGGGTTGTTTCACAATTTTAGATAAAATCATTTTTTAATTCATAATTTTAATCTAAACTCAAGGCGCATTTAAAATTTTTTTTTCTGTTGAGTCGTTCAACAGAAAAAAATTATTAAAAATTGAGAGCGGGAAAACACTTATTCAAATTGGGGTCATGTGGATGTCACGGGACTCAGAGGTTCTCATAATTATCAATATGATGATGTGGCCTCGATGAAAACCAATGCTGGAAAAATGCTGCCATTGGCTGTACTCTGGCGCGCAATTCAAAATCAAATTAAATTAATTCGATTTTAAATCGCGCGTCAAATTTTGACCAATGGCAGCATTTCTCCGGTGCTGCGCGCGCAGGCAGCCAACTTTGAAAGCACTGATTTGAGAATCACTGACACATAAGCTGTGATTGATGGAAAATCCGACCACTTTGACGTCAGAGTGGCCCTCCAATCAAAATCGTGATGGAAAATTCATATTATCTGACTTTGGAAACAACTTGGTTCACATCTCTGACAAAAACTTCCTTCGGATTAGATCGGAATGAAACTGTTTGGTTCAGATATAAATTTCAGAAGATTTCGGAAAATTCACCCGGATAATCATTGATACTCATTTTGTAATAGCGAAAAGGGCCCAAAGTGTTCTTACCATTCTCTTTAATACACTTTCTTTATAATTTCCTTTAAAACTACTTAACATAATAATTATTTAACATGAACGGCAGATTCGGTGATAAACTAAACAACATCTATAGTTTTGTTTTTATCTTCCAATTATTTGCTACAACAGCAGATGTTTGTACCAGCACGTATTTACTCTCAACCTTAAGTGTTGTATCTACAAAATACTGGACTATGATTTGTTCTCTATTATGCATCTTATTCCAAATCTTATTGTATTGTTGGTATGGACATATAGTATCTGAAAAGGTGAAGTAAAATGGAAGTATATTGATTCAAATGAAAGAAAGTAGAATTATAGCCAATGATATTATGACATTTCGAAAAGTCATCAATGATAAACTCTATTTCTTCTATTTTTGTGTCGTTCCAGAGCAAAGAAGTTGGAAATGCAGTATATAAAACTGATTGGACTTCATTGTCTAATTTCTCGAAGTTAAATCTGATACATATAATGAGACGATCTAAGAAACCTATTAGATTTTCTGCAGGCTGGGTTGCTCCTATGTCCATTGAAACTTTTGCTGCCGTTCGTATTTAAAATATTGTTCTCCCCAAGAGGTTTTCGGATATACATTCATGCAATTTTTGGACGATAATTTAATGCAGAGAATAATGTACATTTTTATTTCAGATTCTTCGAATGTCGTATTCAATTTACAGTTTTCTGATGCAATCCACATAATCCAAGCAATAAAAACTTTTACATAAGCATATAACTAGACATTATATATATATATATATATATGTATTTCTAATAAAACTTTTTAATAATTTCCTAACTCTTTGTGGAAATTTTTAAGTAATCCCGGTGAAGCTGTATGATATAATCAGTAATTTATTTTGAAATATAAAATTCTAATGTACGAGTTCCTTCATTATATAGGTTACATCCACAAAAAATGATTTTTAATGTCATTAATTCTTTTTGGGATATGTTTACACATTCTTCTAACATCCAGCGACACTTTTCCTCACCTTTCTTTTAAATTCACCAGTATCTCGCAATTGAGAATATAAAATAAAGAGAAAATCGTTACCAACAGTGCTACGTATTGCAATGCAATAGACTTATGCAAATTGCTAAAGTCATAAATAATAAATATGGTTCTGTACTTCTGCTGCAATTTCTTGCAAAATTGTGAAGACTGATTCGAAAACGTCCTTACCTTAATTTATTATTCACCCTATAACATGATTATTGATTGAATAGCAAAAGACATTTAGAATTATTTATAACCAAAAATTCACGTTAAAGGAATTCCATAAATTATTTCCTGATTTTCGATCGCTGGCGAGAATTATTTAAGAAAATGTTGCCATAAAGGAAAGATAGAAAATTACATCTGAAACGAACATGTCAGTCCATGAAGATCTTCAGGGCCGGCGGAGCATTGGTTGACTGTCTTTCTTGCTCATTAAGAGCGGTAAATGTAAACAAATGAGAGCA
>JAUESH010012010.1:0-15064 GCA_032275165.1 Synergus magnus
TATGTTCAAAAAAACCTTTTTTTAGAAACTGGATTTTGTCACCACTACAAAGCTTCCTCTATGAGGAAGCAAAAATATAACAAATCATTGAAAATTAGGTAAAACATCTTGAACATTATTGTTCAAGATAAACACTAATAAAACGGTCACAGTGTGAGCAGGATTAAAATAAAGGAGTCAAAGACTCAGCACAATTTAAGTACAGCACAAAATAGTAGTATAACTTTATTTTAAGTAGATAATCACGAGTTTCCTTATAGTAAAGGACACATAACTAGAATAAATAGTCACACAGTTTCCTCTGCCTTCTAGTAAAGGCCATTGCAAGCACTCACAGTTTTGTAAAATATAATAAATAAGTCGAATAAAGACACAGACTCGAGCGCTTGGTAGCAGTTTTCGAACACGACCAATACATTACGTCTAGTGACGTCAGAGAGAGTAATTAATGTAGATAAGGTAGGAAATGACAAACTCTGCTGAAAGCAAGAGAGAGAAAAATAATCTCTCATCACACAGACACTCATACCATACAATTTTATAAAACCGACATGAAAAATCCGGAACAATTATCTAATTACTTTTAAGAATATCAAAAAAGCACTATAATTGAATTTTCTCATAAATTCTCGAAGCTTCAGTAACATACCGGTATGTTACCGGTAATATTACCCGATTTTAAATTACCGAGAATTTAAAAACTCTAGAGTCTAATCTACCAAAACAGTTACAAAATTAAAAAAAATTACAGGTAAAAAAAATTTTTGAATTTTTCAAAATTTTTTTTTGAGGTTATGTTCTGGAGATACCACATCCATATTTTACATAAATAATCCTCAGAATATCCTTCAAAACATGTATTTTTGTTGAATTTTTTGAAGTGGTGGAACAATGTTAAAAAAAATCGCGCATGCAACACCGTTGCATGCGCACCGTTATTTTGCATTGCTCCCGATCGCAAACTTTAGAATACAACTCAATTACATTTTTTCATGGTTAAAGAAGTTGTTGAAATTGAAGATAGCATTGCAGTTGATGTAACTGATGTAATTAAATACATCATAACAAATATTTCCTCATAAACATCTGTAGTTAGCCTATCCAAATTAGTTTCCTGAGTTCGCCATAAGGAGGTTGCAGTACGATTTTAAACACCCTTCTCCAGACTGCTTTATTATTGTGAGTCCACTTGCCTCTCAGAAATCGGGGTGCTTTCTTATCGTGAGTGCCCTCGCCTCTCACAAACCGGAATACTTTATTATCGTGAGTCCTCTCGCCTCACCTGATTCGGGGTACTATATTGTCGTAAGTCCCTTCGCCTCTCACAAATCGGGGTGCTTTATTATCGTGAACGGCGAAGGGACTCACGATAATAAGGCACTCCGATTTGTGAGACGCGAGGGGACTCACGATATTACAGCACCCGGTTCGTGAGAGGTGAAGAGACTCCCGATAATAAAGCAACCCGATTTGTGAGAGGCGAAGGGACTCACGATATTAAAGCCCTTACATACTATAATAATAATACTTACTATAATTTGGATAGGCTAACTTTAGACGTTGATGAGGAAACATTAGTTATGATGTATTCAATTACATCACTTACATCAATTGCAATGCTATCTTTTATTTCAACAACTTCTCTAACCATGAAATCATGGAGAATAGACATAAGGAGACCAAAGTAATGTAACGATAAATGAGTATATTTTTTCGCGAAGTACACATGCCTGAACTTCCCGTGCGTGGCGCTAGTATGAACATATGTATAAAATATGACCGCCAATGTGAAAAGAATAATATAACCTCAAATCAATAATTATAAAATATTATTTATGAAATTATTGGGCCATGTATTAAATAATAATTAATTGATGATTATATTGATGATTATATGTTATGGTCATTTTGTGTATCCTTCAAAATAAACGAAATTTCAATAAAAGTATTGTACTTACCATCTCGATATTGTATTTTCACTTTATAAGTTATATATTTAATTGCACAAGATTTGAGGTTATATTATTCTTTTTACATGGGTGGCCATATTTTATACATATGTTCATACTAGCGCCACGCATGGGAAGTTCAGGCATGTGTACTTCGCGAAAAAATATACTCATTTTTCGTAAAGTCAATGTACAGGACTTTGGTCTCCTTATGTCTATTCTCCATGCATGAAATAATGCAACAGAGTTGTGTTTTAAAGTATGCAGTCGAGAGCAATGCACCATAACGGTGCGCATGCAGTGTTGCATGCGCGATTTTTATTTTTTTTTTTTTGACACTGTTTCATGACTTGAAAAAATTCAACAAAGATATATTTTTGAAGGATATTCTGAGGAATGTTTATGTAAAATATGGATGTGGTATCTCTAGAACATAACCTCAAAATAAAATTTTGAAAAATTCAAAAATTTTTTTTTACCTGTAATTGTTTTTTTGTTAATTTTGTAATTCTTTTGTTAGAGTAGTCTCATTAGTGACTACAACATATATTTTTTTCATCAAAGTCGGTTGAGCCATTTTCGAGAAAAATCACTTTTTTTATTTTCCTTCCCCCCACCATATCTCCCACAAAAATGGAATTTTGATGTTGAAACTTGGTGGAGTTTCATACCACATGGATACGGACTTAGGAAATTAATTTCAGCTTTATAGTGCGGGGACCCGAAGATGTTCTGTCCTTTTTTATCATATTGCCCTATCTCTCTTTGTGGTCACGTGACATGAGAGATAGAGCAATATGATAGAAAAGGACAGAACCATCTTCGGCTCAGGTAACAGTAACGCACAATGAAAACTCGAACCCAACACTGTGTTTAGTTCACGATTGTGCTCAGGCCCTTACTTAACTTACTTTTACGCTGAAAATTTTTTATCAATTTCCCAATGCTTTCCATACATTTTTAGTACCGAAGCCTAACCTTCCTAACAGTCTATTCCCCACCGCATGGCATGTGATGTTAAATTGCACAGCTCAATTATATTTAATTAATTGTGTATGAACAAAAATTATCGCGGCAAGGCGCGCATGTATGTGGTGTCTACTAATTTAAATAATAAATACAAATAAAAACTTTATTATTAAGTTCATCAACTTGAAATTAAACATGAAGTTCTTATTGTATATATTATTTAAATTATAAGAGAAACGAAAAAAAATTGTTTGTGAAACGCTCTAGTGATCGCATTTAAAATGGAGAAGAAAATGTTGAATAAAAGTGAAGAAAAATCATAGAATGTATGTATTAAGGTAGAAGAAACCGTTATCTAATCATCGTATTACTTTAATAGTCACGATGCACGTATGTTTTTATTCAATGACGCTTGCTATTAAGTTTTAAACCGCTTATTATACTAGGTGTCACAAAAGTCCCGGTACGACTGGATATTTTTTCATATTTTGCAGGGAGGTCAAGGTCATTCTTGACGTAACATTTAACGAGGGATTCAATGGTGACCTTTATTTTGACCTTGACGATGACCTTCAAGGTTTTTTCAAGGTCAAATTTTTTTTTAAATTTAAAACTTAATTTCAAAAATAAAGTTTGTTATAATTTGGGTACATATTTGAATGTAAAATTTCTCGCTCTATCGATTGCCGATGTCAAAAATGGGGGTTTCCATTCAAAAAACAAAAGTTGACCTTCAAATGACCTTGAAGGTCATCTTCAAGGTCAAAATAAATGTTACCATTAAATTCCTCGTTGAAACTTACTTCAAAAATCACTTTGACCTCCCCGAAAAATATCATACCTGAGGAAATATCCAGCCGTCCCGGAACTTTTGTGACACCCGATATGTTTTATAAAGTGATTCGTTTATAACAAATTTTAGTTTATCTATTAGTGGGAATAAAAACACGTACTTTTATATTTCTTATTTTTTATCATTTATGATTTACGTTGACTCTTACACCTTCTTGTAAAAAGTTAAACATTTTAATATTCTTTTGCTCCACTTTTTTCAAAATTTGATTGCATTGGTTTTTCGTCATGATTAACATTTTTAAATCGCAGTGATATTAATATGTATTGCACAATTTCAACTATTAACTCATGAAAAATTTATATAAAAAATTGATCATTTTGAATTTAGAAAATTGTAAATAGTTGAATTTTGTAAAATAAAAATAACAATTAATTTAAAGAACGATTTTTTTTGCATGGAGATTTAAAATAAAAGTTTTGACGATAAATATGTTGAAGTAATTTATTTATTCTATACATACAAATCGATAAACGAATTTTACTTTTGCAATTAACAAAGAAAAAAAAGGTCGACCCTTCTTTATATGATTTTAGTTTCTTTAAATGTAATGAAACATTTTTAATAAAAGATGATTAGAAAATTTAAACATTATAATTACATTCCTTACTTAATAAACAGAGAAGGATAGACGGATAAGTATCATGTCTTTCCAAAGTTGTAGAGTTCAATGTGGAGAGCTGAATGTGTACAGTTTAACCTCTAAAGTTCAATGTGTAGACTACCCAGTGGGCAAAAAGACACCGACATCCTCAGGATGTCCATGTCAGTCCAATTGATGCCCAAAAGACGTCTCATGTCTTAAAGGCGTCTTTTGAACGTCAGACGTCTTTAGGACATCAATTGGACTGACATGGACAATTGGCATTTTAAAAGGTCAAATAAAATTGCTGTTAAACAATGTTTTATAAGACCAATAGTAAATCATTAAGATAATTCTTTTGATCGTTTTTTACTGATTTAATTGAATCTATTATACGGTGAACAGAGTCGAGCGCGGAGCGCGAGGTTAATATCAAATATCGAGCGCGAAGCGCGAGTGTCATGATGAGAATGTGTTCCTTAAGTTCGATAAAACCTTAAGTAAATTAGTTCTCCTCTTAATTTAAAACTAAAATAATTAAAACAAAAGTATATAGTAGCGATAAAGGTTGCCAAACGCGCGTAGCGCACAAGCGTCCCGAAGGGCGCAAGCGCGCGGCGTGGGATGAGAATGTGCGAGCGAAGCGAGCAGATTTTTTGCACCACCAATATCTCAAATCATGCACAAGAATTTTTCAAAATATTGAATTTTAAAAATTTGATGTACATTTATAATTTTTGTAAATTTGATTTTTCGACTATAAGTTCTCAAATAATCAAAATTCAAAGCTTATGTAAAAAGAAGAAAGTTTCCTTGTATCGAGACGAATCGATTGATCTGTGAGATTAATGCATTTAATTGAACATGAAGGAAGTTATGGTTATTTGTAATTGTGAAAAATTTAGTTTTTATCTATGTTTTCAAATAACCAAAATTCAAAGCTAATGTAAGAAAGTAAAAGTTTTTTTTCATCGAAAAAATCAAGTAATCTAATATTAAGGGTATTGGAGCGTTTTGAAAAAAAACAAATTTTCATGTAAAATGACTTAAATCTTCCACCTCACGTCGTACATTTCATGGAAAAATTGCAAAGATGCATTGTTTGACGGGTCCTTTCTCGAGATCGGTTTCTCGATGGCAGAAATTGGGCTTAGTGTCTCTTTTCAGAAAACAGAAAGCATTTTTGTTAAAAGATGAATTTGATCTATTTGATAGAGGTTTTTTGAGGTTAGAGAACTCCCCAGTGAAAAACTAGAGAGAACCGCTGGTAGATGGAGTCAACGCAATGAGAAATAAACGGCAGCATCCTATTATTATATTTAGTTCACTGAACAGTCCTAGCAGCGCTAGCTTCGTTAGCAGATGGACGGGGTAAGGGGAGATTTACTTTTGAAAAGTCCGCTTCATACGCATGGCGCTGCTCAGCGCTGTTGTGCCATGTTGTGCTTTTTGGCGAGGACGCGACCAGACGCGACGCTAACCTAAAAGATTTTCATTTACGCATTGCCATACGAACGATTTAATGCAAAATTATGAAAATATGATTCAAAAGAGATTAAACAATGATACTGTTTCGTCTTTTGTATCATATTATTCAAATTTTGCATTAAAACCTTAATTTTCCTTAAATTAAAATTAATACAACACATAAAAAGACCTAGTAAATACATACACGTGCACTAACACACGCACATACAGATCAGTTCACTGCCGAACTGTACGCGGCGCTAGCTCTGACTATGTTCTGCCGCCAACTTCCCATTGCGTTGACTACCCCTGACCGCCACTGATCTCTATATAGAGATCAGTGCTGACCGCTGGATTGTTCGCTATCAGGCGGGTGTCACTCCTGTGACGGCCTGTAGAATAAATGTGACGTGAGAACTGTCCATAGCCGAGTGACGGCGCTGGCTGTACTTGTAGGCCGACAATTATTTCAAAGCATGGGGAAAATGCAAATTGAATTTTTTTTTAATGTTAAAACACATATTTTGCATGTATTTATCTTAGAAAAATATTTTATAATATTTCAAATATCTAATTAATTAATAAGTACTAAAGAAAAAGTCAAAAAAACATTATTTTTATGATTATATACGAATACACTTCTCATAGAGTACCAATAATAATTCTAAAAAAATATTAAATTTTAAGTATTGACAATGTGTAAATATCTTAAAAAATAGTATATAGTAAATAGTATATATTTATAATTTATTTTCTAAAATTTTCTATAGAAAATAACTTATTTTGTTTCGTTATGATAAACCAGTAAAAATGAAGACATCTATAAAAATTATTTATGTTATAAAAAATATCTATTGTTACAAATATGTATGCCGTATATTTATAACAATTTATATAATGAAGAATAAGATTTATGAAATAAATGAATATTATAAACTTGTAAATTGAAAAGTGTTTTTGTAAGCAATATTTTAATATTAATAAATACAGTGTAAATAAAAATAAATAATTATTTATGTATTATAATTATGTAGAAACATAATTTACGTAAAATGTAAATCATTTATATAGGTACATACACTGGCGAATTTTTAAAATTCATGTTTTCAGCAATTTTTACTTTAACAAATTGTCGCATTCTGTTTTCCAAGTAATATATTACTTGAAAAATATTTTTATATAAATTATGTATCTACATAATTATAATACATAAATAATTATTTATTTTTATTTACACTGTATTTATTAATATTAAAATATTGTTTACAAATACACTTTTCAATCTACAACTTTATAATATTCATTTATTCTATAAATCGTTAGAAATATACGGCATATTTGTAACAATAGATATTTTTTATATCATAAATAATTTTTATAGACGTCTTCATTTTTACTATGCTTTATCATAACGACCCTATTGAAAAAATCCTCGAGGAAATCCTCGTGTTATTTTCGGACAAGGAAAGCACGAGGAAATCCGCGAGGATTTTCAAATTCCTCGACGAATTCTACGAGGATTAATTCTCTGATTCGAGGATTTCCTCGAGGAATTTGAAAATTCTCGCGGATTTCCTCGTCAGAAAATAACACGAGGATTTCCTCGAGGATTTTTTCAATAGGGGAGGTAAAATAAATTAAATTCTAATTAAAAAAAAAATATATAAAATTCTATAATTTAGTTAAATTAAGCGTAAATTTGAACAATAATTATAAATGTAAAAAAAAGTTTATTTGAAATTTACTATTTTCATTGTTTACGATATTTACACATTGTCAATAATACTTAAAATTTAATATTTTTTTAGAATCATTATTGGTACTCTGTGAGTAGTGTATTCGTATATAATCATAAAAATGTTTCTTTTCACTTTTTCATTAGTACTTATTAATTAATTGGATATTTCAAATATTATAAAATATTTTTCTAAGATAACTACATGTAAAATATGTGTTTTAACAATTAAAAAAAATTAAATTTGTATTTTCCCCATGCTTTGAAATAATTATCGGCCTAAAAGTACAGCCAGCGCCGCCACTCGGCTATGGACAGTTCTCACGTCACATTTATTCTACAGGCCTTCATAGGAGTGTCACCCGCCTGATTTTAATATTTGTAGCGGTGACAAAATCCATGTTCCAAAAAAACTTTTTTTGTTCTATAAATTTCAAGTGGAATATATCTAGTATGATGTCCTGAAAAATTTTCCGGATGTGTGTGTGTGTGTCACGCTTTCATAGATCCTACCATATCTCAAGAACGTGTATGTAGAAATTGATGAAAGTTTGCCCACTTATTCCACCCTATAAAACCTTGATTCTATCACAAGGGTTTAAGGGCATGTGGTAATTACCATAAAAGCGAATTCAGTTTCCCCAACTTTACGCTCGCAATAATAAATATTTTTTGCTAAATTTAGGCCATTTACCTTCGTTTCGTACAGACGGAGGTAAATGGCCTAGTTTTAGCAAAAAATATTTATTATTGCGAGCGTAAAGTTGGGGAAACTAAATTGCTCTTATGGTAAAGTATCATATGCCCTTAACAAAATATTTAATTTTACAAGTTTTGTTACTTTTAAAATTTTTGTAAAATTGATTTTTCGACTGTAAGTTCTTAAATAATCAAAATTCAAAGCTGATGTAAGGAAAATAAAGATTCCATGCATCGAGACGAATCGATTGACCTATATGATTAATGCATTTAATTGAAATGTTAAAAAGTTATGGTTATTTATAATTTTGAAAAATTAATTTTTCAGTAACAACTTTTCAAATTATCATAAATTTTAGCTGATGTACGGAGAAGAAAGATTCTTTGTATGGAGACGAATCAATAATTGATTGTCAATTATAAGTCAATTATTGACTTATAATATTAATATTTAATATTTAAATATGAAAATTAATAAAATTTTCCTTGAAATAAATATATGTAAATTTTATGCAGTTGTCTTATAGGGTTGTATGGTTTTGTAGAGCAGTCACTACTAGCGCCGCCACACGGCCGTTTTCAACAGTTAGACCATTTTCAATTCGTGGTGTCATCCTCCTGACTCGTGGTGTCAACCTCCTAGTTAATTCTATAAAGCATTTCAAAGTATGTAAGGTTATAACCTCGGAACTCAATGTCTGAATGGATGTGCGATTCACGTCATTGAGCCTGCCTTAATCACACAGAAACACCGACTTTTTAAAGGGAAAGGCGTGTCACGTGGGAAAAACACAACTGCGAAAGCTATTAAATGACAATGACACGCAGATTTTCCCCGAAATCTCTCAATGTCAGACAAAGATTAAGAGAATTCATACAGACGAAAAAAAAAAAAACACGTCGAAAAATAAGAAGTCTTCTAACTGCGTAAATTCATATGAAAATAAACAACTGCACGCCGCGAAGATATATAATTATGATAATACTAAATTATTGATAAGGAAAATTCGAAATGGAATTATGCTTTGAGAATTAAGCGGTTTTTCTATCTTTTACTAGAATTTGTACTTCTTAAATTTGTACAAAGCAAATGCAATTACATACATACACACACATATATATAAATATACACACGCACACGCTCAAAAATGACGTTATTTTGTGGGCCCTTTGTTGCTTACCATTTAAAGACCAAATGTGCGAAGGCAAGCTGTGAGCAGTGTAGAATCTGCCACTTTCCTCGTCAATGTCATCAACGTCAAGCTGAGGCAGACCTAGTGCCTGTCCAACACCGACTCCGACTGCAGACGCGAGGGTGCTGGATTCACCCGAAGAAAGATCTGGCACGGAACTCAAGGATCGAGCCCTTTGCCTACTGTCTCCAGGAACTCTCGATGTTTGCGACTGGTTTCCCTGTTGATGCTGATGCTGAAGTAACCCAACACCCCCGGGAAGGGAACGTAAAATAGAAAAACCCTGCATTGTTGTATCATTGGCCTCTGTAGAAGATTGGCCATTGCCCCCTGCAGACTGTGCAACAGTGCTTGCCTTTGCTCCCATTCCACTCTCGATAAAGGCTCCGATTATAATCCCGACTCTCCTTACCGAAACGCCACGCCGATTCTCAGTTGAAGGGCGAGCAACTGGTGAATCTCAATTCTGTTTAACTTGCGGTCGCACACAAACACATATGCACTGTATACGCACTGTGCTAAATTGTTAAATACTCACTACCTCTGCCTCGAACGAAGGAAGATGTGTGCTCCAAAGTCCGCCTGTTACGTGAGAAAGTCTACAACACTTGAGGATTTAACTTAGGCCGGAATTTTGCAAGTGCCCGCCACGACAAGTAAATCATTTCTTCCATGAGCATAACAGCGGCTCGTCGCGCAAAACATCCCCCGACATTTTGCGTTAGTTCCTTTATGGAGCCTTCATAGGTACCTGATTTACGTTTTGCACTCACTCACACACTTCCGTTTAGGAGATACCAGATGATGATTGGTTAAATTTTTCGTGTGTATTTCAAGCTTTTCGCACAAGTACACAAAAATTCATCGCCCCGTTAAGATGAGTTCATAAGAATACTACAGTACTACTTTCCCACAAAGTTTAAAAACAAAAAACAGCTGATAGCAGCAGACAGATCTCGAGAGTGACATAATTTGACATAATGACGTTTTATTGAAAAATTACTCGACAGAAATCAGAATTATTTAAGGTTACTGAAGCAGTATTTAAAGTATACTCAAATCAAACTCAAATAAAGTGATAATTTCGATAATTTTTATAATTTACCATTTTAAGTTTTATTCACAGCACAAATAATTTTCTTAGGGAGTATAGAAAACTACATTACCGGTAAGGGTGCCCACAAAGTAGAGTTGCGAAGCCTGAATATTACGTTAAGATAATGTGCTTTCATGCCTCGCTTGCATGCAGACGGAAAATGTATCTTCCTCTCACTCTACCATGTGACGATGCCATGCATTTATTTCATTCTAGATTTTTCTCCGTTTTTCCGTTAGATGAAAAATCTAGAGTGAGATAAATGCATGGCATCGTCATATGGTAGAGGGAGAGGAAGATACATTTTCCGTCTGCATGCAAGCGAGGCATGAAAGCACCTATAGTGTTCTAAAGTTCTCGGTAATTTATATTTTATCTTTTTCTTTCCTATAACGACGTCTTTTTCTAGACAAAGCAAACGCTATAAGAAAGAAAAGGATATAACATAAATTACCAAGAACTTTAGAACACTACCTTAAGAACGATAACGAGAATTAGAATATAACAAAGTATATTGCAGACAATAAATTGTGACTGAACGTTACCATTTTGTTTTGAATTGTAAATTCTGAGAAAAATTTTTCAGATGATAAAGGTGCAGTCCCATGGCAGCAAAAAACGTCCGCGTAAAGCAGAAACTCATTAGAGTGATAGAGATAGACAGATCTGTTTGTCTCTTTTACTCTCATGAGTTTCTGCTTTACGCCGACGTTTTCTGTCTACATGGGACTGTACCTTAAGAGTGCCTTCCTATGGCAACATAAAACTCAAAGCAGAAAGCAGAAAATCATAAGAGTGAAAGAGAGAACGAATCTGTTTGTCTCTTTCACTCTTACGATTTTCTGCTTTCTCCTTTGCGTTTTCTGCTACCATGGAACGGCACCATAATAGTGATAAAATCGATGAAGAATTTAAAATAACTCTAATAACTATTTTGCACTCGAGAGGTGACTTTCGCTCACCACTTTGTTTGCGCTACGAAACGGCCTCTATTCCTATTTCAAATGTGCTAAACTCCTTTCGTATGGAATAAAAAAAATTTTGTCTAAATTTTTCATAGACTTTTTCCTGATCTATCGAATGGTTATAACCATTTTTTCAAAAATTGAAAATTAAACCTCTTTTTTGAAAATCAAAAATATTTTTGACTTTTTTTTGAGAACGGACGGTCAAATGTCCACGTTTTGAGACTCCCTGAACCCAAAAAACATGTTTTTAAGAATGTGTCTGTCTGTCTGTGAGTCTGTAGATTTTAGTTTGTTAGCACGATCAGGATGCAGTCTCATGTTGGCAGAAAACGTTGGCGTAAAGCAGAAATTCATGAGAGTGAAAGAGATAGACAAATCTGTTTGTCTCTTTCACTCTCATGAGATTCTGCTTTACGCCGATGTTTTCTGCCGACATGGGACTGCACCTTAACTTTCGAAAGAATTGACAGATTGGATTGGCCTTTGGTATACTCTTTTAATGTCCGAAAATGAAGGTTAAGTTCGTTAGTCAGCCATTTTGGATAAAAATTCAATAAGTTAGGGGCATGTGATATTTACCATATGAGCAAATTTAGATGTGGATGCATGGAAAAATTTTCTATTTTATTGATTTTCAATTAAACCAATTATTCGGTCACAAAAATAAATATTTTGTCCTGAAACTTTGGGAAACGTTAGAAAACATTAAAACGGTGGTTTATTGACTCCTTTTAGTTTGCATAATGAAAAAAAGTTTCGTTTTGCTAAAATTGGTGAAGTTTTGACCTAACCTCAAAGTATCAAATGCATTACCAATTTTAGCAAAAAAAAAAAAAATTTTCATTATGCAAACTAATAAGAGTCAATAAACCTCCATTTTAATGTTTTCTAACGTTTCCCAAAGTTTCAGGATAAAATATTTATTTTTGTGGCCGAATAATTGGTTTAATTGAAAATCAATAAAATCGAAAAATTTTCAAAGTATCCACATCTAAATTTGCTCATATGGTAAGTATCACATGCCCTTAGGGCATTTTGAAAATTTTTGAGACCTCTTTTTTCTAAATCTATAGAAAAATATCATCTGGGAGAGTGCAGAACATATAATTTTTCCTGGCGGAATGACAAATCGCACTAGAATTTTTAAATTCTCGGTAATTTAAAATCGGGTAATATTATCGGTAACATACCGGTATATTACCGAAGTTTCGAGAATTTATGAGAAAATTCAATTATAGTGCTATTTTGTTATTTTTTAAGTAATTAGATAATGTTCACGATTTTATACTTAATTTTCGATAATTTGGTATATTTTTTAAGTTATTGTTACTAAAAAAATATACCAAATGATTGAAAATTAACTATAACTAGTGCCACTTTCGGCTGCTACGCGGCCATCGTCGCCCTATGTGCCTTTCTATGTTCTTTTCTACATTCAATGCCAATGCTTTCTTAATTCAATACTTTTCGAGTTTCATTCGAGACTTTTCGATATTCGACTTTGTTCAATTCGAGATTTCATGCCATGACTTTTTTATAATAAGACATCTTGAACCAGGGACGAATCTAGAAAAAATGTTGGGGGTGAGTCCGAACGTAAAATTTACAATATATCTCTCAGCTCTCACAATTTATGTTCAAAATTTTTTTTGGAATCTGATCAAACAAGCCACTATTTATTTCAAAAACTTTTCACATTGTGTGTAACATTCTTTTAAAGAAACAGCCGAATATAATAATACCGAAAAAAATAAATTCTCGCCGAGAACGAACGTCGGGTAACGTTACCGGTAACTTAGAAATATTACCGTTCGTTACCAGGGTAACTTACCTGACTCAAAACTCTACTGTCACCCCCCAAAATGGGGGCCATTTTCTGTAGAAGCTACCATAGAAGATTGATCTCCTTATACTACTTCGTGATAATAACCACACTTTCATGAAGAAAGCAATGAAAAAACAAATAAAAATACATAAATAATTATTCTAATAATTATTTATGAGTTTCTGTTTGTTTTTTATTGCTCTTTTCATGTTATTTACTTTTTAATTTTAATCATCTGAAAAGTATCTGGATGTAAAGTGACGTCATCAATTATCTTATCTTAGGGATCGAAGTACACGCTAGATGGCGTCTATGATCGTTTATTTAAAAAGCATTGAATGTCCCAGCCCTGTCTGACAGCTCGGTTTTAAGCCGAAAACCTTTGACAAAGATATACTCCCACTAGTGACGTCACGGCAACTAATCCGCTAGAGGCGCAGCTGCGCTTCTGCCCGGTTTTTACATTGTCTCCTATGAGATGATGATGTAAATAATTACACTCAACAGCCGATTCTGTGCCGACTAGTTCTGTTCCGGGTTCACGGTTGTTCCCCCTCCCGCAGCGTCCCTCGCGGTCTAAATGTACCCTCGAAGAGCTCGAACGCTCGAAGAGCCAGTGCCGTATCAGAAGTTGTTTACGTGGCGACCACGGTGGCGACTCACTAGGCGACTTTTCCAGACTTTTCTACGCACTGGTGCTCGGTAGAGAGACGATATATACGGTCCTGAGTTTTTACCTGAATCTACGGTTCAAATCTGTGCCGCCCAGACCCGAAGCCGGCACAGAATCGGCTGTTGAGTGTAAAAATAAAATTATTTAATAGTTAAAAATCATGAAAATCATATTTTAACGACTTAAAACTAATAATTGTTTACATTAAAAAACCAAACATAAAAAAATCATAAAATTATAAGAGGAAAATGAAAAACAAAATACCGCATTCATATAGACATTTGAATTTCAAACATTGATATTATAATATTTAAACAAATAATAATTAAGCCAAATACTTATACTTTAAACAACAGTATTTAAAATAATTTAATTATACAATAATTTATTGTCTAATCCATTAATATTTACAGCCATTTTTATGCCTGTCGGATAGGGCTGGAGTGTCCATCCCATAGAGATATTACAGATAGAGTAGGCATGCCTATAGGTGGAAGTGTCCCGCGAAGGAAAAAGAGAAAGAGAATTATTTATGTGTTTATATCTCTCTCTCTTTCATTGCGTACTGCGCATGCGCGGTAGAAATATAATCAACGCACATGCGCAGTAGACAGAGACAGCAATACATACATCATCCTCTCTCTCTTTCTCAAGGCGGGACTCCTACTTGTATGCGCGCCTATAGCATGCCTACTCTATCTGTAATATCTCTATGGTCCATCCCCTGCTGGCTTTGGCTACAGAGGGTCTAGAGACAGTGTGGCAAACGAGTTTGACCTTGCGTGAAAACATGTACCTCTTGCTAATTGGCTCCGCCATTTTTCCGCACTTCCGCCACATATAGAGATTTGTTAGTATGTGTTAGTAGCAAAAGCGCGTATGTACACAGTGAGCGTGCAGTGTGTGTGCAGTGCGCATGTGTGTGTAATTTTAAAAGCCCCACCTCGCTACGGCGAAAAATGGCGGCTTCCGGTAGGTACAGAGGGTCTAGAGACAGTGTGGCAGACGAGCTTGACCTTAGTTTGACCTTGCGTGAAAACATGTACCTCTTGCT
>JAUESH010012093.1:0-15035 GCA_032275165.1 Synergus magnus
CTTATAGAATCCATCATAATCCGAAAATCGATTTTTTGCCTAGTAGGTCCCTTTTCTCGGATCGCGTCACATATGTTGATATGTGAACGAATTTCTTATCTCAATATAGGTAATTTTCTGGAATCAATTTTTGCTTGAATTTGAAGAATAAAAAAATATAAATAAATATATAAAACGAGAATAAAAATTTAAATTAATAATTAATATTTTGATATCAATTTTATCACAAAAATGTTCTGATAATAAATTTTATTAGTGAACATAACCTATACGATCCAAAATACTTATCTCAGTGTTTACGATTGACATTCATTGAAATTTCATTAAAAGTAATTAAAAATTATTAAAAGTGTATTTATAAAAACCTGTTTAATAAATGCAACGAGTTTTTAATGAATTTTGTCTACTTATAAAATGTTAATTTCAAATTACTCTTGAAACTCCCGCAAATCTGTCAAACGTGTCGTCTACTGTGCTCAGCTTTTTCCGAATTTTTTTAAAGGAGAACGTAAGCAATTAACAACAAAAGAATCCAATGAATCCCGTTACGTAACAAAAATTCGTTGGGCAGATGAAGCTGTCCATGGAATACTAAAACAAAAATACTGACTTTTAGACCACAAACTGGACAAAAAATTACTTCCGAATGTTGGAACCTACTTCCGAATTGTATCATTCTTGAATAATCAATTCGGAAAAAAGTTAGACTGATGCAGAATTTTCAAGTGAAATCACAGAAAGAATGAAAGTCAGAAGAGATGTTGATAATACTTTGGCTATTGAGGCAGAACAAAAAGGTTCGTTTCGAAGGAAACTTGTCTTTCAAAGTATCTCATCAGAAGATATCTTACAAGGAACATTAGGTAGGTGTACCCCTCCGATTTTCTTCGTTCTCACATATGTCGTAGTATTTGAAAAACTAAGCGACACATGTTTTTTCTTATGTGCCCAAAATGGTTTTTAGGGGGTACTAACCAACCCCGAAAAGTGTGGTATCAAATACGCATTTAATTGTTTCAAATTTAACAGCAGAATCTTTCACAATCAAACCAACTCGAACAGTGTCCTCACAATAAGGGATGAAAAATGTGATTTTGTCAAATTGATTAAAAAGATTTTTGGGGGGTAAAGTACCCCACAATAATTTTTAATTATAAAAAAAATCCAAACGGGCATGATTTCAGCTCGAAAAATTTGGAAAAAATATATATTGCATGCGATAATAAAATAAAGTTTACGTGTTTTTTCATTTTCACAAGAAATTAATTTATAAGGGGTAACCACCCTTAGGTCAATTTTATTATATTTCTGCAAAATAAAGTAGGTTTCACGTACAAAACCGATCAGAGTTCACAAAGAGGGCTGAAAAATAAACATTTCTCAATTTAGTCGAAAAATTTTATGAGAGTAAACTACCACAAAAGAAGTTACAATTATACAAGAAATTATATAGGTGTAAATTGAGCTGAAAAATCTGGAAAAAATATATGTTACACACGATAATAAAAGAAAGTTCACGTGTTTTTGCATGTTCCTGAGAAATTACTTTATAAGGTGTAACTATCCTTAAGAGAATTTTACTATGTTTTTATGAACTAAAGTAATTTTCACGAACGAAATCGAAACAAAAAATTTTCTCACAATAAGAGGTAAAAAATGTGAATTTTTCAATTAAGTAAAAATTTTTATGGGGGTTAACTATCCCAAAATAAGTTACGTTTATATAAGGAAATTGCCACATGAGAGTAAATTCATGACGAAAAAATCTAAAAAAAAAATTGATGTTGAAGGCAATAATAAAATAAAAGGAAGGGTGTCAATAAGACCGTTTTTTGGACCCAAACCGATCTGCTTGATACCGTCTGACATTAAAGTTCTTAGTGTGCTTCATAACTATACGGAACAGGTTTTTGAAAGAGCAAATAGATTGAAGATTTGCATTGGAATTCACGTACTTGGTTAGAGTCGGTCGTATTTCAACCTGTTCTTAATTAACCCGCGTCACAAAACTTGACCAAAAATTGCCCAAATACGTAAAATTGAATATATGTCAGAGCCGTTGATCTAGGCCCTGGGTCTGACCTTGAAGCAGGACCTACTTTCATTGAGAAACAAGAAGAAATGAGGATTTGCGAGGTTTTTCAGCGGAATGGCTATTTAGAATTAGCTTCATGGTTACAGAAATATTTTTGAAGTAGGTACTTTACAGGTTTTAGGCGCAATATGATGTCAGTTCTGTACATTATTTAGTTTTACCCAGGGTGCGCCACGGGGAGGCAATCTACACTACACCCTACTCACTGTACTATTTGCAACATGTTTGAAAAAATGAATGAATGAAATGCTCGGGTGAGGTGCTCCACCCCCGTGGCCGGTAGCGCCCTAATCTCCCCTGGATCCAGCATAGCTGACCCGAGGGTTTGATATCTGATCCCGGCCATAGGCGGACACCGACCTAAGACGTGTAGGGACGTTTCATCGTCCCTTCCACATTTGCGACTAGCGGTGCTAGGTGCCAGCCCCAAATTGTGCTTATGGTAATTCAAATGGTTGTGCCCAGTGAGCAACTGTACCATTATCTTTACATCTTTCTTGGGCCAGTTAAGGATGGTACAGGCCAAGTCCCTTCTGCAGCGTTCGCCCAGGATGACTTTGGCCTGCCTACATCCCTTCACTTGAGCCCAGTAATTGTTGTGCAGACACACTATCCAATTTTTGATCTCAAGATGCCAAGCCCAGAATGGGTTCTTGGCCAATTGGCTTGCCTGCTGCTCTTCTTTTTGCCAGTTGATCTGCTTTCTCATATCAGGGCCACCCTGTTATTTTCCGCAATTTGTTTCAGTGCCTTTTTGCACTCCCACACCAGAATCGACGTGATTTCTGGTTTCCCAACCGCTTTTATTGCTGTCTGGCTAACCGAGCAGATGCTTATGCACCTGCCCCTCTTATTTTCGCTTAATAGCATTTCAACGCAGTGGAGAATGGCAAACACTTCAGTCTGGAAAACAGTTGGATACTATCCCAGTGGGATCTCAAAGCCCCTATTGCCTGACCTAATGTACAGTCCAGCTCCCGTCCAGCCCTCCCTTTTGGAGCCATCCGTGTATACGATGTTCCCTTGAAGGAGGGCTTTCCCCTCCTCCTTCTCCCACGCCTCCCTTTCTGGGATGCATGTCCGGAAGAGTTTGTCGAAGCTTTACTTTCTTGTTATTTTATTCTGCCGCATCGACAGAGTTGGCAGGTTAGCGATGTATTTCGGGAGCCTAGTGTGTCGAGGCCCATGAGACCATTTACCAGCAGCCGCAAGACGTCCAGCCGTACGTGCCGCCCCAGCAGCAATCGCTATGTGCAAGGACTCCTCACCGAGAATGAGGCCAACTGCCGCTGTTGGTGTGGTCCTCATTGCACCGGTAATAGCCCTGAACATAAGCGTCTGTAAGCGGCCCAGCTTCGCCTGCATCGTCTTGAGCTGCACCCGTGGCCACCAGACCACAGCTGCATATGGTAGAGTAGCCTTGATTTTAGAACCGCTGAGTACAGCCAAGCGATCATTCTCGACCCCAGTCCCCAGGTTCTCCCAAAGGCCCTTCTACATAACCAGAAGGTTGTAATGAACCTTCTATTTTGCGCTTCCAGAGGCTTCGCCCAGTTCAGTTTTTTATCCAATATGAAACCCAGATACTTCACTGACTGGGCTACCCGGAGCCTCTTTCCGCAGAATAAGGGGCCCGTTATAGTTACCACCTTATATTTCCTCGTGAAGACCACCAAATCGGTCTTCTCCGGATTTACCGACAACCCCAATTAAATAAAAACCCTATATTTCCCCGGAGCACAACGTATATGGGTGATTCTCCATACAAAGGGAACTTTTGGAAAAAGTAAATTAAAAAAAAAATTGTTTAAAACACTCCATTTTGCAATCATTAGATGTATTAGCATCCTAAAAAGAATTTCTGAAAGAAGTCACGCTTAAATTTTATTTCAAATGTTTCTAGGACTTCTTGACGTCATGCTTTCTCTACTCTAGTGTAAATACGGTTCATTTTTCCAAAGAATAAGAAAATGTAGAATTTCAACAAATTAGAAGTAACATGATTAGAAATTTTTACCTGGTATAAAAAAGAGCAAGCAAAAATTTTACAAAATATTATTAGACGGGTAATATTTGCTATCAGTTCGCCCCTGAGATATCTAACGTTTGGTAACGACAATTGAAGTCACGACAATTGAAAACAACACAAAAAATGATTCTACAGATTGAAAACAGAATTAATCATAAAACCCTTTGGAGGTTTGTTATCCCTTTTCACACGACATTTTTACCGTTGATTCACTCTATTCTAATGAGAAATGTAAGAGATATCATGAGGTACGACAATGGATACTAATAAAAATACGCCACGTTGTTACATTATTATATATTCTGAAGAGAAAATCACTAAAAATGAAATAATACCCTCGTAACAAAGAATATTATTTCTTAAAAATAAAGGAAGGAACCAGGAATTTCCGGATAGTATTGCTTTCTCTCTGTAAAAGAACGTAACAAATTTACAATTTTAAATTATATCTTCAACTTACAAAAATTTCAGAGTGATAAGAGTCTTAAGAAAGACTGAACCTAGACGAAATATCAAAAACTGCAAAGTGTTAATTCTCATTATTAACAGAGAAAAAGGATAGCAATTTCCAGTTAGGATAAAGAATATTTTTTAGATTGTTTAGCAAACCTCAGTCTGACAATCATAGGTTTAAATAAAATTTAGTTTAATAAATTAAATTAATTAAATTAAATTTAGTTTAAATAAAATTCCTTGTAAGTTCTGGAAGCCAAAGAGACTAACAAGTTAGCCCAAAGGAGACGAGAATTTTACAAGTAGTGACGTTAGAAAAATTTATCTTAATAAAATTTGAATCCTCATAATAGAAATTTCACAAGCCAGAGGATAAGCGAACTTAACCAAAGGAGAGTGGAAATTAATATTAATCAAATAATCTAATTTTTCATAGGTGTGGAATTCTTACAAGCCCAATAGTGAACGAATTCACTGCAAGGAAGGTTTAAAATCCTCACTTCTGAAAAATTGTGGCATTAAAATCACAAAGCCCATTTCTTTTTTTTTAAATTAACACTATAAGTTATTTAATTCGAATAAATTTCGTAAATTGTCAAAGGCACGTCACTACCTTTGACAATTAATTGTTATAAACTGCCATTCACCTTTCAGTTTGAGAATTAACACAAGACTCAGGTCTTCCTCGACCTGTCACTAAACTCAAAGACTGGAGCTGAACTCCCCAAAACACGACTTGCTCTTAACGAGCCTCGAAGACAAGTGAATTGTCGTTCTCCGCAATTGAACTCGTTACCATTCGGTACCAGGCAGTGCAAGTAGATCCTGGTTCCGAGGTGCGCGCGCAGCTGTGCTCCCCACTCTGAGCTAGTCTCGCTGAACGCGTTTAGTGTAGGAGTTTTCTAACGGTTGACTTCCGAAGTATTAATATAATGAATAATTAAGCACTACGTTACAACGTTTTCCTTACATTTTTCGTGGTTTTCGAAGTAAGTGCATAGTTTTACTCATAAAGCTTTGATGATATGAGTAGTGAGAGATTTTATCTTCAACTTTATCACAGATCCGGACCGAGAAAATTAATCATAATAGTTAAACTATAGCAATATATGTGTATTGTCGTAACCTCCAAAATATTTTCAGAGACATCCATATTTTGATATATATTGTTATGAATATTATAGTTTAATTAAAACATTATTGTCGAAAATTGTACCTTTTTAGCTATATTGTAAGACTGTTAAGCATGAATTTCAAAACAGTGCCCTATATATGTTAAATATGACTCCAAAATATGCATTTGGTATACGTGGGCATGCTGCAAAACCGTTTTTTGGGTATATAATGTTATTTCATTCAAAATTAAGAGCATACAATCTAAATTTTACTTTGAAACACATTATAAGGCACTAAAATGAAGATATTTACCAACTTTTGAAATGTTTCTACAAATAGTTTTACTAATATATCCTTTGGACACAAATGTTGAAAACAATTGATAGTTTTAGGTAGAGAAGGCATCAAAAGTCAAATTTTCAATTGATGTTATGAAAAACAATATACGTAACATGGGGAGAGGCGGCAATTTGACTCGTGTGATATCTGCCCTCGCTTCGCTCGGGCAGCTAACTTCACACTCGTGAAATTGTTGCCTTTCTCCCCTTGTTTCGTAAATTACTATTTTATGTCAGTATTGATATGGTCTGCATAGCTAAAAATATCATTTTAAAGTCTTTCCGCAATTTCTCTTCTACCCTATGTTTCGAGTGATTAAAATATAAGATTTATCACGTTTTTTAGTTCACAAATAATTATTATCTAAGACGTGTTTTCGGAGATTTTCGGGAATTTAATATTAATTTTCGCGATTAAAACGAAAACTAAGTGTCCTATAAAAAAACGTTTAACAGGAAACTTGTAGATTTTTTTTAGGTGATTAATTTTTCTTTGCAACATTTTTTCGAATTTCCCATCACGTGACCGTAAACTTATATTTTGTGCTATTTAATAACGTTTATTAACAACAAAATGATAAATAAATGACCGATAAACAAAAGTTCCGAATAAAATTTGTAGAACTTTTTCAGCTGAATAATTTTTCTCTTTGACATTTTGTTGTATCTTGCATAGTTTAGCCGAAAAACGGCTTTTATGAAATTTTCCAAACCATTGTTGATGGATAAAACCAGAACCGTTGGTCAAAAATGACTGGGTTACGGAGAGGATCTTTTTGGAAAGTCCCTAAAAAAGTGTACCAAAGTGCAATCTAATTCAACGGATCATTCAGAAGTTATGGTGGAAACAGTCTACTACAACGACGACGATGATAGACAGACGGACCCATAAAACACATAAAAACACTTTTCTCAAAAACGGATCGGGGGAATTGACTTAAAATTTCTGTGCTGACTATTTTTGAGCCCTTAAATCGAACCCAAAAAGAAAATTTGATTTGTTATGACCTTGGATTAAAAGTATGTTCATACCCAAGTAACTTACTAAAAGCTGTAAAAGAATACAATGCCCGACATGTGTAAAAGTAAATTATTCTTTTCCTGGTATTGATATAGACTGATATTATATTTATTTACCATATTTCGTTAATTAAAATAAAAAAAATTAAAATGTATCACATTTTTTTGAAAATTTTTATTTTTAATCCATAAAAAACATTTTTCTCAAAAACTGCTCTGGGATTTGGCTCAAGATTTTTTTGCGGACTATTTTTGATCCCCTAAAACGAACTAAAAAAGAAAATTTAAAGTGCTATGACCTTGGATTAAAAGTTGGTTCAGGCACGCTGTGCATTGACACATCCCCCAGTGCAATACTTGCCCCCCTGAGCACAGCGTCACGTGAAGTACCTACCTCCTGTTTCTGGTCTGGAAGGTAGGAGTATTGCCTCGATTTAAGATCTCCAGATCTGTGTCCGTTAAAAATTCCAGAAGATCCCGTCCTCTATCATTGATATCCGTACTTCCTCACACTCTCGTTTGTCTGATCCAGACGAAGCTGCTCCGTTTTGCGCCGCTTCTACTCTGCGCCACACAGGCTCTTTCTTTTAAACGAAAGTCCCGTGAGGCGCTGCTCAACTTCCTCTACCACCTCGAGGGTGCCTTGATGTGAGCCCCTTCTTTTCGGCCTCGTTGATTTTAAGGGTCCTTATCCACAGCCCCCCTTTGAGGGCCCTTTAGCAGAGCCCCCCTATCCTGAGGGCCCCGGTATAGGGCCCTCCTCTAAAGGCCCTGATTCAGAGCCTTCAGTTAGGTCGATGAAATTATTATTAATAGAAACCATAAAGTTCCCACGAGTAGCTAGGGAATCAAGTTCCATCCAGGCAAAGACCTACATACCTGGATGGGGCCTGTAATAATGCGGGATTCGGCTTGGTTTCCTGATCCACCGTTTGTGACACCTCCTCCCCCAACCCCGACGAGCAGGCCCATGTCTTAGACAGCTCCCAATCGTCGATGATGGGGGCGAATTTGTTAACCCTGGTGCCATTCAACAATAGACACGGTTGATCACATCAAGCCATCTTTTCGTGATGACAACTGCACAGAAACAGCTAATGGATGTAAAAAAAACGGAAAACGGACTACAGGGGCGAAAGATCTTATTCCCGTTTTTCTGAGGTATTAACTCTTTGAAATGCACAACAGTTCGATTAGAACAAAAGATATGTAGGCGTCATGTAATTGTTTCAAAAAGTATCCTAACGGCGTGTTATACATTTCATAATTTTTACTCTCAATTAAGAGTACATTCATTGTCTCTGCGTTTGTCTCAGTCTTACAGTGTCAGGTTCATGGTCTAACAATCAGTATCGAAACCGCAGTCTCGAAGTCAAGGTCTCAGAGTCTCAGTATCACTTCTTGTCTCAAAGTTAGAGTCTAGACATTATAATCTAGAGAAGTAGAGTCTCTCTTTTTTTATGTTCGTTTTTCCTGCGCTCTTCCGTGAAATACACTTCTTCCTCAAACCCTCCCCTCAAAGCATGCAATTTTTGCCTAGTACAGCAGTAGATACATAGAGGAGTGTACTTGCAAGTTTATGTGCAGATCTCAAATCGACGAAGAAGAGACAGTTATGACTTTAAATCTATCGAAACGTGGGATACTTTACTCCCAAAAAATCTTTTTGATCAAGTTGGCAAAATAACATTTTTCTTCTTTTATTGTGAGGACATTGTTCGAGTTGGTTTGATTGTGAAAGATTCTGTTATTACATTTGAAACAAGTAAATGGCTATTTGGTAACACTCTTTTCATGACAGGCGAGGGGACTCACAATAATCAAGCACCCACATTCGTCAGTGTGTGGCGTACAGCGCACGGAGTACGCTCAAGGTTTTAGATTTTTTGAACCATGTTCTACCCTTTCGATCGTTCTAAAATTCGGACATGTTATAGAAAATGAATTGAAGATTTTTTTTTTGTGAAAAATGGTGGTGTTACCTCAACCACACCCCATAAAAAAAAATTCCCAAACATTTGAAAAGTAATTATTTACCGATTCTAATAGCGAAAATTACATCATAATTTTTTTCTAACATTCTACTATTGAGAACAATAACATACATTTTTTTCATCGAAATCGATCCAGTCATTCTCGAGAAAAATTGACTTTTTTATTTTCCTTCTAACCCCCATAACTCCCTTAAAAATTATTTCTTGAAAGTTGAAAGTTGCCCCCGCCCGAATCTATCTGGGATTTTGGGGCGCATGAATATCTCCCAAATTCGAAATAATTATTATTTTACCGAATTTTAATTTGACATAATTTTTATAATACCGAAATCTTATTTAACGTAATTTTTATTTGTCCGAATAAACATTTATCCTAAATTTTATTTTTCCGAATGACCGTTTGACATAATTTTTATTTTTCCAAAATACTATTTGTTATAATTTTCATTTAACCGAATGTTCATTTAACATAGTTTTTTTTCTGAATAAGTACCCAACCTAAAATTCATTTAATCGAAACACCATCTGTCCTAATCCCCATGTCAACGAAACTGCATGTAACAAAAGTCTCATTCTTCCGAAAATGCCGACCTACATTTTGATTGGTTGAATAATGCCGTCAAATTCAAATCAGCCAATCAAAATGTCGGACGCCATTTTCGGAAGAATGAGATTTCTGTTAAATGCAGTTTCGGTGACATGGGGATTATGACAGATGGTGTTTCGATTAAATGAATTTTAGGTTAGGTGCATATTCGGAAGAAAACAAATTATGTCAAATGAACATTCGGATAAATGAAAATTATGACAAATAGCATTTCGGAAAAATAAAAATTATGTCAAATGGTAATTCGGAAAAATAAAAATTAGGATAAATGATTATTCAGACGTTATAATAAATTTTAGGGTAAATAGAATTTGGGGGATATTCATGCGCCCATGGTATTTTAACTGTGAGCTTATACTGATGTACGATTAAGTATCCCAAAAGTTCAAGTCTGAAAAAAATTTTTGGAAGAGTTATGGGGGTGAGAAAAAAAATCTAAAAAAATTATTTTCTTGAGAAGAGCTGGACCTGAATTTTAATGGGAAAAAATATGTTATGGATTTCGATATGGGAGATATTTCTGAAAAATTATGAATTCCTTTATTCAAAAAATTTCGAGAAAAAAATTTTCAAAATTAAACAAAATTTTTTTAATGGGAAGTTTTTGAGATACAACCACCATTTTTTGCTTAAAAATACTTTCAATTGTTTTGAATAATATGTCCAAGTTTTAAATTAATAGAAGTGGATGCGTACACTGTCAGCAAGTACTATTCACTGACCAAAACACCTCTTTTTTGTGTCTAATTTAGGAATATTTTCATAATTCGGAAAAATTTCTAAGTACACTGGATTTTCTCTAATTAACAATTTTCACTATATTGTCACTTCACATTATAAAATGAACAAGCACCAAGTCAAATTTAGTTCAATGTCATTAATTATCATGTTAAATGCGAACAGCAAAACGTGAGTGTATAGTATACGAGTTGATTCACACGGTGAATCAACGAGCGAGAATTTCCAAGGAAGTGATACACTATTTAAACGATTGGTAGCCACGGGCTTACTAGCGAATCGACTGAAGTGTACGACGTTTCGGTGACGACTAACTTGCGATGATAATTAACGCGATAGAGATAATTTTCTTGCGCAGTTGCCCGATTAATGTAGAATATTTAAATTCTAATAAACTTATTGTAAATTACAAACATAGATTTAATATCAAAATTATTTTATGAAATCTTTGTTGTATTCCTAAACATAACCGCCCGCCTTTAACCTATCGGGTTCAATATACAAAAGAACAAATAGTAATTTTTTAACAAGCAAACAGAAATTAAATTTTATGTACATATGTAATTGCTTCAACTTAATTTATGTTAACGGGAGGAGGCATATGGTCCTGATGTGAGTTCAAATCAATTGGAAGCAGAGCCAATTCCGTAACTGGTCTCAAAAAACTAGATTTTGCAGTTCTTACTTGAACCACGCGAATGCGACCATCTTCACCAGGACAACATTCCTCAACCCGACCCAACAACCATTTTGTTGGAGGCTGGTTTGGTTGTTTTAACAAAACCAGTTGACCATTTTTTAATGGAGTGGTTTCATTACGCCATTTTGATCATTGTTGCAACGAAGTTAAATAGTCAGTTGACCATCGACGCCAAAAAAGTTCAAAGCACTGTTGGATCTGTTGTCAACGTGATAATCGATTTGAGTTCAAATCGATGAGCGTGGGATGAGGAACCGCGATCGGGCTACCGCCCGCCAAGAAATGACCCGGCGTGAGAGGTTCAAAGTCATCAATAGTGTCATTTAAAGGCCCAAGTGGACGCGAATTTAATGCCGCTTCAATTTGGCATAATAATGTCGTAAATTCTTCAAGCGTAGGTTTTTTATCTCCAAGAATGCGCTTTAAATGAACCTTAACACTACGAACTCCGGCCTCCCACAGACCTCCAAAATGAGGAGCCGCAGGCGGGTTGAAGTTCCAAGATATGCGATCTTTGGCTAACAAGTCGCGAAATTCCGTGCTATTATACGCTGCCTAAATAGCTGACTGGACGACGCGATCGGCACCTCGAAAATTTGTTCCACAGTCACTATACATTCGAACCGGGAAACCGCGTCGCGAGGTGAATCGTTTAAATGCAGCAATAAATGTTTCAGTAGTGTAATCGGTAACTAATTCAAGATGTATTGCTTTTACGGCGAAGCAAACGAAAATTGCTATATAGCACGACCGAGATTGGGAGCCGCATCCACTTACCAATCGAAATTGCAACAGTCCAGCATAATCTACTCCACAGTCTGTAAATGCCTTAGCTGGACGAGTAACGCATATACTTGGCAAATCAGCCATGATTTGCGTTGCCATTTTTGCGCGAATCTTTGCGCATTGAAGACACCGATTTACTACGGATTTGATCTGAGATCTAGGGTTAAGAACCCAGAATGTTTGACGAAGTGTACTCAACGTGAGTTTCACTCCACCATGCAAACAACGATGATGAACATTCTCAATTGTGAGAGTTGTAACGCGATGATTAGATAAAACTATTGGATGCTTTGCTTCAAACGGCAATTCTGATCGAGCGAGCCGACCACCTACTCTAAGTATTCCATTTTCAAGGAAAGGGTTAAGAGTAATAAGTTTACTCTTAGATGGTATAGGCTGTTTATCTTCTACGGCATGAATTTCTGCTTTAAATAATAATTGTTTTAAAGGTTTAATTACATGCTCTTCAGCTTGATTCAAATCTTCAGCTGAAATTTGATTAACTAATTTCAAATTTTGACGTTTGACCTTCGAACATAGAATATGAACAAACCTAAACACTCTTGCAATTACTCGAAGAATTTTTAACCACTTTGAGCATCGTGTAAATAATTGCGAAAGTTGTTCAAACCAATCATGTCTGGTATTGGCTACGTGAACTTGAAGCTTTTTTTCGAGATTGAAGACCGATGTGACTGTATTGAAACCTGAGGACCACTTTTCAGTAGATTCCCGAAGCCAACTAGGACCATTCCCCCGCCATGATGAAGTGACCAGCTCATCTACTGATTTACCACGAGAGGCTAAGTCAGCAGGATTAGTATCAGTCGGCACGTAACAACACTGACAGTCTGGGACTAAAGAAAGAATTTCTGAGGCCCTATTAGCAACGAAAGTTTTCCATTTTGATGCGTGTTGGCTTAACCATGCCAAAACCACGCCAGCATCAGTCCAGCACTGATATGAAAGTTGAGTAAGAGCTCGCATTACGAATGGAGACCACGAGTCGAGAGAGCAGCACGGCTGCTTATAATTCTAAACGAGGAATGCTCAATTGCTTGAGTGGTGCGACCTTTGTTTTACTAGCAAGATGGGAGACGATAATTTCTCCGGATGGTTTTGTGATACGTAGATAAACTACAGCACCATATGCCTGCTCTGATGCATCTGAGAACCCATGAATCTGAACGTCAAAACTGCAGGTGACAGACCACTCCATCTCGGTATTTTTATCTGTGAAAGTTTTGGCATCGAATTAAAATATTGAACAATAGATAAAGCCAAATTTTCGGGAAATGGATCATCCCATGAATACTGATCGCGCCACAATTTTTGCATAAAGCTTTTTCCGATGACGATTACCGGAGAGATCCAACCTATTGGATCTTACATTTTCGCAAGCAAGGATAAAACTGAACGCTTTGTAATGTGATCAAGCGATTGGGGAGAAACTTTGAATCCAAAAGAGTCTGTCTTTGGATTCCAATGAAGACCAAGAATTTTAACTCCATCATCATCAACCATTGGGGTGCTCCAAGCGAGTCCATGATTAGACGGATCGATATCTTCAAGCAGTTTTGCAGAATTACTTGACCACTTTCGAGCTTGAAGTTTAGCTTTATCGAGAAGCGAAACTAATTCTTCACGAATTTGTTTTGCGAGGTGTATATCATGTGCACCGAATAAAATATCATCTACAAATGTATCGAATAAAAGAATCGGTACAGCCAACGGAAAGGCTGCCCCTTCATCTTCTACTAACTGCTTAACTACGCGGAGTGCAAGAAATGACGCTGATCTTGTACGGGAGAGCGGGGCTAGTTGGCCGAGTTACATTCTCGGAATTTTTGTAGCTTTTCTGTCTTGACTTTTCGGAAAAAACATATTTTTACATTAAAGGTATAACCCTTGGCTATACATCCTAATTTTTTCATACTTAAAAAAAATTCGGGACAGATTGATGAACAATCAAACACGACGCGGCGAAACGGCCAACATGCCCCACCTGCGGGGAATGTTGGCCGAATATCGAAAAATTAGTACAACAGATCAAATATAGTTGAACAAATTAATATTTATTAATATTAACGTATTTTACATAAGAGGACGGAATAAAAGGATAATTATAGAAGTCGTACAGACAATTTTTTTCGTTTTTTGCTAAAAAAAATTTTTTTTTTTGTATGAAAATGTTAGAAAGACAGAAAGAGGTTAGAAAGGGGCTTTTGGAGCGCGTTGATGAACGACTTTACTCGACAACTTGGCCAACGTTGCCCCACACACAACACGGCCAACATGCCCCACCCGCTATACCCGAAAAAATGTAAATTTTACGAATACTAAAAGTTAGGGTACCCTCGAAAGCAATATACCATTTTTTAGGTTCACGAATGCACTTTCAAAAAATATAACGTTTGTCCAATTGAGGTTAAAATGGATGAAACGAACTAGAAAAGTTTACAACTTACGAAATTTACTCACCAGCGTCAAAACAGAAAAAATTGAATAGCTTTAAAACTTCACGTCGAAAACGCTTGTAAACTCACTGGAATATAAGTTTCGCATAAATAAACAGTTAACAACAGTAAATGTGTCGAATAACGCCACAAAATGCGCTGATAATCAGTCACGAGAATCAATAAGAATCTGTCTATATAATACATTTTTCTATGTCAGCTGTATAGACAAATTGAAATGATCTCCAGTTAAGAAGGATCGTTGGCAAGTCTGATTGCAATGCAAGACCTATATATATATATGATCATTCAATGAAGTATTATTTGAAGTCTTGCTCGATGCATTGAATACGACACGAAGTTTAGTAGTTTGACTAATTTCACGAAAAATTGGATGATGCAGAATATAAACTGCCTTTATTTGCGAAGGATAAATTTTCGACTCTAAAACCGGTTCCATATGATTCAATGATTCATATTCCTGCATAAAATCAACATACATAGATTGTGATATTATTATTTTTCGAGGTAGGATAATAATATACTCGGCAAAACATAACTCAACGTAAGATAATTTTCAACGCAACGTAAGATAATTTTAACGTAAGATAGTTTTTAACGTACCGTAAGATAATTGACAATCAGGGCTTTCTTGGCCAACCGATTATTAAATTGAACAGGGACTTTCTTGGTCAACAAATTC
>JAUESH010012190.1:0-14978 GCA_032275165.1 Synergus magnus
TATATATATATAATTATTTATTTATTTATTTACTTGTTGCTTAGATTGAAAATTTTAAGAAATTTGGTTTTAAATTTAAATATTTATAATTCATTCAAAAAAAATTAAAATCAATTAGGGTCGAGTATGGAGGGCAGGTTCGTGAGGCCATAGATAATGTATACTTTAATTGTTCATTTTAATTACTACTTTGAAAGATAATTTTTTAAATTTTCAATTTCGATGGCCTCAGAAAGCTCTCCCATTACACTAGAAAAACCGGCAATGATGATTTGTGTTATAATAACGTATAACGTTACATTGCTCTGAAATATGAGTATTAACACTATGCTGAGCTGATTATTTTTACAATACTATTTTTCTTATCTTAGAGAAAATTAGTATACATGTAATATATAACATTAATATATTTATGAGTAATTTGATATATCACTCAAAGAGCACGCAAGTTACACATGTTTGTACTACATTTAATTGCTCTTTTTCAAAATGGAAAACTTCTCAAATGTAAATAAATTTTAATTCAAAAACAATTTTTTTTGAAATTTCACTTCAATCAAATATGAGTTAAGATATTCTGAATAATATTTATAACTGAACGGGAAGAAAATTTTTAACTTTCTTTGCAATAAAATTCATTTTTAAATTTTAATCAACTTTAAATAATTCATATTAACACATTTTTCGAATAATAAAAAAAAAAATGTAAAAAGATACAGGTGAGTACCAAAGGCTATATTTTATTTACACAATATGCACTTAATTAATTTTTATTTTTATCAAGATTAATTAATATCGGTATAGTAAATATTTTTATAAGTTAAAATGCCATTATTTATAAAAAGCAATAAAAATAATATTTTTTAGCATTTCAAACTGCCCGCCAATAGCAACCAATCAGATGCCGAGCGCGACGTATGCGCAGTAGAGTACGGGGCTCGAGTTGGGGCCACTGATATTGCTGTTACAACCAAAAATAATTAAAAATTAATAGCCGTAGTTCATTTTGTAGCCACTGTCATACCGAATCTAAAACACTTCGGTTTTTTTTTTTCGATAAGCCGTTGCCACGGTCGTACATACTGATCCAGAAGCTCTAGTGGTGGGGGTTGATTCGCTGTTTGAAGATTTTCGTAGTTCTTAAACTCGCCACCTAATGGAGCGCTGTGATCTAGAAGTACACACACTGTGTAGCCTATTTAAATTTCGCGCTACTTTAAGATCACTGCGCCCACATACGGTGGCTGCTTTCTGAACTACGAAAAGCTTCAAAAAGCCGATCATATTTACTACATCCCCTCCACTCAGCTGCAGTCTTTGTATACAAAAGTTAAAAAAAAATTAAGAAAATTTTATTTATGTATTGTAAGACTTAATAATAATCTCTTGCAAGTTTCATATTAATATCTTCCATACCATGGTCACAAAAAATTCCCGAAAATAGCCTATTTTTTAGCCTACCAACTAGGTTACACCCTTAAGTTGAAAACGCAATATTTTTTTTTTGAAATAAATTATTACATTGAAAGTTATAATTTTATAGTATGAGGAGGAGGAGGATTTAAATTATATATTTCAGAATTTTTCTTTGAAATAGATTATTTAAATGAAAGATATAATTTTATAGTATGAGGAGGAGTTAAGTTAAAAACGCAATATTTTTTGTTTGAAATAGATTGTTCGCATGAAAGAAATAATTTTACAGTATGAGGAGCTAAGTTGATATCGCAATTTGTTTTAATAAAATAGATATTTATCATGAACAAAATAATTTTATAATATGATTATAATATTTATAATTATTTAAAAGAATCATTCTCGATGCTGATTATATTAGTCCAGGTCAATAATCGTAAGCATTCATCTGAGAAGTTATAGGCATACATACCTTGAACAACAAGCTTCGATCGCTTATCACCAATTTCAATTGCACTCTTTCAAAAAAGTAAATATTATGAAATAAATGTTACATATTATAAAATTATTCCTATCATATTAATACTCTATTTCAAAACAAAGATATTAAAACATCAAATTAACCCCTTCTCCTACACTTCATGTTATAAAATTATTTCAATCATGCTAATAATCTATTTCAAAGTAAAATGCTGAAATTACTAATTTAAATCCTTCTCCTCCTCATACTATAAAATAATTTCCTTCATGCTAATATTTTATTTCAAACTAAAATATTGAAATTTCTAATTTACATTCTCCACCTCCTCCTCCTCCTCATATTATAAAATTATTTTGTTCATGGTAAATATCTATTTTATTAAAACATATTGCGATATCAACTTAGCTCCTCATACTATAATAGTACATTTCGTTACTAGTGCGGAATATGATTTCAGCCTTGTGTGAATGTTTTCGCACGAGCGAAGCGAGTGTGAAATGGTCACACAAGGCTGAAATCACATTCTCGCACATGTATCGAACCGTATCTTTTTTTACGCGGGCATAAGAAATGCTACTTTGAACGTCAGTTTAGCAAGTGGAAAGTGATCAATTTCCCACTAGATGGCTATTTTCAAATGTTTTTATTTTTTCACGCAAAAAATATATTTTTTCACGCAAATCGACGCTGCTGCTATCTCTTGGCATGTGAAAAAACAATAGAGTCCTTTTAAATAACTGCCTAACCTATATAAACGTAGATAAACAGACGTTCAAAGTAGCATTTCTTACGCACTTGTAAAAAAAAATAGTATGAGCAATGAGTGCGGGGTCACCGATTGTCCACTCGTGCGCCCAACCCCGCACTCGTGGGCAATCGGTGACTTCCCGCACTTATTGCACAATATACTATTTTGATACGACGTTTGCGAAGCTTGATTTTGCAAAGGCTTGCGTGCGAAATATCGAGGTTTGCGCACGGCGTGTCAAAAAATTATTTCTTTCATGCTAACAATCTATTTCAAACAAAAAATATTGCGTTTTCAACTTAACTCCTCCTCATACTAGAAAATTATATCCTTCATTTAAATAATATATTTCAAAGAAAAATTCTGAAATATATAATTTAAATCCTCCTCCTCCTCATACTATAAAATTATAACTTTCATTCTAATAATTTATTTCAAACAAAAAATTTTAACGGTATGGCCATGCCTGCCAATAGGCAACCAGCACTACAGGCAAGACCAACCGACTTGCTAAGGAGACGCGCCTGACAGACAACGCACGCTGTTCCAGGCTGTTGTTTGTAGTTTTGTCACGGTGGTTTTTTATTTTTTCTTTGCGTTTCGTGTAATTCTCAGTGCACGCTGTACCAGACTGCTGAGAATTATTAGTTTAATTTTTTTTAACTTCTCAGTGCACGCTGTACCAGGCTGCTGAGAATCATTTGTTTCATTTTTCTAAGTCCTCAGAGTATGCTGTACCCGGCTTCGGAGACTTAGCAGTTTTACACGCGTCGTCGATACTTGTTCGATTTCTTCATTGAAAATCATTACATTGATTATTCGAGTAAAATAATAGTTCGAAGACTTAGAGAATTTTCGCGATTTCGATAATTATTGGAAAGAATTAAACTTATGTATTGTAAGGCGTGAATTGTAACTTAGCTTGTTTCTCTTCGTAAATGATATAAACTGCGCGTTGTACACTTAAGTTTGATGATTAATATTTCTTTGATTTTCTACTTAGTTAATAACACGATCATATCAATTTGTGATTACTCCGGAGAGTAAAAATAGTAAGAAACCGCGAGCGAGATACTTGTGTTGTTGAAATGAAATTTCACTTGTAAATAAAGCTGGAGAACCGAAACTTATAATTTACCGCAAATCAAATATTTGTATCAATGAGACAAATATTGTTATAAATAAATCCGGAGAATAGAAAGTTGTAATTAGCCGCAAACAAAGTATCTTTGCTGAAGAGACAAAATGATCTGTAAATAAAACCGGAAAATACGAACCGTCGACGTTATTTATGATTGTTAAGTGATAAACCAAACAATCCAATTTGTATTTTTGTTAAACTTGTGACTCAGTCGGTCACGATGAAAATTATTAGTTTATATCGCGCCATAAAGGAACTCTGAACATTTTGAATTATATCGAGTCGTTCCGTGACCGTCGACGTTGCAAGTATACTAAAATTTACAATTTTGGTTTTTTTAATCGAAAACACGGCACTGGATTTGATACATATTTTCAATTGTCTTTCTCCAAAGTTTTTAAAGCAGTTTTTCGACTGAAGAATCCAATAAAGACAGCATGGTTTTGACGAGAGACGCTCACGAGTTTAAAAAAAAATGCTAATGATTTAAAATTTACAATTTTAGTTTTATTTAATCGAAAATACGGCACTGGATTTGTCAGACATTATCAATCGCCTTTGTCCAATGTTTTTTAAGTAGTTTTTCACCTGAAGAATCCAAGAAAGACAGCATTACGCTTATGAGCTTAAAAAAAATTGCAAAGTATTTAAAATTTACAATCTTGGTTTTTAAAACCGACAATAAGGAACTAGCTTTGATAGACATTTTTTGCCGTCTTTCTCCCAATTTTTTCAGTATTTTTTCGACAGGAGAATCCTATCAAACCTGTTCGCTTTTGACGAGAGACATTTAAGAGCAAAAAAAATGCTGACTATTTAAAATTTACAATCTTGATTTTTAAAGCTGAAAATAAGGAACTAGCTTTGATAGACATTTTCAATCGTCTTTCTCCCAAGTTTTTTTCAGTATTTTTTCGACAGGAGAATCCAAACAAGCCAGTTCCTTTTTGACGGGCTTACGAGCTTTAAAAAATTGTTAAGTATTTAATATTTACAATTTTGGTTTTTATAACCGAAAATAAGGAACTAGCTACGATAGACATTTTTAATCTCGTACACTGAGAAAACTGTTTGGTTGGATTAACCAAAATTTGGTTGGCTCAACAAAAGAATTTGGTTGCTATACAGCCAACAAAACTTTTTTTTGGGCCAACAAAATTTTTTTGTTGAGTCTTCTGATTTGTACAACCAAAGAATTTTGTTGGGACAACAAAACTGTTTTGTTGGCTCAAAAAATTATTTTGTTGACACTAGGTATATAATATGTAATGTACTGTTTTACCTTATTTTTTAATTATTTTTAGACTATTTATACTTAAATTATATTTATTTATATTATCGTACCCTTTTTACGCTATGAAAAATCGGAAAGAAATTTTGCGGCGGCCGGGATTCGAACTACCTATCACGATATCTAACGCATGATCGAACGCAACTTATTCCTAACACGGCTAACCTAGCACATGGAATATTTTATAAAAATCTCAGTAAAGTATCACATAAGCCAGGGCCGGCAGACACGCATGCGCGGCGCGTATTGGTAATGAAAACATCCACCGTTCGAAGAGGGGCGCTGCGGCGCCACAACAAACATGGTGGCTGTAAGCATAGAAATTGACAGTCAATGTGGTCAATGTTGTCGAAAAGTAGTATAATTAAAAAAGAAAGTGTTTTTAAGTTTAGAAAGTGGTATTTATGTACTTAAATAGTTTTTGTAGTTACGAAAAAGCTACACCGGCATCGAGAAGTATGATCGAAGGCCGAAATATTCTTAATCCTGCAGGTATGATTGTAATACGCGTGGCTAAAAATATAAGTTTTACTCATCATCAGAGCTATTTATCGCAGCACTTTTTTTATTTAATTAGATGATCACTACAATTATTCACTACATTTTTTTGATGTTTTTCAGGTTTTTCGTGTATTTACCATGCTTACGACAGCCATATTTGTTAATTCGTGTAGGGGCCGATACTCCGATAGTGTCACATAGCAAGTTTAAATCCCCAATTTTCTCAGGACAACCAAATTTTGGTTGGCTCAAAAAAAAAATTTTAATTGGTTCAACAAAAAAATTTATCAAAGCTAGTTCCTTATTTTTGGCTATAAAAACCAAGATTGTAAATGTTAAATAATTAAAAATTTGTTTAAACTAGTAAGCGTCTTCCGTCAAAAGGGAACAGGCTTTTTTGGATTATCCTGTCGAAAAAATACTAAAAAAAACTTGGGAGAAAGACAATTGAAAATATCTATGAAAGCTAGTTCCTTATTTTCGGTTATAAAGACCAAGATATTATTGTATCTCGAATAGACTACGTTAAATATTTGCATTTTTCTATTGTTTTAAACAAATTAAAGAGGGGTTCCAACAATAGGCGAAGGTGCCTAAACCAAGATTGTAAATTTTAAATACTTAGCAATATTTTTAAGCTTGCGATATTTTCTACGACAGAACTGAACCTCTCCCATTTCACCGTTATTCGCATTATTAGCAGTAATTGGATTCAAATACAAATTTGAATTTAAATGTCTTAAAAGTTTTCAAACATTTTCAAGGGAATTTGACAGAAATAAACAGAATTCTGCGGATTACTAATGAGTTTACGAACATCATGATAATTTACGATGTATTGATCTCGCGGAATTTTACAAAAGGGAAAAGTGATTGCATTTCTTGAGCACAATTGAGCAAAACATTCTTTTTTTTTGAAATTTTGAGTTTGCCGTTCTAACTGCCGGGACATCCTATTGTATAACCTCGTCGAAGTATTAACTAACACTATTAAAATCTTAAAGATTTTGAGTTTTCTTGAAACGCAAAATAATGTACAACAGACAAACGCATCAACTTACACACCTTCACAACAATCTACCATGTTCGGTCTACTTTTATTTGAAAATGTCTCCAATATGAAGCTACGAAAATGGCCCAAAGTTTTTTCTTCCTTTGAGTATTACTCATTTAATAAATTTTTCACCCAAATTTTTTTATAAAAAATACTGAAAATGAAAATTCCATTAAAATTGACATGTAATAAATATTAGTTTAAAATAATTTTTAAATAAGGTTTATTTAACAATTTAACAAATATACTGTGAGATAAAATTGAACATTTAAACATTTAACTGTGTATTGTGTTAAATGTAGTAACATTTCAAGTAACAAGTAATAATAATTAGTAATAGTAATTTAGTAATCTAAATTTTAGTCTTTTATAAAAAATGGCTAAATTTAAGCAACTTTATTGGCTTAAACATCATATGTGGGCGTCCGCATGAAAAGGGCCCTTATTGTCGGTTTTAGTTTAGGAGATATTCGCGTTTTTCTAGTTTAGGGTCGAAATTGACCATTTTCGGATTTGTCTGGGGGATGATACTATGACTCATACTGAATCTATCGGCATCATACTCATGTCTCAAATGCAACAGGAAGTGGGTGTATTTTCAGTTTCAAAAAAAGAGAAAAGGGACCTTATTGTGGGTCAACATAAAACTCAGTTTGTAATAATATTGTACGTAAATGGTATAATTTCAGCTCAAATGAAAATATTGATATTGACCTATCTCAAATTTTAAGAACGTTAATTCATTATAAGACATAATTTCAGTTAAACTGAAAATCTTATTGTTGACTAAATTAAAATATTAATAATTTTAAATGTTCACAAAATAAAAATTATCTCTCTATCTGTAATTTATTTATTTCATTTAAATATTTTTGTTAGGATAAATTTTTTCAAACATTTTTTCTCAAATATCAAATTTTAAAGGTCATAATTTTATTATTTTTTACTGTAAAAGAATCATACTTTTCTAAAGTATTCAAAAGTATGCCAGGAATACGATTCCGAATCGAACTCCATAATAAAAAAAGTAGAACATTTAAAAAAAAAATTTTGGTAAAAGGGCCCTTATGGTCGGTTATTATAAAAGTAACGTTATAGTTGCTATCATATGCTATAATAATATCAATGCTACAATTTTTTAATGTTTGTGTTACTAATGCTTGATATAATTAAAAACCAATATAACTTCCGACTGTATGTGTATTTCTTGTTTACCTAAATTTTAACTTTGATTTTCTCGAAATGTGGTTTTATAAATTTCCAACTTCAAAAGTGCCCCGGTGACAGGTTTTTTGATATAAAGTTATCTTGAGCTTAAAATGTCGGGAATTCATCCAGCTATTTGACCCTATGCGGACGCCCACATATGACTTTTCATCAACGGATCTTTTCATTGTGTTATGGGTGCTTTAAGGACTTCTCAAATTGACGCCCTGCTTTGTTTAAGCACGCTTCGTTGCGTCGGCGGAGACCTTGAGTCGTACTTTCAATCATTTCTGGCGTCAATACCGAACAAGATGCCAGTATTCTGTCGACAACTTCCCTTTCTGCTTGGATCTCATCTGGTGGCAGTGGTGTCGAATAAACTGAACATGCTACTGAACATGCTCTGCTCGCCCATTTCTGTGCTTGTAGCCTATCCACAGATTTCCATATAAGTGTTATTCAGATGCTCCACAGCCAGCCTGGACCGATGTGCAGGACAGTCATCATTCTGATAAATTAAATTTTCAGCAACTTCCTCAGGAAAATCGGTCAGTAATGCAGGGAGAATGTTTTGCAGGAATTCCAAATACTGTGCGCTCTATAAAAATTAAGACACATAGTGAAGATTAATTAATACATTCTTTTGACTCCCCTAGAATTATGTTGAGTTCTTTGAATTCTACGTTTACACAATGTTCCGCGTTCGACTTAAATAGTTTTGTTTTTTCTACCCACCATATTGTGTACCTCTCAGGCGTGCTTAATTAAAAATGAGAGAATTCGTAAATTGGATAAACTTTCTTAATTTACTTACATTTAGAGTTCCTTGAAGAATATGGGGCCCTACCAATTGATTCCCAATCAAACCAGCCCAGACGTTGACATTGAACCGGTGTTGAAATACCCTTCCGCGAAAAACTTCGGGATTTTCCGTGTCCTAATAATGTTCATTATGAACATTAAAGCATCTTTCTCGCGTGAACAGTGATTCATAGGTCCACAGTATGATTCCTAACTGGTTTAAGTTCCGATGAATCCAACGACAAAATTGGAGTCTTAATGGAAAATCCCCTGGCAAAATTTGCTGCACTTTCGTGTAACGATATGGATGATATCCATTATCCAGAAGAATTTTTTTCAAGTTGGTTTTAGACATATTTAAATGTCGCCCAGCTCGACGGACGCTGGTATTTGTGTCTCTTTGAAAATATTGAAGAACCCGCCGCTCATTGTGAAGATTTCGCGATCGGCCACCAACTCCTCGATGGTGATTAAAAAGTATTCCTGATTCGTGAAGTGTCGTATGCAATCTAGTAAAAACTTGTAAGGATGGATGCTCTCTTTCAGGATACCTTCTGGTGTATTCAAGCGTTGACTGCCGGGTATTTTGCTCACACACACCAAAAACGAAATACATATCACAGTATTCATCGTTCAAAAACCGCGGCATAATTAAAATTATGCAATAAAAACGAGGAAGAGAAAACACAAAATAATGAAATCACGGAAAATTAAATTTTAAAATTGAAAACTCAAATACTTTTATAAATCTTTAAAAGGGTTAAGCAAATGATTAGAAAGGATCTCAAAACATTTCAATACGATGTAAAAACAAACAAAATACTGTTTAAAAATGCCTGCTCTTTACAAATAAAAATCAAATGAATTTCGAGTCCTGCAAAAATTTGAATTGAACGCACCTAATTTCAAGATTGAAATAAAATGTAACACACATTCATAAAAATATTGATCATTTCACCTTGCATTATTGCGAATTTTGATAAATAATTTTTATTTATCGTGAGACAACTTGGAATTTTTAAGTTTTTAAAAGTCTTAGTAGTTAATTCCTCAACGAGGTTGTACAATAGGGGATGTTTGAAGGGGTTGGAAATCTTTTGCAAATCCATAGACTCACCTTGATAAGTTGATGCGTGTGTCTGATGTTAATTTTTTTTCTGTTTTGTGCGGACTCTAAATCATTTAGTTTTCTAATAGTAGTTAATTGTTCATCGAAGTTGGAAAATAAGGGTTGTTTCAAGAGATTGGAAGCCTTTTAAAAAACCGTTGTTCCCACTGGTAAGTTGTTGCGTGTATGAGTTGGGAATATTTTTTATTTGAAAACGACTCGGAATCTTTAAGCTTTTAAAAGTCTTAGTAGTTAATTCCTCGTCGAAGTTGTAAAATAGGGGTTGTATGTAAGCGTCATGTAACGATCTGTTTTTCCCCTAGTTAATTGTCTCACCGGACGCTTAAGTCTATGTCAGGGTTAGGTACTTTAAAAACAATTGAAAACAGATCTTTGTAATAATAAAAGAAACAAAAATATATTTCTCATTACAAATCCATCTATTTTCTAGTGTGAGTGTAACGGGTGTGTAAAAGAGTGAGCATGAATTTATGGTGTAGGAATCAGTTTTATAATATTAAGTGTGAATTTTGTGTAATCGCGGATACAAATTCTATAGTGCGTGTGTGGCTCGACTTGAATTTAAATAATAATACCGTTAGTTGAACGGAGCTGAACTCTCTAGCTCAGCTAGAGCTAAAACTCTAATTAGAAACATAAAAAAATTACTTTTTAGTTACGATTCAATTCATTAACAGAAAGAAAAAAAGTTTCAAGCTTCACATTATAATAAGAAATAGATATCTTCAAAGCTAATTCAAACATTGATTTCAAAATTTCCCGCGAGCAGATGGGTGCGCACAATACGAGACCCGAGCACGGGCGAGTGCAATGTTGCAGTCGGAGTGTAGACGCTTGTCGAAATTATAATTATGGGAGCGCCTAAAATTATTATTTTCGCGACTTTGAGTTGGCAATATCAGGAGCGCCTGATCATTGACAACTCTTTGCGGAGGAGAGCCTTCATCGAATACCAAGTGAAGGAGCGCCTACAACTTGCGATCCTCTTCGGATTCTCTACATATCATAGGAGCGCCTATTGATAGACAAAGAGCATGAGCCTTTGCCGGGCGGGAGCTCACCGATCTCTCGGTTTGCCGCTCCCAGCTGAACTGAATTCTGAGCTTGGTGCAGTCCATGATCCAACTACTCATGGTCTAGCCACGCGCAAGTAAAAAAAATGCAACCAATCAGGACCATCCTAAAAATGTCAGCCATATTGAATAAGATAGGGTGGCAATTTTGAATAGGTGAAACCAATGAATGAATGCATCTAGAGATTTTTTTCAAGAATAAAAATAGCATATATAAATTATATAATTTAAACTCACTTGCAGGTGCAAGATACAAGTGGTATACCTAACGTTAAAATCAAATTCTCACTTAAAAAAAATTTTTTTTTCGCACAATCGAGTTAGTGGATTATTAGTTGAATCTATCATAAAGCTTTTATGGGTATTCAACTTTGAAATTTTTTATTGGAAATAGTCGATTATTGCTATTGAAAAAAAAGTGCTATCATACCGCTTTGCCCCGCCTATATATAAAAAATATCGTTTTTAACTCAGGAAAATGATTTCTCTTTCTTTAGTTAGCAAAGGTTTATTGGTCCTACAAAAAAGCATAAAATAATATTTCAACCATCGCTTTCATCTTCCACCACATCCTCAAAGTACCTCGATTTTTTGTTCTTAATCGCGCGTGGGATGGCTTTTCTTTTTTTTTTCTCCCTGCCCCGCGGTCCCCCTTACCTACTGTTCGAGTGGCACTAGTTCCAGGAAGGACTTAACGCGAAGGAACTTATCACGCGGTAGCAGTGTAGTATACTGCTTTGCTCCGCCCGCTTTGCCCCCAGGTCCCACGTGAACATTAAAATCCACAAAAAAAAAAAGGTAACCAACAAAAGCGCTTAATTGAATATGCAAATGAAAGGTACTAGTGCAAGCTACAACGTGATCCTACAGCAATTTGCTTAATAATTAATTAAACCCTAACTTGCATGCATTGAAAAACCAAAAAATTAGTAAGAACGCTCTCCTGTGACGTGTACCTCGCGTTCTTCGAGAAAAAATAGAGGGAATCACACTATAGTCCGGAAATAACATAAGCACTACTGAGGAACAACTTTCTGAAAATATCGATAGATAGGGATCAAATGGTGCTTTAAGAAATCTTCTATACCGCTTTGCCCCGGCTTCCCCTACATTCATTCAAATTTGTAAGGAGTACGAATAAATATACAAAAAATAAGGAATAAATATATCTATTAAAATAAATAAATTATACCATTCATAATATACATAATTTTAAAAATAATATTAATTTTTAATAACTGTATTAATTGCTGTATTTAAATAAAGCAATATAACAATTTGACTTAAAATTCTGTGCTTAATATAAATATCAATAAAGCGTAATTTAAAGTCGCATTGAAATACACAACATTCAACAAAATTAACATTAACAGTTAATTAAGTTAACATTCAATAAAATATACATGAATAACATGAAATTAATGAGTTAATCTTATTATTAAAATAACATATGCACTGTATATAATTATAAAAACTATCCATTCAAATTCAGTTCCTATCTAATTAACAAAATTTACATCAATTTAAATTAACACTATTTAAAATTAGTGAACTTTATCATACGCTTTTTTTCCTTTCTTTTTTTTCGTTCTGTATATAATTTATTATTTAAATTGCTTAATCGTATATATGTCCTGCTTTATTTTCTCCACAAGCAACTAAAAAAATACAATTGAAAATATGCAGTTAAAACACTTAACGTTTATTTTCAAGCACAACACGACTGCACTAGCGGGCTAGTGGAAACTTTGAATGCATCCGCGTCCAAACTCAAACTACGCGTCCATAGTAGCAAACATGGCCGCGACTGTAGGATTCGCGACTTGAACGAAATTGGGACCTCTGATGGTTAAACTATGAGTAGTTAGATCATGGTGCAGTCGGTCTTATACTACTAGCTTCATGATGGCTGACGGTACGCTAGCGGTGGGGGCAGAGTGGGAATAGAGGCTCGCTAAGCTCGGTGACATGAGCCCGATAGACGTGTGCGTACGGAACACACGTGTGTAACCTCCCGTTACACTTTGCAGATGAAAAGAGGATCCCAGACTATGAAAAAAAGAATAATTTTTTAGGAAATCGTTCACATTTAGGGGTTGAAATCACCCCTTCTATATTTTTGGGTCTTTCACTGTTTTAAGAGGTATTATTGTTTTTTATTTCTTGTTTTTTTGCAAAATTGTCCTAATTAATTCTGTATTAAAATATTAGCTTAAGTTGTAAAGACACTTACCCTCTACAGTATCATAATTTAGAAAATCTACCCCTAGAATTCTTCGCCATATGAGTTTAAGATTTTTGAATTTGTGGCTGCAAACATCTTGTTTTGATATAAAAGTCTATTAAGGGGCTAGTAGGGTTAATTCGGCCGAAAACAGACACGTTTTTGAGGATTTTTTTAGGCAATACGGTTAATGCAAGTTTATTTAAATTATTTGTACATGATAAAGTAAAATTTGAAGAATATTCTGTGAAATTTTTATTGCAAAATATAAATAATTAAGCCATTGACAACAAATCTTCGGAGACGCCTCGAAAAAAAGGTACTTTGCGGTGCCCCGCATAACTCATCACAGGATCATCTGAAATAAAAAATCTAAAAATATTTCATTAGTTAATAAGTTTCTCTAGGTCACTATTTTGAGTTTTTATTTTATTTTTTTTCTGATTTTTGGTAACAATTGAAAGTGAAAATACCGATTTTTTTTTACCAAAAATCGAACATTTGTTATTGTAAAATTAATAATAATAATTATAAAAAATAAAAAAACTCGAAATAGTGACTTCGCCAATTATGTATAGAAATAGTTTACAAAATTTCAGAAGAATCGGTTCAGTAAATTTTGAGTTAGAATGTGCACCTACTTTAAAAACGTTGATTGTGGGAAAAACGCTTTAAGGGGGTCCTCTACTCTCGCGGTTTCAAAAAATCGATTTTTTTTTAAATTTCAATTTATATGTATCTGAGAATACGCAACAGAAAGGATTTCGTGAAATTCACATTCCTTTGCATGTTTCTGGGAACCGAAAGGTACCCGTCACCGGCCGTTTCCGTGGCGCAGTGCGCCACGACGGCGCTCTTCCAGGTAAAAATCATTGTCTAAAAAATTCACCAGTCAGTTGTTGACACTTTTTTGAATGTGTGAGCGTCTGTGAATGGTTTCCTGTGTTTCTTTTCATATGTGGTTCTCGTCTGAGTTCAGTATTCAATCGAATTCGAGCCGGTCGCATCTCAGTCTTTAAACGCGTTTTACCGAAAGTAGTGTTTTTTTATCTGCCGAGTAAGACTTCTCATAAAAATTATTGGCCGATTTCAATTTTTTTTTAAATTATTCAGTAAACATACCGCTATGTTTTCCCGTGTACGATTTGCAAAATTTTATTTTGTTACATTTTTATAGCCTCTAATAGGACAAAAAATGACGTAAAAATTGGAAATTTTTACAAATTGTTGCATAACTTTTACAAATTGCAAAATAAAAAAAATCTGTCACGGGAAAACATAGCCAACGTAACTATGATTATAAAGAATATCGATTTTCTGATTTCGGATTACCCAATTGGCCAGAACTTTACTTGAGCGGAACCCATGCAGTTTCAAGATCAATGTAATCAATGATGTTTTAAGGTCGCGAAAGTTTTTTTTTCGTCTTCAAAATTAAAATTTAAAATTTAAAACATATATCTTCGAAATAAAAAAAAAACTTTTAATCTATTCAGTAGATCCTTCGCAATTTATTCCCCAAAAAACCGCTCAATTTCAGGCCTCGAGTGTAGAGGACCCCCTTAAACTAGTAAATAAAATTATCCACATTGAAAAAGGTAAATTTACAAAATCTTGTGAAAGTACAAACATAACCAGTAAAAATTCTACATTGAGCGTGACCAGTTTACAAGATCCTTGGTAAATTCACAACGCTGCATATTTCACTTAGTACTTTATTTTGAGGTTAAATTGGTTCACTCAATTTTTAATTTATGTTTTTTAACTCTAGTGTATATCAGGGGTGTTAGTTGAAGTTTGCCGGTTTTACTCATACATGTCGCTAGAGATCTGTATACATTTCTATGATTTGGCATCTATGTCATATTTTTCTATGGACAATAACCTTCAAAAATACACAATTACATTCTGCC
>JAUESH010012264.1:0-14961 GCA_032275165.1 Synergus magnus
TTTTTCAATAAAAAAGATATTAAATTTGAATGCTCTAAAAAATCATCTGAAGGAAAAAAGTTATAAAACCTGCCAAAGATCGAAATTTGGAAGCCTATTTAAAAAAAATGTTTCGAAATCGATAATTCCAAAAATTTGAAAAATTCCAAATTAAGAACAAAGGAATTCGGTTTAAAAATCTTTTCCGCCCAAAAAAATACTAAAAATTTTAAAAACTCCAAAAAATCAACTAAACAAAGAAAGAAATTCTAAACCCTCAAAAATATCGAAATTTGGATGCCATTTTAGAAAAAAAAAAAAAGTAGTTCGAAATCGATAATTCAAAAAATTTGAAAAATTCAAATCAAGAACAAAGGACTTAGAAATACATCGAAAGTGTAAAATTTCGGAGTTTTGAAGTTGGATCCAAAAGCTCCAAAAAGTCAATCAAACAAAGAAAGAAATTCTAATCCCCGAAAATATCCAAATTTAGAAGCCCATTTACAAAAAAAAAGGTTCGAAATCAATACTAAAAAAGGTTTCAAATCAAAACAAAAGAAACTCCAAAAATTTCCACTGGCTTTTAATTCTTTTCAAACCTCTAATAATAATTCCACTGAAACAAAACACCAGCAATTATACCGGCACTCAAGTCGATCTCTCGTTCCTAAATTTCAAGAAATTATTCTGCAAATTCCATAGTTAAAATTGTAATAAACAAAAAACCTCACCTCTTGAAAAAAGGCGTCGAGTTTTTCGGCAGACGTTAATCCAACGACATCTTCGACATTGACCTTCTCCAAATTTGTGCTCCTTGATTTAATCGTCACATTCAGACACTTGCAAGCGAAATTCATCTTTTCGGTTCGTTTAACCTCTAAACTAAATTCACACTCTTTCCCTCTAATTAAATCTCCGAACACTTTAAATTAATCCCCGACAAAAAGATGCTGATCACTGAGCCATCGTACAAAATCGCCCGTCTCAGAGCAACAAAAAAAATCTCGCAAAAATTCGGATCCTTTCACCGCAGTCAATAATTATTTTATTTACTCGCCACGGAAATTAAACTCGCGAGAGAAAAGGCCTCTTTGCTTATTGACCGCGTCTGATCAACTCAACCTTCGTCGACTCGAAGGTGGAAAACCCGATTCGAACTTCAGAGAGTTTATACAAAAAAAAAGGTCTGAAAACGACTCGTTTAGGTTCGAGAAAAACAAGTCGACAAAATTTCCGTTCTCTGGATTTTTCGCGGAGGTTTGAATCGCGAGAGCTTTTGAGTTTTCGTGTTCAGACACGCAGCGTCGACACTTCTAAAATATCCGAAAATTCTTGTTCGTTCTTACACTAAAAATAACGCACGATTAGTGAAGTAGAGAATAATTTGTGGCTAGGATGTGTACCTGACGAAGAGCACGCGAGAATCCGGTCAGTGCAAAAGAGAGAAAAGAGAACAAGTAGCGACGTGACGAGGAGCGAAAGCCAATCAGCTGATAGCAATAAACATCGCGTCGTCTGCTAGCCAATTAATAAACGAGTTCTTTGTCAACGAATTCGGCGTTCTAAATTCAAATTTGGGTTTCTAACTCCGCACTTTCTCTGAGTCATAAATAGGAATAAATATATATTATTTATTTACTCTTAGTGAGAAATTTCGAGATTTTTTTTTTGAGAGAGGGGATCAATTAAATAAGAGAAGGGAGATTTGTTTACTAACTTGTTTGCGATTGCGTAGATTGGCGCGATTGGCGCATTTGCTCGACTACTACGTTAATCAATTCAGTGACTATTATAATTTTCACTCCCTGATAATTTTTTTCTTTATCTTTTCTTCCATTTTTACATCGTCATTTTATTTTCATCGATCTGTAAGTTTCTATTGGAATATTGGATAAATCAGGTGAAATATTCTTCTGGGATGATTTTTTGGATTTTTCGAGCTTTTGACTTTTCGGGTTAGGAAATCTTGTTTGGGTTATTAATTTGAATTCAGTAGTAGAATTATGCAAATTTTTATATTTTTTATGAATTATTTATTACCCAGTTGAACGTGTTGTTGACGAAAGGTAGCCAAAGGTAGCTTTCGATTTATTGTTACCTAATCGGTGAAAAATATTTACATATCTATAAAGAAAATAAATGTCTTCCAAAATCGAAAAAATTTTTATTTTGAAATTTTCTTCTTCGTAATTAAGATTTTTATTTTTAGGACCATGTATTACTTATCCGATCCCTACCTTACCGACATTTTCTTCTCTGCAACGTTACTTCTAAATGTATTGAGATATCAAATTAAAAATTTCTAAAATTGAAGAAAATATGCTAAGGTACGTTTATGGCCATGTATTAATTATCCGATCTCTACCTTACCGACATTTTTTTTCTCTGCATCGTTACTTCTAAATTTATTGAGATATCAAATTGAAAATTTCTAAAATTAAAGTTAAAGTATTAAGGTACGTTTATCTCGTCCTAAATATTTACATTTATAAAAAAAAAATTATTATTTGATGTCTCAATAAATTTAGAAGTAAAGTTACAGAGAAAAAAAGTCGGTAAGGTAGGGATCGGATAAGTAATACATGGCCTTATATGTTCCTAAATTTTTATTAAAAAAAAAAAATATTCAAAATCATTTTTTTTTATAAATGTAAATATTTAGGACCAGATAAACGTACCTTAGCATATTTTCTTTCATTTTAGAAATTTTCAATTTGATATCTCAATAAATTTATAAGTGAAGTTACAGAGAAAAAAATGTCGGTAAGGTAGGAATCGGATAAATAATACATGGCCTTAAAAGTTTATCCGATCCCTACCTTACCGACATTTTTTATCTGCAATGTTACTTCTAAATTTATTGAGATATCAAATTGAAAATTTCTAAAACGAAAGAAAATATGCTAAGGTACGTTTATCTGGTCCTAAATTTGTATTGAAATAAAAAAAAATTTTCAAAATAATTTTTTTTTTATAAATGTAAATATTTAGGACCAGATAAACGTGCCTTAATGCATTAACTTTAATTATAGAAATTTTCAAATTGATATCTCAATAAATTTAGAAATAAAGTTGCAGAGAAAAAAATGTCGGTAAGGTAGGGGTCGGATAAGTAATACATGGCCTTAAAAATTAAAATGGCCTTAGGGCCATCTGAACGGCACGTGTTACTTACCATATGAGCAAATTTAGATAAACCGATTTTTTTCTAACAATTTTTACTTTGTGAAAAAAAATAATAGTGCACAGACGTAAATAACGTAAACACGAATGTCTGTGCACTATTATTTTTTTTTTAAAGTAAAAATTGTGAAAAAAAACTGGGTTATTTAAATTTGCTCATATGGTAATTACCACATGCCCTTAATAAAAACTTAGGACTAGATAAACGTACCTTAGAATATTTTCTTTAATTTTAGAAATTTTCAACTCGATATCTCAATAAATGTAGAAATTGCATTGCAAAAAAATGTCGGTAAGGTAGGGATCGGATAACTAATACATGGCCGATTCCTACCTTACTTACCGGCATTTTTTTTGCAATGCCATTTCTACATTTATTGAGATATCAAGTTGAAAAATTGTAAAATTAAAGTAAATGCACCAAGATACGTTTAACGGTCCTAAATATTTAAACTGAAAAAAACAATATTTGGAAATTTTTTTATTTTAATAAAAATTTAAGACCAGATAAACGTACCTTAAGGGCATGTGGTAATTACTATATGAGCAAATTAAAATAACCCCGTCTTTTTCTCAAAATTTTTACTTTTTCAAAAAAAAAAATAATAGTGCACAGACGTCCGGGTTCACGTTCTTTACGTCTTTGCACTATTATTTTTTTCAAAAAGTAAAAATTGTGAGAAAAAAATCAGATTATCTAAATTTGCTCATATGGTAAGTAACAACACATGCCCTTAATATATTTTCTTTAATTTTACAAAATGTCTTTAATCTTATAAATTTTCTTTAATTTAAAAAATTTTCAATTTGATATCTCAATAAATTTAGAAGTAACGTTGCAGAGAAAAAAGTAGACCAAAAAAATTAAAAAAATATTTTTACGAAAACAGAATTAGACATCTTTATTAAATATAACATCACCATACATAAATATTACACATAAGATATTCTCTGAAGCCCTTTTATTTCTTCGGGAAAAATCGACTTTCTCTTTTCGATATTCAAAAAAAAAAAAATTTGATCTTTTTCTCTCAAACTTTTTTTCTTTTCAAGTTTTCAGTTACCAATAACCGAAATAAGATTGTATTTCTTGCAGCTTTGGCACCGGCTAAAGCATTCCATTAAACTAATAATTTGTATAATTACTTTATTAACATTAAGGGCCTTGGATACAAGTTTAACTCAAAATTCGTGTAAAGTGAAACGATCCCTACCTTACCGACAATGTTTCCCTGCAATGTCATTTCTACATTTATTGAGATATCGAGTTGAAAAATTATAAAATTAAAGTAAATGCCTTAAAGTATGTTTATCTGGTCCTAAATATTTACATTTATAAAAAAATGACATATTTTGAATTTTTTTTGTTATTATAACAGTTTAGGGCCAGATAAACGTACCTTAGTGTATTTACTTTACCTTTATAAATTTTCAACTCAATATCGCAATAAATGTAGAAATGGCATTACAGAGAAAAAATGTCGGTAAAGTAGGGATCGGATAAGTGATACATGGCCTTAAGAAAAAAGTGTTCAAATTAAACATTTTATGGCTCTATAGGCACATTTCAAATTCGAAAAAGAGATCATTTACAGAGCGAAAAAATATCTATTTCGAGTATTCGTTGAGTAAAACGAGGAAATAAAATTTTGAGCTTAGAACTTGGATCCAAGATCCTTAAATAAACCCCGAAATGTCTATATTTTAAGAAAAGGTAAATCATGATTTGTATGGACAATAACGTATATACATTTGTATAGATATATGTACATTTGGCGGTTTAAATTACCTAAATATGTACTTAAATAATAAAATGCAATACTTTTAACGACTAACTGCGTAAAAAGGACAAAAAGGCGAAATTGCACAAGTAATTAAGTAAACTTGTAAAGTATATTGTCTGAGTTAATCTATGCAGCATTTTTTTTATTTTTGGCTGTATTCAGTTGCAAATTTTACCGTTAAGGCAATATATTGCTTATCCGATCCCTACCTTACCGACATTTTATTTTCTGCAACTTTACTTCTAAATTTATTGAGATATCAATTTGAAAATTTCTACAATTAAAGTTAAAGCATTAAGGTACGTTTATCTGGTCCGAAATATTTACATTTATAGAAAAAAGAAACTATTTTGAAATTTTTTTTTTTATTTCAATAAAAATTTAGGACCAGATAAACGTACTTTAGCATATTTTCTTTAATATTAGAAATTTTCAATTTGATATCTCAGTAAATTTAGAAATAACGTTGCAGAGAAAAAAATGTTGGTAAAGTAGGGATCGGATAACTGATACATAGCCTTAAAGGCGTTGGATCCAAATTTCAACCTCAAAGTTCGACTTCCTCATTTTACTCAACAAATATTATAATTAGATATTTTTTCGCTCTTTAGCACTTTTGTCTTTTGAATTAAAAGTTTGTCTATGGAGCGAAAAAATATTTTATTTTAATGCTTTTTGCACAAAACGAGGAATTTGAAATCTAATCTCGAAATTTTAACTTTTCGTTTTATGTACGTAAAAAATATGATAATTACAGTTTTTTCGCTCTATACACATAATTCTGTTTAAAAATTGAGCGAAAAAAATTAATTACAATGTTTGTTGAGAAAAACGAGGATTTAAAAATATCCGAAATTACAATTTACTGAATGAGAAAATTTTGAAATTATTTTAATATTCGGCAACTTGTATTTTCCGAATGTTTATTTCTTATTTTAAGTCAATTTAAAGTTACTATAGTCACACTGAACAAAAAAATTGAATAGGCCTTTCAATAAATAAACATCGCTCAGCGACGAATCTCACAACGAGGCCCTATAAAAAAAAAATACAATCTAGCTTTGTTCTAGATTTCGGATGATATTAATTTCCTGAAAAAAGTCTGAAAATGGAGATTTGCCAAAAAAAATTTCGGAATACTTGAATACTGAAATACGGAATAATTCATCGACAAAAATTTATTTTTATTTTCTTTCGGGAATTTAAAACTTCCGAAATTTTTATTTTTCCAATTACGGTATTTTTTTAGGAAGATTATCTCATCACCTAGACTCTTTTTGAATCAGGTCACTCTAGTTTTTTGCTCTTCTTAATTAAGCCTAAGCCCAAAATCTCGAAAAATTGAATAATACAGAATCAGTGTTTATTCCAATTTTCGAGAATTTAGGTCACAGTTGCTTTTAATTAATAATTGTTAGCTTATCTTATTGTCTAATTATTTTTTAACGAAACTCAATTAGAATTTCTGTTCTCAATAATTGAGTTGACCCAATCGTTTAGGACTCTTAAGGGCGTTATATCCAAATTCTAATCTCAAAATTCGATTTCTTTAATTTTACTTAACAAATATTACAATTAAATATTTTTTTCACTCTGTACTTATAATTATATTTAAAAAACAAGCATCGCTACGGATCGAAAAAATACCTAATTATAAAATTTGTTAATTAAAATGAAAAATCAAATTTTGAGGATAGAACTTTGATCCAGCATTCTTAATTCGAAAAATTTGACTAATTAAGAATAATTTTAAATGCCGCTTTAGAATGTAAAAATTGTCTCGGGCTGTGTATAGATCCCTCATGCATTATAAAGTAGGAAATTAATGGGATTAACCAGAAATACCGAATATAAAAATTGACGAAAACAAATTTCGAAAATAAAAATTCACAAATATTAATATTATTAATATTAACGAATTAAAAAATTAGCGAATAATAATTATATAATTGATAATTAATCATTTTTTAACAAAGACAGCAATTGTAATTTTACATTTTTATAGCTTTAATAAAATGCAGTTACTATTTTAATTAATTATTAATTTTTATTTTCGGTAATTTTAAATTTGAGCAATTATGAATTTCGGGAATTTAATAATTTCAGGAATTTAATAATTCGATAATATTAATATTCGGAAATTAAATAATTCAGGAATTTGAATTTTTGGATTTTTTCCGTTAATTTATATATTTGGTATTTATTCCTTTGGTATTTTTGGTTAGCCCCACATTAATTTAGAATTGTAATTACTGAGCTTAGATTGTAAATTAGATTCAATTTCAGTGCATGTTTGTACCTTTAAATACAAGTTTTGACTAATTTTCTGATTCTTCACAGCCCCTGGCGTTGAAACTATGTGATTTTTATCACATATCACACAATTTAACTGGGAATGTTCCTACTACGAAATATCACAGAAAATCTCCCAAATCAAAATCCGAGTTTGCTTTTCCTTTTGAAGTACTCGTTAAATCTCATTGCTGCGTATCTGAAAAATATTTTAAAATTTCAATTTTTGTCGAAAATCATTTTGAAAAATCGGAGAAATTAAAGAAGATTTTTAAAGATTTAAATGGATTTCAAAGATTAGAAAAAATGTTGAGGGATTTTAAAATGAAAATGATTCCTAGATATTTAAAAAATAACGTTACGTTTAATTTCCAGGGATAAGAGAAGATATCGATAAATTTAGAACGATTTTGAGGGATTACAAAAAAAAATTTGAATGATTTTTGGGATTTTAAAGATTTTAAGAAATTTTACTAGTTTTCAAAAGGATTAAAAAATATTTTAAGATATTTTAGGGGATTTCATGGAGTTTCAAAAAAGATTCCAATTATTTCGAGGTTTCTTGAAATGCTTGGACGTGACCAAAAATCTTTTACAATGCTTTGAAATTACTAGAACTTTTTGGAAATCTCCTAAAATCTTTTGAAATATTTTGAAAATCGCTGGAATCCTATTAATATATTTTTAAAAATATCTTAAAATCCCGTGAAACCTCTTGAATTTTTTCGTGATATCCCAACATTTTTTTAAATATCTTAAAATCGTTTGAAACTGCTTTTAATTAAAAAAAAAAAAGCGTGACAGTTATTCTTAATACCCCACAATATTTCTGAACTTACTAAAATTCCCAAAAAATCTTTTAAAATATCTTGTAATATTTTTAAATTACTTCGAATCCCTTGAAATTTTTTTTAACTTCTTGAAATTCCATGAAATCGATTGACTTTCTTTTGTAATCCCTTTAATTCTCGGAAGTGTCTTGAAATCTTATAAAACTACTTAAAATTGTATAAATTAACTAAAATTTTTTTATGGTCTCTGAAAATTGTGAGAAATCTCTGAAAATATGTTAAAGCCTATCGAAATTAATGAAAGTATTTTTAAATTCTTAGAATTATTAAAATTCTTGCCATTTAAATACTTCCCATTAAATATTTGTTGACTTTAAGGTCGTAACTTTTCTTTTAAACTCGTTTGAAAATTTAACAATTTTGCCCCTTTATTTCCTAAAATTCTTCTCTGATTAACTTTCCAAATTAAAAAAAAAATTGATTCGACAATTTTATTTAATGTTGAAAATTTAAAGCCTCGAAATTTTTAGAATCTTTTGAAAATTTCTGGTATTTACAGTACTTTTTACGACATTTTTTATGTCTTATACTCACTCTAAGAAATCAAAATCAATGTGGGAGTGTTCGCTTTGAATCAGAGCCCAGCATCCCCAAAAAAAGTGAGCAAGGAGGACAAATTCGTCAACTTCTTTATAAAGTTGATCGACCTCTTCTTCCGATATGTTCTCCGTTTCATTATAAGCTTCCAGATAAATTTTCAGCCACGCTTTCTGTAGATTTTCTTCTGGATAAAGGGAATAGTCCGGATGATCTGTTCCTAAATACAAACAAAAAATCAGTTAAATAATTTTAAACAATTTTTAATTAACGGCGTTGGGTCCAAGTTCTAACTTAAAAATTCGATTTCTTCGTTTTACTTAACAAATATTATAATTAGATATTTTTCCCCTTTTTACTGGTGCTTATTTTTTAAATACAAGTATGTGTACAGAGAGAAAAAATGTCTCCTTTTAGAATTTTTTGCGTAAAATGAAACCATTGAATTTTAAAGTTATATTTTGAATTCCTTGTTTTACGCAGAAACGAATAAAATTAAACACTTTTTGACTCTGTAGCCACACTTCTATTTTGAAAAAGAGTACGCCTACAGAGCAAAAATATATCGACTTTTAATATTCGTTGAGTAAAATAGAGAAATGAAAATTTAAGATTAGAATTTGGATCCCACGCCCTTAAATAATCTACAATTTTTAGAGAATAGAGAAAGCAAATTATTTACCTACAAACTCAGCAAAGTGATTCGCAATATCAAACGCTTGGTAATTGTAGGCCGTGTATTCGAAGTCAATAAAAGTTACTGAATTTTTCTTCTCGTCGTACAGAACATTTCCGAGCAGAAGATCATTGTGAGCATAAACAACTGGACTTCCACTTTGAGAACATTTTTCTTTCAGGAAATTGTACTCCTTTTCCAAAACTGCGAAGGGCTTGATTGTCTTTTCAAATCTATAGAGGTCAAAATATTTTCTATCATTGAAAATAATAGAAAAATGGAATTAAATTAAAAAGAAAATAAAAATAATAATATAATATACAAAGAATAATAATATAATAATAAAATACCGAATAAATAATTCCCGCAAATTCAAAAATGTATTCATCTTTTTTTTCTGAAATTTGAATTTTTTGGGAATTTGAAATTTTCGAGAACTTTTCAATTTCGGAAATCTTCTAGTTTGGTTAGCTTTTACTTTCGGAAGATTTAAGTTTCGTTAATAAAAATTTACTTTTTATTTTTAAGATTTAATTAAATATTCTATTAAATTATATTAAATTCTTTTGGCTTTTCAATGCCTTACAATTATTTTGAATTCTTCTGAATTAATTTTCATTATTCTGAATCCACGTTGAATTCTGCTCAATTCTTTAGAATTTGTTCGATTTCTTTTGAATTTATCTTGAATTGTTTTATATTTTTTTTAATTCTTTTACATTTACCTTAAATTCTTCAGAATTTTATCGATATCATTTTAATTCTTCTATATAACTTTTTAATTTATCATAATTCACTGAGAATTCTGTTCATTTGGATTTACTTAATTAATTATTTTTAGTTCGTTTTAACTCTTTGAATGTCTTCTAATTTCCATATATTTTTCTAATTTTTTGGAATTCTTTTTTGGTCTTTTTGTCTCGTAAAATTGATGAGCCCTAAGTCTCGATTTGTCTTAATCCAGTTTTAAAGTCTAGTTTTTTCGGTATAAAATAATCCTTGTAAATTCTCATTCTATTCTATTTTTAATAACCCTAATATTATATTTTTCTAACAAATTTCGCTTACATTAATTGTTTTTCCCGATTTGGAAACGCCTTTGGAACAAAGCTTAAGAAAGCTTCAGTTTTGGTCCAAATGAAAGGTTTCTGGTTCATTTCAGGATGAGTTGGTTTGAGCCTGTGCATCTGAGCCATACGCTTAGCTACCAGTTGATAGACAACTGGATTTCTAACAGTCTTGATAGTGAGAGTTTCACCTTCAATAAATTCATAAGCGAGGCCATTGTTAAAAGTTGCGTAAATAGAATGCGTGTATCCCGCTTTGTTCAGAATCTATAAAACGAAAAATTGAAATAGTCTTCAGTTATATAAATTCAATTATTTCCTTAAACTTAATCATGCAAAATATTTTTTAATAATTAATCTTACACGAATATTTCGAGTCTCAGCTTTTCGATCGATAAACAAATCGGTTTTGTGTCCATAAACTCGAATTAATATCATCTCGTTGTAGTGATCTGGATACCATAATCCCACGAGCTTGTTTGTTATTCCGTCTTTGAATTCCTGAAAAATAAGAATATTTTAGTTATTTATGTAGTTCTGGATTTTAAATTAGATCTCGATTAAAAATACTTAAGTAGGTATTGAAATTTATTGATTTTAATCATTTTTAGTGTATATAATTTTTTTAATAGATAATGGAATATTTCGGAAGAAAAGCTTCAAGGCGTAATGAGGACATTTTTATCTTTGAAATTGCTTAATGATAAGATAGTTGAAATCCATCAAACAATGGAAATAATTCTTCATTAGAAAAGAGCTTTATTTTTCTACCTTTCTGGGTTCTATTAAAAAAAAATTTTTTTTTTTAGAAATTTTCTAAATTTGAAGCATTTACAATTAAAAATTTGAAGTTTTTTAAATTGTGTAATTTGAGATTGAAAACCAGTAAAACAAAAAGTACGAATATTTTTTATTCTTAACATTCCGGATAGAATATTTTAAAAATTAGGAGCCTTAGCAAATATTTTCAAATCGAAGCTTTAAAAAATTAAAAACATAAAGCTTCCTTTCGAAAAAAATTTGTTTTTTTTAGAAATTTTCTAAATTTGAAGTATTTATAATTAAAAATTTGAAGTTTTTTAAATTGTGTAATTTAAGATTGAAAACCAGTAAAATAAAAAGTACGAATATTTTTTATTCTTAACATTCCGGATAGAATATTTAAAAAATTAGGAGTCTTAGTAAATATTATCGAATCGAAGCTTTAAAAAATTAAAAATATAAAGCATTCTTTCGAAATTTTAAACCAAAGTCATAGAAGTAGGAAAAATTCTTGAAAATCCCCTAAAATTGAAATATCTTGAATCATTTTTGATATTTGTTTGAATCCTTGAAATCAAAAACACACCAAATTAACAAATTTTGTATGAAAAGGTTCGACACTTAAAAAATCTTGAAAGATTTGAAAATTGAATAATTTCTAATTAAAAAAAGTTTTCTAACACTTCGAAAATCTTTTTAAAAAATTTGAATTAGAATTGAATTGAATTAGAATTCATCCTCAATTCTTTGGATATTTTTTTAGAATTCATCATAAACTCTTTGGGATTCATTTCAAATTCTTTAGAACTCTTTCAAATTCATCTTGAATTCTTTGGAATTCACCAGGAATTTTTTAGAATTTTTCATAAATGATTTGAAATTCACTTTAAGTTCTTCAAAAATCCTTGTAAATTATCTGGAATTTTTAAAAATTCTTTTGAATTCGTTTGGAATTCTTTGAAATTCGAAAAATTTTAATTTCTAAAATTTTAAAAACTAGAATTCTTCATAAATTATTTGAAATTTCTGGGGAACTCATTTTGAATTTTTTGGAATTTACTATGAATTTTTTAGAATTCTTCATAAATTCTATGAAATTTTTCCCAAATTCTTCAGAAATCTTGAAAAATGATCTTGAATTCTTTGAAAATTTTTGAATTCTCCTTAAATTCTTATGAATTCTTCGAAATTCGTCTTAAATTCTTGGGAATTCATTTTGCAGTCTTTGAAATTCATCTTGAATTCTTTGAATTCACCATGAATTTTTTATAATTCTTTATAAATTACTTGAAATTCACCCCAAATTCTTCAGAAATCCTTGAAAATTATCTTGAATTATGTGTTTGTAATTCTTTTGAATTCTTTTTAAATTCTTACGATTTCTTTAAAATTCCTCTCGAATCCTTTAGAATTCACCATGAATTTTTTAAGAAGTCTTCATAAATACTTTAGTATTCATCGTCAGTTCTCCGGAATTTTTTATAGAATTCTTCATGAATTCTTTGGAACCCACTTTAAATTGATCTTTGGAATTCCTCAATTCTTTAGAATTATTCATAAATTCTTTGGAATTTTTTTAGAATTCTTAACAAATTCATTGAAATTCACTCCCTAAATTTTAAATTCTTTAGAAATCTTTAAATGTATCTTAAATTCTTTTAAATTCGTCTTTAATCTTATGATTTTTTTTTAATTTCTCCTAAATTTTTTGGAATTCACATTAAAATCATCTTGCATTTTTTGAAATTCATCCTTCATTCTTTGGAATTCGTCATTAATTTTTTAGAACTCTTCATAAATTGTTTAGAATTCGCCTAATTCTTTAAGAATCTTTGAAATTTATCTCGAATTCATTGGAATGCACCTAGAACTCAATAGAATTTCTTTATGAATTCTCTGGAACTCACTATTAAGTCTTTAGATTTCTTGTAATTTATAGTAAATTTTACATTGAGCAAATTTAGTTTCCCCAATTTTACGCTCGGAATAATAAATATTTTTCCTAAAACTAGGCCATCCGAGCGAAAGCTTCGGATTGAAATTCATTCTGAACCAATCGGAAATTTTCCGAATCATTCCAGAATTTGTATCCGAACCGAACAGTTTAATTCCGATCTAATCCGAAGGAAGTTTTCAATCCGAATGAATCCGAGGTCCATTCAAAATCAATCCGACCTTGTAATCCAAATGAATCCGGTCAATTCGAATTACATAATCAGAATTAATCCGAACTTTCAATCCGAATGAATCCGTATTTATCTGAAGTTTTCGGAATCATTCGCATATACCGGATTCATTCGGATTGAAAGTTCTGATTGACCGGATTCATTCGGATTAATTCTGATTAGATTGAATTCACCGGATTCATTTGGATTACAAGTTTGAATTGTTTTTGAATGTGCCTCGGATTAATTCGGATTGAAAGCTTCCTTCGGATTAGATCGGAATGAAACTGTTTGGTTCGGATACAAATTCCGGAATGATTCGGAAAACTTCGGATTGGTTCAGAATGAATTTCAATCCGAAGCTTTCGCTTCCGAGGCACATTCAAAATAAATCCGAACTTTTAATCCGAATGAATCAGGTCAATTCGAATTAATCCGCACTTTCAATCCGAATACATCCGATCAATCTGAATTAATCCAAATTTTTCGGAATCATCGGATTCACTGGATTAATTCGGATCCATTCGGATTGAAAGTTCTGATTGACTCGATTCATTTGGATTGATTCGGATTCACCGGAATCATTCAGATTTAAAACTCGGATTAATTCTGATTAATTCGGATTCATCGTATTCATTCGGATAACAAGTTCGGATTGATTTTGAATGGGTCTCGGATTAATTCGGATTGAAAACTTCCTTCGGATTAGATCGGAATGAAACTTTTTGGTTTGGATACAAATTCCGAAATGATTCGGAAAATTTCGGATTGGTTCAGAATGAATTTCAATCCGAAGCTTTCGCTAGGGTCATTCTGAACCAATCCGAAATTTTTCGAATCATTCCGGAATTTTTATCCGAACCAAACAGTTTCATTCCGATCTAATCCTAAGGAAGTTTTCAATCCGAATGAATCCGAGGCCCATTCAAAATCAATCCGACCTTGTAATCCAAAGGAATCCGGTCAATCCGAATTAATCAGATTTTCAACCCGAATAAATCCGACCAATTCGAATCAATCCGAACTTATTGGAATTTTTCGGAATCATTCGGATTGATTCGGATAGACCGGATTGATTCGGATTGAAAGTTCTGATTGACCGGATTCATTCGGATTGATTCGGAGCCACCGAAATAATTCGGATTTAAAACTCAGATTAATTCTGATTAATTCGGATTCACCGTATTCATTCGGATAACAAGTTCGGATTGATTTTAAATAGGTCTCGGATTAATTCGGATTGAATACTTCCTTCGGATTAGATCGGAATGAAACTTTTTGGTTCGGATACAAATTCCGAAAATTTCGGATTGATTCAGAATAAATTTCAATCCGAAGCTTTCACTAGGGTCATTCTGAACCAATCCGAAATTTTCCGAATCATTCCAGAATTTGTATCCGAACCGAACAGTTTAATTCCGATCTAATCCGAAGGAAGTTTTCAATCCGAATGAATCCGAGGTCCATTCAAAATCAATCCGACCTTGTAATCCAAACGAATCCGGTCAATCCGAATTAATCAGAATTTCAACCCGAATAAATCCGGCCAATTCGAATCAATCCGAACTTATCGGAATTTTTCGGAATCATTCGGATTGAAAACTTCCTTCGGATTAGATCGGAATGAAACTTTTTGGTTCGGATACAAATTCCGGAATGATTCGG
>JAUESH010012309.1:0-14952 GCA_032275165.1 Synergus magnus
CGTTTCTATTGTAGCTAAATATGTTCACTACCGCCATCTCTGAGCAAACAGCGGATTTAAGCTTATACACCTGGTATGTGCCTGTATCCGCGACCGTTACCGTATTATACATGTATCTACCCGCGTATATGTCCGTGTTTACTAGGGTGCACAGTGGGATAGAAGACCGAAAAATTGGCCAAAAGTCCATTTTTTAGCATCAACAATTAAAGTTTTTTTTTTTTCTAAAAGTAGACATATGAAAGTAGTTGAATATAAAGTTTTATATCAAAATGTCAAATATTGATCAAAATATAAACACTTTATTTTAAAAGTTACATGTATTTTTCTTGATGTTAAATTTCTTAAATATCTTGTAATGCAAGAAATATTTGCATGTACTATGGAAACTGCAATTTTTTTCACAATAATTATGTTACTATGAAACGAAAAGTAATGCGAATAAGTCAAAAATTATTTTATTTACTTGGGGAAATCTACTTCCTTCAATAAATATACTAAATGATTTGAAGAAACCTCGCCGCCGAACATATGTACTCCGACATACCGCCTTCGAGGCATAAATTCGAGGTAGCATTCTGTTAAGAACATTTTGAGCTACAATTCACATATGCGATTTTTTGCGAATATTGATAAACTGCAATATTCAGGGAGTTAGAAGTCTGAGCACGCGCCACAGTGCACAGTGGGATAGAATCCCGAAAAACTGGCTAAAAGTAGAAAATGTTCATAAAATTAACCAAATTTACATCCTCGAGGGTTTTTGGGGTCGCTGATTACGAATATGAAGTCGAAATTTAAAAAAACAAAATGGCGGATCCTATATGGCGAACGAGTATGGTAAATAAATATTGGAATTTTTAAAAACTTGATGTAAGGGGGTTTTTGGGGTCGCTGATTACGAATCTGAAGTCAAAATTAAAAAGAATCTAAATGGCGGATCCAATATGGTGGACGACTCTGATAAATAAATATTGGATTTTCAAAATAATTGGAATAAGGGGGTTTACGAGGTGGCTGATTGCGAATTTATTATTAAAATAAAAAAATCAGTGTAGTCAGTTTTTTTTTGGAAAAAAACGTGTTTATATTATATTTCTTTATGTTTTGGCAATTTTATATTTTATATTATATTTTTATATTTTACAATATTTTTATAATTTTTTATATTGGAGATCCATTTCTTTTTAATTTCGGGGTGCTTAATTTTTTTGAGTCCCCTCACCTCTCACACAAACTCCGTAAATCCTTATAAATAAATAAATATTTTAAATCCATAAATAATCTAATAAAAATATTATAAAAATATAGTATAAAACATTATAAAAATACTAAAATATAAAAAATATCGTATAAACACTTTTTTTGCATAAAAAAACTGATTACACTGATTTTTTTATTTTGATAATAAATTCGCAATCAGCGACCTCGTAAACACTCTTATACCAATTTTTTTTAAATCCAATATTTATTTGTTTTTTTAAATTTTGACCTCAGATTCGTAATCAGCGACCCCAAAAATCTCCAAGTAAGAAAATTTGGCCCTTTTTATGAACATTTTCTACCTTTGGCCAGTTTTTCGGGATTCTATCCCACTGTGGGGTGGCTCAAAAATGCATAGCAAAATTTTTTTCGATACTAGAGGACAATGATCCCCCCAATTTCTTTTGAAGTCCGAAAAAGAAATATCCTATTTTTTTTAAATTTTGATTTTAATATGTGCCGGTTTTGACTTGAAGTTTCCCATGTAAATTGCATGGGGAAAATCACTTTTTGGAATTTTTGGAATAATTTTTCAGGGTTTAAGAAAATGTTACGGGAAAGTACAGAGGCTTATTGAGAACTATCCAACAAAGAATTTAATTTATTACATATATGGGTCTGATTTCCCTAACACACTCCCACGGTGCCTTGAAAACTACCCTTATAACGAAAAATGTAAATTCTTTATAAAATCGACCTTTTGAACACTTTATTCTCGTTTTTTTAAATAAAAATTATTTCTATTAGTCTAGCTGAATGTTTATCAACATTGATTAATTAATTTTGAATTATATAAACAAATACCATTTCTTAAAATAATTTTTTGTTAGAAAGTTAGTTTTTTTCTATAAACATTATTACTCTTGGTCTACTGGAATATTTATTCTGAATAATTCATTGATTTTCAATTATTTAAACAAATTCCATTTGTTTAAAATTTTTTTTTTTTTTTTTCAAAAAATTCGTCGAACTCGCAGTTTATTATCGTTAAGTGACAAATTTATTTTCAAATATTTTCTAATTGTGTAAACAATAAATTATTATTTGTCACGTCCACTTGGCTTGTCCTCGCTCCCAGATTTGCATTTATTTGTAAATTAAAAGGAGGGATTTAGTAGACTGAAATAGTCTGTTGCCAGGTAGGACGATTAGCAATAAATATTAGGCAGGACGTAACATATCTATTTTCAACTAATAATCAAGTTATATTAGTTAATTCAATATTTACAACTAACCTTCATTATTTAACAAACCATGATTTGCAAAAATGTAATTAACAAAATAACAGATTTCCAGTCCGATTATATAAAACCTGATTTAATATGAATTTTTGAAAAAAAAAATTGTTTAAACAAATTAGAATCGTTTAAGCAAATTAAATTTGTTAAAACAAATGATGGTTTGTTAAATAATGAAGATTAGATGTAAATATTAAATTAATTAATATACGACCTTGATTAGTTTTAAGGCCATGTATTAGTTATCTGATCCCTACCTTACCGAAATTTTTTCTCTACAATGTTATTTTTTAATTCACGTATGCGTTTCTGTATCCGTTCCGTATCCGTGTCCGCATCCGAAAAAAACAATTGAGAGTACGGAAATGCGGAATGCATTGCAGATAAAATAATTGAAATGACTGAATTAATAGTACAAAGAAGAATCAGATCGATCTTAGAAATGTTGCTTCTACTGATCAAGTTGAGTCTTCTTTCGTCTGCAACTTCCATTAGTAGTTGAACGACCGGTCTAGGCGTATTCAGCCTCCAGACATGAAGATAGTCACACGTACGACTTACGACTTATAAACTTGTGCTTACTTACAAATACAAGCCTTACAAAGGAGCCACTCGATTCAGGTATATAGTAAGTATAAGACGAGCTCCATTCGTAACTGGTTATATTCTTCTCACATAATAGGAGTGCACGCTAATTAATTTGCTGTTTACACTCGTCCGACAGAACCCGTGTCAGCTTGTCCTTTTGTCGTTAAACACGCTCGTTAAGAACACTCTCGAGTCTCTCTGACTCATCCTTGAAGGTTACTCGAGTATTTTTCAAATTTTTAACAATTATGAGGAGAAAGAAGATTATTAGCTTTTGAAGTCTGATTTCACTCAGTTCAAGACATTTTGATCCCTTTCTTTCTAAAAAGAAAGCTTGATTCGTTTGATAAAAGTTGTTTTACATGTTTCATGTCAAATTCCCAGACGATAATTGTCCCACAACCCATTAAAAAGAATTCCAAATTATTTAAGCCTATTTAAAGGAATGAAAAATAATGAAAAGACATTCACGAAAATTCAAAGGAATTTTAAGGATTTAATGAAAATTAACAAAATTTCATTAGATTTCAAAATAATTCAAAAGAAGTTAGTAGAATTGAGACACGTATATACAATATACATAATATAATGTAAGATAATTTAATTGGAGCCTAGTCTCATTATCATATTAATCGTATTAACATTGAGCGCGATATTAAAATAACACATTAATGTAGTGCGACATGATTAATTTTTTGATCTTCAACAACATGTCTGGAATGTTCACAAATATGATACTGAATCCATACAAAGTCCGAGTTCTCAACACTTTTTTCACACTCGAGAGTAACACGTTCACGTCAAATAGTCTGCGATCGTTTTCATTCCAATTGCCGAGATGAATCTCATTCACAATTTTGCAATCGCGCGGAAGCTGATCAATTATCAACAAGCGACATATTTCTCTTTGAAGATATAAATGGGGCATTTTTTCTTAAGTGTACCCACCCTGAAATTTGACTTTGTCTGATCGAATTCAAACTTGGGCAAAGTGTAGTCCTATCAGATAGTACTTTACCAGAAAAAAAAATTTTCGATTGCATAAAAATTGACCGAGGTAGGGGAGGGGGAATTTTTCGAGTTTTTGCTGGTCGACCCTATTTCAAATGTGCTAAACTCCTTTCGTATGGAATAAAAAAAATTTTGTCCTCTATATTTTTCATAGACTTTTTCCTGATCTATCGAATGGTTATAACCATTTTTCCAAAAATTGAAAATTAGACCTCTCTTTTGAAAATCAAAAATATTTTTGACTTTTTTGAAAAACTACATTTCTTTTTGGTCTCAATATAAAGCTCGAGACTTTAACTTTCGAAGCCCTGAAATTCAAGATATCGTTTTTTTTTTGTTTTCCAGAAATTAAATAAAGAGTAATGCGGTGAACCATAAACTCCTTTCGTATGGAATACCTAAAATTTTGCTCTCTATATTTTTCATAGTCTGTTTCCTAATCTATTGAATGCTTAAAACAATTTTTTCAAAAATTTAAAATTAGATCAATTTTTTTTAAATTCAGAAATGAATTTCAGGGCTTCGAAAGATAAAGCCTTGAAATTTGTTTTGAGACCAAAAAAAAAAAATGTGGTTTTTCAAAAAAGTCAAAAATATTTTTTATTTTCAAAAAAAGAGGTCTAATTTTCAATTTTTGGAAAAATGGTTATAACCATTCGATAGATCAGGAAAAAGCCTATGAAAAATATACAGGACAAAATTTTTTTTATTCCATACGAAAGGAATTTAGCACATTTGAAATAGGGTCGACCAGCAAAAACTCGAAAAATTCCCCCTCCCCTACGTTGTTCAATTTTTATCCGATCGAAAAAATTTTTTTCCGGTAAAGTACTATCTGATAGGACTACACTTTGCCCAAGTTTGAGTTCGATCAGACAAAGTCAAATTTAAGGGTGGGTACACTTGAGAAAAAATGCCCCAAATAAAGAAAACTCAGATCAAAACATGCTCGATTTGAGTTTGGAAAAATTTTCAGCTTCTTTTTTTGAAATCTGTGGATGAATTATAAGAAAACCAAGATAAGGACAAAATAAAAGTAGGCAAAAAAAATCAGATATACGGCAAGAACAAATGTATAGATAAGAACCAATGATTATACCTTAAGACCTGCTCTTAATCCTTTAAAATAATTTGCGATTAAAATTCTTGCGCTGTACAATAAATAACTTTTGACGTTAAGTACTTTCTCTAGTTATTGTTTCTATCTCTAACACGTAAGAGAGCCAGCTATTAAACTGATGTCTATCAATAATCAAGATCATGCTGTAAATAAAACTAAAACGCGATGATTATGTTATACTAATGCGAATGATGAACGTTGTTCTCGAAGCTCATTTGACGGAGAAAAAAGTTCATTGCTATGCTTAGAACCATAACTCATAACAATTCGATTGGCTACTTCCTTGGAGAAAATTCATCACAAATGATTCTTATTATTATGAGAAAAATACGAATAAGGAAACACGAAGACTGAAACCGTATCCGTACACGGTGATGGAGTCGTAATAATGTCCGTCGCCACTTCTGTAACCATATCCACGTCCGTAACGTCACCGAAAGCGTTACCATAACCGTGTACGCGTACGTAACCGTACACGTACCTGAAACCTTTCCGCATTACCGTATCTGAATCCGTATTTTTCTCCGTTTCCGTATTCATGTCCGTGTTAGTATAGCATTCGTTTCCACATGCTTTACTGTTACGGAGATGGTTTAGGATTTGGATACGGTTACGGTTACGGATATGATAATGCAGTTACACTTAAGCATACGGAAATGGAAACGTTTATGGATGCAAATAAGGATGTGAATGTAATAAGGGATATGGTTACGGATGTGGTTACGGAAACGGATACAGTTACTGCTAAAATTAAGTTTGCGGAAATGGACACCTGTACGGACACGGATACGAAGAGATATACGAGTATGGAAGTACGGAACGGTTTTAAATACGTACACGGATTCGGACACGGATAAGGTTACGGGTATGGATGCGAATGTGGTGGCGAATACGGATATGGTTGCAGATACGATTTGGGATGCAGTTACAGTTACAGTTAAGCTTGCGGTAGTGAATTCTTTACGGACACAGATAGAGATACGGATACGGAACTGTTACAGATACAGCTTCTGTGGCGGATGTGTTGACAGACATGGTACGGATGTTGTTACGGATATTTTTCTGAATATGTTAGAAATACGGATACAAGTTTCGATTACAATACAGATCGGATATGGTAACGGATACGGATCGGATGATGAACGGATTCGGATGCGGTTGCGGATGCGAGTACGGTTACGGATAACTGGAAGAATTGTTTGGATGAAAAAAATTATTTCGAAGTGTTCGACGTGCGTAGGCGAAGTTAAAAATTGAAGTGTAAAATTTAAATTTCTTTCAATCGCAATCTTGAAAATAGATGAGAATTCAAAAGGATAAAGAATATATCTACTTTGAAGGACAGTTAGCTGTTATCATTAATGATGTGCCTTTGATGATGCTAATTATTATTTTCTTCTTTTAATAAGAATTTGAGGTCATGATTTAGAAAAATGAGTATAATGTGAATATTTTCTAATAAAAATCTTCAAAAGTACCTTTCTCCATTCAATATATGCAAATCGAATTGCATTGCATTCAGTTACATTATTAAATTGACACTGCCCTCTATACCGTTAATTCCACATCTTTAATACCATAGCCCTTTTCCTTAGAGCCAATTTGTTCTTCTCAGTACATAATTGCAGTGAAATATTCCTTTAACTTCCTAGAAGCAGCTTCCATAACAAGCTTGGCTTCGAGCATTCTTGCTTCTGGTTCTCTTGCAATAATCACCTACAATATTAGGTCATTACTTATCGCAGAACACTTCTTGTTTTAAATTAACTAAAATTCAACTTGAATACTAAGTAAATTCAGGAGCTTTCTGGGAATTTGTATTTAAGCCTCGTTTAACGAAAAACTCTATGAAATCGTCATGGGCGGTTTGAAACAATTCGTGTAATTTTTCTGATTGCTCTTTCTGTTGCTTGGAAACAATTTGTTGCTGTTGAAGCAAAGTGACTGATCTAAATTGTTTCTTTCTTTTCTGAGAAGCATCTCGAAGATCTTTAGGGTGGTTTCGAATAATTTCTGCGTAACTTGATCGGTTCTCTTGAAATAATCACCCAGTATTGCAAGTGTTACCAAGAGATTTGCGCATGTATAGCCAAGAAGCTGAAGTGGTACCGTTATGATTGCAGGAGACGCCCCGACTTTATGACACACTCAGGGCCTACTGTTATAATAATCGTTGTAGGAAGAGATAAGGCGCCGCGGAATGCTAGAGTCGCTTTGTTCCTTTTTTGTTACTCATCCACAAATGCCTCGTGGAGAGATATGGATGTATTATGCCCTTATCAATAGTTGAATCTGAATAATATCCCATTCTGATCATCATTTTACTACCTGACGACGTCCTTCGCTCTCTATCCGGATCCCATAATATTCAGGACTTATCGCGATCTCATTAATTTCTATTCCTATCCTATTATTTATAGCTATTTTAGTGCAAATTAAATATTTTCTGAATTCTGAGGAACTTATGCTAAGTTAATCTGAAAACAATTATTACATTAATGACCCATGAACCGATCTAAACCAAATTTTGCTTTGTCCTGCGGATTTTTTTAAGATATTTTAGAAGTGCTTTACGAACATCTTTATTTCCTTTCATTCTTTTATATATTTGTAACCTGATTTTTGTTATTCTTTAAAAAATACTTGGAATAACTGGAAATTTTTTAAAATTGAAATTCCATTAAATTATCGAAAATTTCATGAAATTATTTAAAAGTCTCTTGACATCTTTTGAAATTCCTTCAAATTTCTGAAAATCTCTTTAAATTTCATGTCATTTCTTACAATTCAATGAAGAACATTAAAATCCACTAAAATATGTTAAGGGGTTACCTGGGTTTTAAAATTTTTAAAAATCCATTCTTTAATATTTTTTTTTATCTAATAATACAATATGTCAAGAATATTTTCACACAGTTTTAAGTCGATTGGAATAAAACTTTAGATGATAGAGCCTTTGGAAATTCCTGTCATTAGGTTCGACCGGCCGGGAGCAAGAATTAAAAATTATTAATTAATTAATAATTAAGTATTCGTCTCAGGCAAGAGCAAAAGAATGCCCTGGACATTGAAACTGCAGGATCTTTGCTTTATGGGGCTGGAATTGGCGATTTTATGTAAGTTGAAAAGAAAATTTTTTTCTTCGTTTTATTTCTACTTAAAACTTTAAACGCGTTTTTCTCAAAACTGTATTTTTGAAGACGGTTGACACGATTTCTCAAAAACGAATGCACCGATCTTGTTAAAATTTGTCACACTTTTTCTAGTTAGGATTGACTAGTGAGTGAACGAAGAATTTTTTTTTCTTTGATTAAAATTTATTTTATAAACCAATACATGGCCGAATTTTGACCGAAAATCGTACTTTTTTGTATAAGTCTCTGCCAAAAATTCAAATAAAAATTTGTTTAAATCCTTCGTTCTCTCACTAGCTATACTCACCTGCTAACAGAAAATATTTGGTTTTTGATTTTACATAAACCTGTCATGAGTTATCATGCCAACAGCAAGGATAGTTTTTTCGAAGGGGTTCATGAAATATTATATACTTAATAAAATTATTTTTCTATAATATAAAATTCTTACAAGTAATAATTACTTATGATGAATAATAAAATAGAAAATAATTAATTAAAATAATTAATAACAATAATTCGAATTTTTTGTATTATGTAAAATAAAAAATCTAGCCAAAAGATTTAAACCCCATAGCACCGGGGTCGCAAGCAGACATGCTACCACGAGGCCAGCACCGCTAAGTGAGAGACGTCCCGCGTGACTGATACTAGTGAATCAGTGAAGGTAGCCGCAATTCAAAAAAATTAATATTTTAAAAACTGGGTTCCATTTACAAAAAAGTCGTGACACGTGTCGAATTAAATTCGATAATCTTTCGAATTATTGCTCACGCGACCTCGATTTGAATTTCGACCCCCTCAGGCCTTCTCCTTGTAAGCTCCCTATTCCTCCCTTTGCCTCTCCGCGGGAATAACCTCTCGCTCGTCTTTCCACGAAAATGATCTCCCGCTTGTCTCTCCATGGGAATATTCTCCCGTTACTAAAATCCCTATTCCCCCCGTCACCCTTCCGTGGAAATACTCTCCAACTCGTCTCTCCACGGGAATATTCTCCCGTGCCAAGCTTTCTACCCCCCTCTCTCTCACCTTTCCAAGGGAATGCTCTCTCGTTCCTGCATCAACTCCCACACCATCGCTGACTTAACCTCAAATATTCTTCAAGAAGAAGATGCCAAGAGGACCTCGAGCCTATAGGAAGACCATGACATCACCGACAATATTTCTTAGCAAAATTTTTTTAAAACAAGACCGAACGCGCACTCCCGCGCGCGCATTTAATTTGTTTTTAAATATTATATATTATGATATTTTTTTTTTTTTTTCCTATCAGATGTAATTAAGATTTTATTTTTAAAAATCTCAGTTTTATAGTAATAACAGTTACATGATATGAATGTTAAAAACGTAATCTATATATATATATATATATATATATATATATATATATAATAACCCTTAATTTTATTTGATATTGATTTTACATTATTTTGGTATGGTATTGACCTTAATTGTTATCAGACTAGGGTTATAACAACTTAAATGACTTTAAATCTTAACCACAATTGAGCGCCAGACTATTTTGCTCAGATTAAAAAAGTTTCCCCAAAATAGTCAAAAGAGAATTGAATTTAGATTTTATTTAATTAAGTAAACCTCTAACCAGCTCAACACAGAGAAGGGTATGGATAAGGGACAATAAATCAGCTACGATCAGTGGGGCTGCCATTTTATACGAGTCAAGGAAATAACACAGATTTATTACAATTATGAATCATAAAGTTGTGATACACTCAGTACATTAAGCTATTGTCGCTTTGTCGCTCGACGACTAAAATGCACTGTGTCAATTGGTTGTTGTCCATAGATTATCCGGCACTTAGTACACAATATTCTCCGCTGGATAATACTGGTGGAACTCCGCGCCAAATTCAAATCGTCGAACGTCTTAATGCTTTCTTCTAGATGATTGAATTGGAATGGAACGAACGACCAAAATTAAGAGTCATCCTTGGAATTGATAATAGGGCCAGTCGTCCCTATTAAGGCTAGTTAAACAGATAAATAAAAACGAATTGCGAATTAATAAAAATTCTAATTTTTAACGATGTCCAGTCTGGTGAGTTGCGAAGTGAGTTACAGAGTCCTCTTCAATTCGGTCAATATGACAAATTTCACCCAAATTGAAGTAATTAAGATATGATTCCGTACTCGATTTTTATTTTAAGTTGGAATTTATAGAATTTAATAATCTATACTTAATTTTGTACGTGTATGAAATATCACGTTACAATATATATGTATATAGTGCTAGTAAGCTCGGGGTGTTACTGGAATACTAATACAATTTTTTGCCAGATGTGAAGGATTTGAGTAAAATTCAAATTCGAAGGCGTAGGTAGAAAAAGAGGTACTAAATGGAAACCCTGGACTGGACAATGGACACTTGGAACCTTCGAGAGGATCACTTTCACTTGTCGGTCAGAGACCTCCAAAAAAAAGTCCAGAAAAAATAATCGTTAATAACGAATTATGTAATTATTTTAGCACTTTATTCTGTATGAATAACAATTATTTCAATTTTTGACATATTTCAAGCTTTAATAGAGCTTTCTTGCACTATTAGGACCTGAGAATGCACCTTCCTCTATAATTAACCGTATAAGTGAAAATAAATAAAATTTTAATATGTTCATAATGCCTACCTGTAAACAACATGTTAAAGATGCCACCTGATTTTTTTCACATATTTTAACTTATTTTTTAAAAAGATGCAGCAAGTGAAAGTTCACTGATGTGAAATTCATGCCGATAACCCTGTTTTCTTACTTTTATTTGTTCATAACTTTTTAACTAATTTTCGTGTAAAAAACCGTGAATGGGAAAAATGTTCACAATTAAAATATCTTTACGTGAATCTTTTTTATTAGAGATTTTTTTTGACTGACTTATTCCAACTTTTGTTCAGGGACAAACATTTAATAAACGGATAGTAAAAGGCTTAGAACCATAAAGTAGGTTTAAATTGTTGGAGGATCTGCGATTACACTTTCACGTCATATGCTCTTAAGTGCCTCACCTCGCCTCTTTATTTCTATGAGATAGATCGAAATAATGCTACCAAGTCACTTGGCATTGACTCGGGAGTTAAGATTGCTTCGACCCGTTTTAATTTTCCTTTAAAAGATGCTGCGATTCACACGCTCCTTAACTTCCAACGTAATCTCGATGAAAGAGCTATCGACTCATAGTTACTATTATTTTAACTTGAAAATTTTTTTAGAACTTCTTATGAGCATACATTTTAAAGTTATATAGGTTATACGGTCAAAAAGTAAAGTTAACCATAGTAAGAAAATATCTTGGGGTGATCAGTACCACAGTGTGACAAGCAAGGGTTAAAAAAATTGTATTGGATTTTACAGGATTTTAAAGAATTTCTAAATAAGGGTAACTGGGGCTATTTGGGACACTTTCTTTATTATTTAATATGACGAAGAAACAGAAATGCTTTTTTAATATTATACATACCTTTCAAAAGCTTGAACCCTCCCCTAAGACATACTGTAAACAGATTCTCTCTAACTTCGATGTGGTTTGGAGTGCTTATGAAAAAGTCAATGAGTGTCATGTGTCCCTAATTGCCCCTATACCGAAGTAATTAGAGACACACGGCCCCAGATAACAAAATGTGCGCACGGTGCGCACATGGTGGAAGCACGCGTGCGGATAAACCCGCACGCGTGCGCGCACCTGATCACGCAAGTGCGTCTTCAATTGACCCGCATATGCGTCGCATATCATAGTTGGTTACGTGCGTAATGTTAAAATGCGACAATTTTAATTTATATTTAAAAAAATAATTCTTCGTTATTGCGAGAAAATGAATTTTATGATTTTAAAGACATTTTAAATTCTCGCACGTTACTCGCATTTCACCGTCACGCGTGCGACTTCACGACGTGCGAAGCATATGCGGGTCAATTGAGGACGCACATGTGTGCTCAGGTAAAGGCACGCGTGCCCTGCACGATTGTTATCTGGGGCGAGGCAACTCAGGACACGTCGCGCAAAAGCGACAGACAATTTATCCTTATGCCTTTTTTCGATATAAAAAAATTTTCAGACTTATAACATTTTGAAAATTCAAAAAAACCAGCGAAAATTAAAATTTGAAGCCAAATAACGCATGATGTGAAAAAAAAGTCAAGAGATGAAAAATGTTCCTTTTTAAACCGTCTACAAGATTGGCATAACAATTTTTTGAATTTTTTTGAAAAATCGAAAATTCAAATTTTGAGCCAAATAACACGAGATACAGAAAAAATGATAAAGCACAAAATTATTGGTCTCAAAAATATCTACAAATCCTTCCTTGACCATTTTTTGATAGGGTAAGTAGTTTTCGTTTTAATCGTGAAGAATCTTTTAAAAAAATTAAAAAATTCAATTTCCCACCCAAAAAACATGAGATATGAGAAAATATTACAAAAAACTAGCAAGAATTGGCATCTTAAAAGGTCAAATAACATTTCTGTTAAACATTATTTTATAAGACCAATAGTAAATCATTAAGATAATTCTTTTGATCGTTTTTTACTGATTTATTTGAATCTATTATACGGTGAACAGTCGAGCGCGGAGCGCGAGGTTCAAATAATTTTTAAATCAAATATTTTTTATTTACAACTCGTAAACTCTGTATTTTTAACTATTTATTCATATCTGTTAAATCGTGAACAGAGCCTAGCGCGAAGCGCGAGGTTAATATCAAATATCGAGCGCGAAGCACGAGTGACCTGATGAAAATGTGTTCTTTAAGGGCATGTGGTACTTACCATATGAGCAAATTTAGATGTGGATACTTACTTAGAAAAATTTTCGATTTTATTGATTTTCAAATAAACCAACTTTACGGCTACAAAAATAAATATTTTGCCCTGAAACTTTGGGAAACGGTAGAGAACATTAAAACAAACCGTTATTGACTCCTTTTAGTTTGCATAAGGGTCAGTATAAGTCAGGAATATCAGGATCTGCAAGTGGTTGTTCGATTTTATGTAAACTTTGAAATTATAGTGTTATATAAGAGACATTTGGGATCCAAAGGATTGTTAAAAATTTTCAAAATTACGGAAGTTACGCCATGTTGAATTTCGGCATCACATTTTTTTGAAATATCTATATTTCTGAAACCATTGAACAAATTATAATGAAATTTGTAGGTGTTATAGATAAAAGTATACGCTTTAAATTAAAAATTCCAAAAAAATTTTTTCTTTTAATTTTGACCCAAAAAATGTCCAAAAAAATTTTGAATTCAGTTTTTCGTCAAGATGGGAAAAAATTTCTCTTTTCTTGTTAAGACAATTCAATTCCTTATAATTTTACCTTTAATTAAAAAAAAATTGATGGAGACTCTTCTAGATCACGAGATAATGTCATTTTAGTGGGACCGTGCGCTGCCACTGCGCACAGTGGGGCATTAAAACCTGAAATAAATCGATGTAATCAGGGCCGGCGGTGGGTATGGTGGGTAGTACAACCCACCTGAAACTTTTGGAATTCCATGGAATTCCCCCATGGGGGGGAATTACCCACCCAAACTGAAACTGTTCCGCCGTACCTGGATGTAATAACTTACTAAAAATTATTCACAGTCGGTTAGATTAACAAACAAAAAAAAGTTAATAATGTTATAAAGAAATTAATGTAAACGAAACTCATTTTTCCGTTATTTGCAATGATTAACTACTTAAAATCCATAGCTTTTTTTATGAAATACGACAGATACTAATGTGCGATTACAATTAGTCAAAAATAACCGACTTTTAACAATTATTTAAATAATTTTTGTAAACGTATATACATTTCGACCATTTTTTTCATGATTTTGTTGCGTGATCAACTAAGCCTTTTCATAAAATAATGTCAAAATGTGCAATTTTGTATTTGAGGGACGCTGGGAGTTCTTTGCTACGTCTCATATGGTAAAAGTCCATGTGATGGTATTGGAGGTACTGTTAAGCGAGAAGCTGGTCGAGCTAGTTTACAGCGTCCAAACAACAAACAAATCTTGATAGCCAAAGATTTGTACGAATAGGGCACTGGGGCTTTACCCAATATAAAGTTGCTCTTCTGCTCTGAGAAAGATCACAACAAGAAAACTTGAAATTTAAAGAGTCGCTTTGGAAAAGTTCAAGCGATCACAGGTACCAGAAGCTTTCACTCTTTTATCCCATCTGTGACAATAAAATACAGTGCACGGAATCCTTTTATCCTTTGAATTCGAAATAAAGAAAATGCTTAAACGAAAACGTAATCAGTGAGAGGTAAGGGGAACTCACTCAGAAAGCACATTTTTTTTTTTAATCTAACCGACTGCGAATAATTTTTAGTAAGTTATTACATCCAGGTACGGCGGAACAGTTTCAGTTTGGGTGGGTAATTCCCCCCCCCCATGGGGGAATTCCATGAAATTCCATGGAATTCCAGAAGTTTCAGGTGAGTTGTACTACCCACCATACCCACTGCCGGCCCTGATTACATCGATTTATGTCAGGTTTTAATGCCCTACTGTGCGACACTGGGAGAGCAGCGTAGTGGCAGCGCACGGTCCCACTAAAATGACATTATCTCGTGATCTAGAAGAGTCTCC
>JAUESH010012603.1:0-14835 GCA_032275165.1 Synergus magnus
GATATTCAAAACAAACCGCCCGTACCAAAACAATGACCGCGTGGGAAAGGTAATGACAGGTACGAAAATCCCAAGAGTAATAATACTCTTCCGCGGCAGGTAAACACTTTCCAATTTAATATCTCAGGCGAGATTAATTCAACCCAAAAATAAGAGATTCAAATAAATTAGGAAAATAATAGTAAATACTACAGAATTTCCAATTCTATGAATCGAGAAACTAAATGGGGAAACGTCTTCTCAAAATATTGAAATTATACTACAAACAAAAAATGTACAGGGTTTGGAATCAAAAAGAGAAGAAGATAGAAGTAACAAGAGATGTTACGTTTCCTGAAGATTTTGAAGTTCGTACAGAAAATTTAGAAAATTTAATTCCGGAAGAGATCGAAGTTCAACAGCAGGAAACTAGACGCCGTGAAGTGCAAATCGAATTTAAATCTGTCGAAAATAATAGAAAGAGAGATCCCATGGAGAATCATCAAAACATTCTACTTGATGAAGAAGATGAAAATCAAGAAAACCAACATCAAGAAGATGAAATTCAAGAAGAAGAAAATCAAGAAGATCATGAAGAAGATCAACGTGAAATCATGAAGAGGCCGCGGTAGGCCGAGAAGAATTTTGACTGATTTGCCTGGAAGACCTCGCAAACAATATCAGGAACCACATGCTGATGCTAGGTGTATGGAGTTCGAAATTAGCAACCTGACTGAGGTACCTTTGAAGCAAGCAATCTCAGGTGCAGATGCAAATGAATGGTATCAGGCTGTTGCAGAGGAAGTAAAATCTCTCATCAAAAATGACACGTGGGAATTCATCGATCGCCCAGACGATCGTATCACTATCGGAAGTCGTTTTGTTCTGCGAAACAAATTGAAACCTGATGGGACTTTAGATCGACGAAAAGCTCGAGTAGTTGCTCGAGGATTTGCCCAACGTCCTGGAATTCATTTTAATGAGACTTTTGCACCTGTAGTTCGCCTTAGCTCTATTCGACTACTAGTAACTCTGACAGCTAGGAATGGAATGCTAATTCGACAATTTGACGTCACCACCGCTTACCTTAACGGTGTAATCGAAGAGGAAGTGCTGATGGAAGTTCCAAACTTATTGGTGGAAGGATTAGAAGCTCTCATTGATTCTAAGGAAGGGAACAGTGATTTGCGAAGAAAGGCGAAAAACATGCTGACAAACCTAGAGACTGGGAGTAAGGTTTGTAACTTGAAAAAGTCTCTCTAAGGATTGCGTCAAGCTGGAAGAAGCTGGCATACCAAGTTAGATGAAGTTTTGCGAAAGTTTGGAGCAAAATCATCTAACGCTGATCCATGTGTCTATTTCCTAGATCAAGGGGAAGATATCTTTTTGATTATTGTCTACGTCGACGATATTCTTGTTATCTCGAAAAATTTGGATAAGATAACAAAATTCAAAAAGGATCTATCGAAAGAGTTTGAAATCAAAGATCTTGGCGATGTGTCCAACTGCCTTGGAATCGAGTTCATTCGTAAAGAAGGAAAAATTGGCATGCATCAAACAGAATATATCCGAGAAATATTGAATCGATTCGGGATGACCGATTCCAAGCCGGTATCTACTGCAATGGATATCAACGTGAAGTTAACGAAGACAGAAGAGGAACCCAGTGATGAAGAGAAGAGGCTACCGTACAGGGAATTAGTCGGCGCTTTGATGTACTTGGCTGTGGCAACCAGGCCAGATATTGCGTTCGCAGTTAGTGACCTGAGCCAATTCAATACAAACTACAGTCAGATCGACTGAACAGTAGCTAAGCGACATCTTCGTTATTTGAAGGGCAGTTGTTTTAATGACAGAAGATCCTACACCGGATTTGTTTTTGTCTTGGCTACTGGACCAGTGTCTCGGGATGCGAAGAAGCAGAGAATGGTGGCTTTATCTTCGACGGAATCTGAGTATATGGCTCTGGCTGAGGCAACCAAAGAAGCAATTGCCCTACGAGGTTTCCTTGAGGAAATCGGATTCGAAAACTTGGCCGAAGTTACCATTTACAACGATAATTGGGGAGCAAAGAAGCTTGCTGAGAATCCAGTTTTCCACGCTCGAAGCAAGCATATTGATGTCCGACACCATTTCGTTTGACAAACATTGAAGGAGAACCTGATCAGCATCGAACATGTGTCTACTGAAGATATGGGGGCCGATATGCTTACAAAGGGCTTGCCAGGACCGAAACATAAGAAGTGTTTAGAATTGTTGGATTTAGGAAGTGTAATTTTGAAATAAGATCACTCACGTTTCGAGGGAAAGTGTTGTGAAGTTTGCGATACGCGTTTGAATATTATTTGTGCTGTCACCTTTCGGTGCAAATTGACTCTAAAGCCGCGCTACGATATTTATTGTTCAGTTCGTTCGTCTACTTTTGGAAGAGCAACGCAGTCTGCAATACCTCTCTTTTCATGTCTAATTAAATGCAAGTTAATTGAGATCGGTGTGTCACTCAATGTTATTCCATCTTCCTGGTACCCTGCTCTATAAAACCCGAATCTATTCGATTAATTAAACCGGAGATAATGAATTTAAAATACGAGAGAATTAAGCATTTTAACAAATTTTATCGAAAGTTTGAAAATTTTTCTCAAAAAAAAAAAAAAAAAGTTTCTACAAAAATCCTTATACAGGTGTTAGCTAATTTCATAAATAGAATAAACCGTAAAAAATGTTCAGGTAATTTTAAATCCTGAAGTTAAAATAGATGTTCGAATTGGAAAAAAATGTCCCTTATACATATATATATATATATAAAGATGTAGTGAAATACGGCCCTACATTTCCAGAAGAGAGACTCGCCTCGCGGATAGTGGCGAGCACTTTTAGTTGCGAAACTCGAGGAACGTTAGAGACCATCGGTTATGCGGTACGATCACTGTCGATTGTCATTTAATAGCCACTCTTCGCGTAATTGAATAAGGAAGCTTTGATTTCCAGCCTCTCAAAGCCTTCGATCATAGTTTGCGAATTTTAATGATAGTTCGTTCAAAGTTTTTTCAACATAGGCAAAACAAAAATTATCTTTAAAAATAAGGCCCAAAATATAGGACCCAAAATAAGACTTACAAGGAAGCCTAGGTAGGTATCCCGCTCTGATTTTCTTTGTTCTCACATATGTTGTAGTACTCGAAAAACTAAGCGACACGTATTTTTTCTTACGTGCCCAAAATGGTTTTTAGGGGGTACAAACCCCCCCTGAATAGTATCGTACCAAAGACCCATTTAATTGTTTCACATATAATAACAGAATCTTTCACAACCAAACCAACTCGAACAATGTCCTCACAATAAGAGATGAAAAATGTGATTTCATCAATTTGATAAAAAGTTTTTTAGGGGGTAAAGTACCACACAATAATTTTTAATTATACAAAAAATTTCCAAACGGGCATGATTTGAACTCGAAAATTCTGAAAATAGTATATTGTGTATCAAGGGCGCCATGGAGGTGATTCCCGCCCGTATGTGAGGCCAGAACGAGGCGCAGGTGCAGATGCCGAGACAACAGGCCGCGATGCAGAGTCGAGCTACCTGGAGACGAGGCATCGCGGCCCATTGTCGAGGCATCTGCGCCTACGCCGAGTGTGGACTCACATGCGATAGGGAATCATTTCCATAGCGCCCAAGGTACATATACTGTTTTTTGTCCTACTGGCCGGATGACCCGATTCTCGCCACAAAATCGTGGCGAGAATCGGGTCATTCCCGCCTAGTAGGACAAAAAATATATATTGCACGCAATAATAAAATAAAGTTTACTTGTTTTTTCATTTTCACTAGAAATTAATTTATAAAGGGAAACCACCCTTAAGTGCATTTAATTATATTTCTGCAAAATAAAGAAAGTTTCGCGTGCAAAACAGAGCAGAAAAATTCCCTCACAATGAGGGCTTAAAAATGTAAATTTCTCAATTTAGTCAAAAAATATTATGGGGGTAAACTTACCCCAGAAGAACCTACGATTATTCAAGAAAATGGCCAAATAGGTGTAAATTGATGCTGAAAAATCTGAAAAAATATATGTTACACAAGATAAAATAAAGTTCGTGTTTTTACATTTTCTCGAGAAATTACTTTATGGGGGGTAACCACCCTTAAAGGAATTTTATCTTGTTTTTGTGAACTAAAGTAATTTTCGCGAAAGAAATCGAAAGAAAAAATTTTCTCACAATCCTATTCTAAAAAGATCATGACATTCGATAGTAACGTAACGCTTATTCCTGATTGGTTAAATCGAAGTTGTGACGCGGCGTATATCGAAAATCGTTTGTGACGCGGTAAATTTTAAATCTGTATTCTTAAAAGATGATATTTAAAAAGAAATTAAACAAGCGCGGGGAGCGCGCGTTCGGTCTCGTAATAGGTAAAAAATATGAATTTCTCAATTTAGTCAAAATTTTAATGGGGATAAATTATCTCAAAATAAGTTACGATTATATAAGTTAACAAATGAGTGTAAATTTATGTAGATAAAATCTGCAAAAAATGTATGTTGAAGGCAATAATAAAATAAAATTTATCAGACCAACAATCATCATCAGACTTATTTATTCATTGTACGTGGTACAGTAATACTCTACGAAGAAATGTGTAAAAAATATAGTATATTGTGTATCAAGGGCGCCATGGAGGTGATTCCCGCCCGCATGTGAGGCCAGAACGAGGCGCAGGCGCAGATGCCTCGACAACGGGCCGCGATGCCGAGTCGACGGGTAGCTCGACTCGCTGAAGGGATGTAGCACTAAACTATTTTTATAGTTGGAAGAGGATAAATGAGTCGACTCAGGTTTAGTCACTACAGCTTCAATTTGTTAAAGACATGTGCATTGCACACACAGCCTAACAACACGTCTTACTCTCAGAGCTCGATGACTCGAGAGAGTCAACCTTTAGGCACGGAGTATATAAAATGTATGCGATGGGAAACTCAATAGTAAATTATTGACAATGGTAATTCCCTACATCGCTTCGCTCGTTTTTCGCTCCCCGTCGACTCGGCATCGCGGCACGTTGTCGAGGCATCTGCGCCTACGCCGAGTGTGGACTCACATGCGATAGGGACTCACAAAGTGAGTGATTCTCGCTCGCTCGGTAACCAGGCGGGAATCACTCACTTTGCGCCACAAAATCGTGGCGAGAATCGGGTCATTCCCGCCTAGTAGGACAAAAAAGATTTTTTGCACCGTGAACATTTAACAACGGCTACATTGTGATATCCTAGAATTTCACATAATATGTTGGAAAATGTTTTCAAGGAAAAGTCTCCCAGATTCTCAAATTCTCTTTGTTTTTCTGCAACGTAACCACTTTTAAACCATGAGTACTTAAAATGACTGTGTTACCTTGGTGAAGATGATTGATTACTGCAACTTTTCAATATTATTTCGTATGTTTAGATATAAATCAAAATCTAAAAGTATAACTGAATCTGAAAAATGTCACACATAATTTTTCCATATGCGAAATCCGTAAACGTCAAGAGGCTGAACTTTTCCAGTAGTGCCCTTTGGTATAATTATAGGAATAAGATTGTGAGAAAATTTTTTGTTTCGATTTCATTCGCGAAAATTAGTTTGGTTCACAAAAAAAAAATAAAATTAGGTTTAAAAATAAGGCCGAAAATATAGGACCCAAAATAAGACTCACAAGGAAGCCTAGGTAGGTGTGCCCCTCCAATTTATGTGTCCCCTCCCAATATAAAGTAATTTCTCGGGAAAATGCAAGAACTCGTGACTTTTTTTCAGATTTTTCAGCTTCAATTTACACCTATTTGGTCATTTTCTTGTATAATCGTTACTTCTTTTGGGGTGCTTTACCCCAATAATATTTTTTGACTAAATTAAGAAATTTACATTTTTAAGCTCTCTGTGTGAGAAAATGTTTCTGCTCTGTTTTGTGCGCGAAACTTCCTTTATTTTGTAGAAATATAATAAAATGAACTTAAGGGTGGTTACCCGTTATAAATTAATTTCTAGTGAATCGCAAAAACACGTAAACTTTATTTTATCATCGTGTGCAATATATACTTTTTCCAGACTTTTCGAGTTGAAATAATGCCCGTTTAAAAATTTTTTTGTATAATTAAAAATTATTGTGAGGTACTTTAGTTCCAAAAAATTGTTTTGATCAAGTTGACAAAATCACATTTTTCATCTCTTATTTTGAGGACATTGGTCGAGTTGGTTTGATTGTGAAAGATTCTTTTATTATACTATATGTGAAACAATTAAATGGGTATTTAGTACCATACTTTTCGGGGATGGTTTGTACCCCTAGAAACCATTTTGGGCACGTAAGAAAAAATACGTGTCGCTTAGTTTTTGAGTACTACAACCTATGTATGTGTGAACAAAGAAAATCGGAGGGGGACACCTACCTAAGCTTTCTTGTCATCCTATATAAGAAATCTCTATTCGATTATTTTCTCGAATGGTCTCGCAAGGTTATGAAGGTGTGGCTTTTACGTGTGTGTAGCGGACATTTTCACTCTGTGTGTTATTTGCTTGTGTTCGTTATACGCGTTACCGAAAGCGTTACTAATCGTAACGACTAATCGTTACCCTCGAACACGAATTTTTATCGATTCCGTATATCGATTTCGTAACGCTGTGTTATTTGCTTGGTTTAGTTAGTCCAGTTTTAAAGCAGATCGGTGATTGGTTTATCTGAAAGAAAGAAAGGAAGAAGAAGCTTACAACGTGAGCCGTAATTAGTGAGTGTATGTGAGGCTGGTAGTGTGGCATGAAGCTGTAGTGGGTGTACGTGAGGCGTACAACTCATGTTAGTGAGTTTTCGGGAGGACGTACGCAACTTGGTGCATAAAATTATATTTCTTTGATAATAAATCTTTTGTTTAAAAATTATTACGAGATTTCAAAAATATCAAGATATTTTAAAATGATTTTAATAATTTCAAGGGATTTTAAAAGGTTTAAAAGCAACATAAAAGATTTTTAAAAATGTCATGAAATTTCAAAAGAATTGAAAAAAATTAAAAGATTTTCAAGTAATTTAAAAATATTATTAATATTTCAAGTAATAGGGGAATAATTCAGCGGTGTGATGAAGAGAGAGTGAGCTGGCGTGATGTGGGGAATAGTGTGCGTGAGAGTTTAAGTCGGTACCTGGAATGAAAGCGTAAGCGGTTAGTATTCGCTGGCAAGCGGATCATCGGCAGATGAGGCGAGAGTCGTCCCCTGAGCCCGTCTCTCTCGGTTAAGTGGTAAACGGTGCGATCAGGTCGGTCAGCTACGACTAGAAACAGTTGGCCATAGTTGAGCCAGTTAATCAACTGTAAGGTGGATTTCCTGAACGGAAGTCGTCCCCAGGGTCAGTCCAGGTTAGGCCAGTTTTGAGCCGGCGTAAACTTTGGCTAGGTGTGCGGCCATAGTTGGGCCAGGTAGCCACGTATCCAGCGGGTCGACCTCCAGGAGTCGGTCCCGATCGCTCTACCATAGTTGCTCCAGGTAGTAGAGCGTCCAGTGAGTTCGCTGAGTGCAGACTAGCTGCTCCCGGAGAACTGATGAAATGTGCTGTTGCGCGCTCTTTTATACCTGTGCGACAGGTAGACAAGTAGAGGGGGAATGGTGGGAATGGCAAACTCCTGCCTCGATGCGCGTAGATCAATGACGCGCGATGTACAGTAGTAACCGTATGTAATGAGCAGGTACAGTACTGCTCATTACAAAAGACGTTAAAGGATTTTAAATAATTTCCAATTTCCAGGTATTTTAAAGGATTTCAAACGATTTAAAAGCATTTTAAATAATAAAAAATATTTTCATAAATTAAAAAAAATTTCAATGTATTTTAAACGATTTAAGATGATTTAAAAAAAATACCTACATTTTTGTATTAAAATTAAATATTGGGAGAATAGCCGTTTCAAGGTATTTCAAGTAATTCTATAGATTCAAATGGTTTTTAAAGAATTAAAGAAATTTAAAATTATTTTAAGCGATTTCAGATTATTTAAAAAAATTTCAATACCTACATTTTTACATTCTCATAAAAGAAGTTATTTATAGCATTTACGAGTACTTAAGGTTCTATCGACCTTAAGGAACACATTCTCATCAGGGCACTCGCGCGAGAAAATGTAAGTCTCTTTAAAACCAATAATTATGTTTCTTATAATTTTCTAAGTACAGTACAACCTCCATAAGAGGTAGTTCACGGGCGGTTAGGGGTAAGAATTCCAAGAAATAGGGGGCCCCCACTACTGAGCCTCAAGCTCGGATGTTGCGCGTGTGTGTGAAATACATGTGTTGGGTACGCAACCTCTATAAGAGATACCTGCCGGCGATGAAAAAAATATATAAAAAATTATATATAAATATACACAATTCTATATATTTTTATTATTTTTTATTTTGTATTATATATACACAAATTATTGTATGCAAATTAGAAAAGTAATTTTAATAAAAGTATTTTCAATGATAAAAAACTGAAATTAAGCTGCTAGCTCTTATAGAGGTTTTGCGCCCAATTCTCGAGGCAGCGTGAGTAGGGTTTGTGGTGGGGGAAGCTTCCGAGCTCGTCAAGGCCATTGTACCTCTTATTTGTTTTCTTGTTTAAATGTTTAACGGCAATTTCATTTGACGTTATAAAAGCACTAATTTTAGTATATTTACTTTTTTTTTATCTCACGTTGTTTGGCTGAAAAATTAAATTCAAAATATTCCAAAAACATTTTCCATACTTAGACAAAAAAACTATGCCTCCTACCAAAAAATATTCAAAGGAAAGATTACAGGGCTTCGTAAGAGCAACAATTTTGATACCTTAACTTTTTTTCCTATCTCGCGTTATTTGGTTCAAAATTTGAATTGAAAATAAAAATTTAAAACCAAACAACGCACGATATGAAGAAAAGTCAAAAGATGAAAAATATTTATTTTTGAACGCCCTACAGGTATAATAACTTTTTGAAGAAACATAATTATTGGCCTTTGAAAGATCTACAAATTCTCCCTTGACCATTTTTTGATAGAGTAAGTAGTTTTCGTTTTCATCGTGAAAAATATTGGTGGAGTCAATGTCAATTGATCACAAGAATTTTCGTCTTTGAATGGGATTTGCGTGTAATTCGGTGTAATTGCAGTCCTTTAGTAGTGAAGAAAATTCACAATAAATATTTTTGAAAAATTCCAAAAAATGGAGAAGGTATCGGAATTTGAAATTTTTTGGACCTTTTTTTTTGGAAACATCATATCTTTAGTTCTAATTAACCTACTTAGCTTTTTGACGTCTCAAATTTTTTGTAATAAAACGTACTTTCATATAAAAAAAAAACTAAAAAAAAAAAAAGATTTTTGACACTTTTTTGTAAACTTAAGAAACAAAAATTGATTTTCTGAAAAAAATACATTTTTCATTTTTTAAATTTTTTTGCCAAATAAAGGTCTATATATACTTTACGTGTCCTGTAAATTTCATCGTGTGACAGACAGTAGTTCAGGAGGAATAAATTCAAATACAGTTTGTCATGCAGGACGTTGCGTTTGAATTTTTTCTCCTAAACTACTGACTGTCCCACGATGACATTTACAGGACACGTAAAGTACATATAGACCTTTATTTGGCAAAAAAATTAAAAATGTATTTTTTTCAAAAAAGTGATTTTTGTTTTTTGAGTTTACAAAAAATAGTCAAACAATTTTTTTTGTGAGTTTTTTTCATATGAAAGTACGTTTTATTACAAAAATTTTGAGATGTCGAAAAGCTAAATCGGTTAATTAGAACCAAAAGATATGATGTTTCCAAAAAGAAGATCCACGCTATCCCGTGAGGCTTCGTCATGCAAGACGTTGCATTTGAATATTTTTCTCCTAAACTACTATCTGTCCCACGATGAAATTTATAGTACACGTAAAGTATATGTAGACCTTTATTTGGCAAAAAAATGAAAAAAAATGAAAAATGTATTTTTTTCAAAAAAGGGATTTTTGTTTTTTGAGTTTACAAAAAAGAGCGAAATTTTTTTTTTCTTTTTTGAGTTTTTTTGTATGAAAGTACGTTTTATTACAAAAAATTTGAGACGTCAAAAAGCTAAATCGGTTAATTAGAACTAAAGATATGATGTTTCCAAAAAAAAGGTCCAAAAAATTTCCAAGTCCCATATCTTTGCTATTTTTTGGAAATTTTCAAAAATATTTATTGCGAATTTTCTTCACTACTAAAGGACTGATTACACCGAATTACACGCAAATCCCATTCAAGCACGAAAATTCTTGTGAACAATTGACATGGACTCCACCTATTGTTAAAAAATAAAGAATTAAATTTGCCCGCCAAAAAATGTGAAATATGATAAAATGTTACAAAAATAACATGGAACCTCGAAGATCGACGACTAAATACTTCGGAGCGCGAAGCCCTACGTACAAATCGCGCGTCGTAGGCGCGCTCAAACTTTTTAACTATTTTTTTGCATTTATTATATGGTGAACAGAGCCAAGCGCGAAGCACGAGGTTTAGATGAGGTTTAAATCAAATACCGAGCGCGAGAGTCATGATGACAATGTGCTCCTTAAGGTCGATAGAACCTTTACAATTTTCAAAAAATCGATTTTTTTAATATTTCGAAAGTACAATATATTGAGAGTATACTGGAAAAAAGGAGAAATCGAAATATTAAACATTTATGGAGCTATTGAAATTTTAGGAGTTTTCTGTCTATAATATTATCGGAAGGATATACCTAAAATTTTAAGAATATCGCGTAAATAAATTACTTTTTTGGGGTACAAATTGTCGAAAAAATAGTCGAAAATTTGAACATTTGATTAAAAAGCCTACCTAATTTGTAATTTTATACTTAAAAAAAAAAATAATTTTACAGGTATATCCTTCCCCTACACATGTCAGTAATCCAAAAATATATATATATTTTTTTTTTCGGATCAATAGAAAAAGTGTGACAGATGCAGCACTTTTTGATGTCACACGGAAAAAAAAGTTCATTAAATTTTATAGAATTAGTCATATAGTAGAGAATAAGAGCGAACCTTGAACATATTTTTTAAATTTTGTATAACTTTCAGTATTTAATGTAAAACAGTTCTGCAATAACTTTACAAGAGTTCTGTAAACTTTAGATTGAAGTCAGATTTAAAAAAGTTCAATAGAATATATATAGAAGTTCATGAAAAAACGTTGAAAAGTTTAATAAAAATCACATATGAGTTATTGAGAGTTTGTAAACTACTTCAATATAAATTTTCTAGAACTGAGTTCTAGAAAATGAGCTGCGCAGTCGTTACTGTGCGCAGGTAGCGACATTCTCCGCGTCCCTCGCCCCCAGGGCTACAGCTGTAGCTTATATCTTAGAATTTTTTTTTATATTTCTAGTTAGGCTTAGCTGCGATGCTTTAGGCGTGCGTTAGGAATGTAATGCGAAAGTTTTAGTTAGGGTTCGAGCCCGCGACGAATAATAAAAATTTTTATAGCGTGCGTTTATAAATACTGTAGTGACTGTGTGTGCAATAGTAAATAATTGTGTACTTAAACATGTGAAAAGATATTAGAGTGTAATAATAATAATAATACAAAACATTAATTTTCTTGGCGAAAAATCGGTTATCGTTTTCTAGAACTGTTCTCTAAAGTTTCGAGACTTCCTCGATATAGATTTTATATTAGCTGGAGTTTTAGATTTTCTAGAACTGTTCTACATTTTTCGTAGAATAGTTCAACATAATTTAATACCAAGAAGATTTCAACTTTTAATAAACTACCCGCCGTGTCCTCTACTATACAACTAGTTCTGTAAAATTTAATGAACTTTTTTTTTCCGTGCACGCAAAATATGCTTCAAGGAATACCCTAAAACGCCGCCATTTTGTTTTATAAAAAAAATGTTTTTCAAGTTTAAAGTTGAAATAAAATGATAACATTTGAAATTGATGCGATTCTTTTATCACCTTTAAAAAAATTCATAAAAAGTTACTCTTTTTCGTGCGTCTAAAGGTATTGCTCCCCTTAAGGTGTAACATGGGAAGGATGTGGGTTTCTCCGTTGGGCGCCATGTGTAACATGAAAGTTACGCAAGGGAGTGGTAAGGTGGGAAACTGTCGAGTTTGAGTCGTGTGATAGCGCGAGTCAGTAAAAATTGACTCCGACCATCGGGAATCGAACCCTTGGCCGCCGGCTCGAAAGCCCGATGCGCTATCCACTGCACCACAGAGTCTAGGTACTAGACGACTTCCACAAGTCGTACTCTAGACCCAGGCGTTACGTCACTCGTCGATCAGTCTGTGGGAGTGGGAAACTGGAAGAAAACCTGGGGAGTGGGAGCAGGGAGGTATCCTTGTTACGTCCCACGCAACAAAGGGCATGTGATACTTACCATATGCTTTCCAAAGTTTCAGGACAAAATATTTACTTTTGTGGCCGTATAATTGTTTTATTCGAAAGCCAATAAAATCGAAAAATTTTCCAAGTATCACGTCTAAATTTGCTCATATGGTAAGTATCACATGCCCTTAAGTAAATTAGATCTCTTCTTCATGTAAAACTAACGAAATGTAGCGATAAAGGTTGGTAAGCGAAGAAAAGCGCACGAAGCACTTAAAGCTGAATCCACATATACACGAAACCTAACCTATCGTGGTGCGCGCATGAAGCGCACCGCGTCTATCGCAAACGCAAACGTGCCTCTGACTCTTTCTTTCTGCAGCGTTTCGCATGTAGCCGCTCGAGTCTTCGTTGGAAACGGACTTAAGCGTCCGATAGAGCGCAAGCGTCCCGAAGGGTGCAAGCGTTCCGCAGGGCGCGATTTTTTTTTGCAGTTAGAAATAAAATTCTTACCCCCTCAAAAAATGGTCGAGAGAATTCGTAGATTTTTTTAAGACCAATAATTCTGTTCATTAACATTTTCTCCGTATCTCGCATTATTTGACTTAAAATTTTAATTTCGTTTGTTTTTGTTAATTCTTGAAATGGTATGACTCTGATAATTTTCTTTTTACCTAAAAAAGTTATAAAGATAAATTGTTCGTCTTGTTGAGTACTATGAAGAGCCGTATATAAAATTTTTAAATCTTAAAAAAGTGGTCTCAAAAATTTTCAAAATGTTCTAACTTTTCGAATTGGCATCAAAAATGGCTGCTTAACGAACTTGACCTTCAGATAATTTTAAAACATTAAAAAAGTATACCAAGGGCTAATCCAATCGGTCAATTCTTTCGAAAGTTATCGTGCTACAGATTAAAAATCTACAGTCACATAGACAGACACACACACAGCAGACAGACAGACACATTCGCGAAAACCTGTTTTTCGGTTTCAGGGGGTCTCTAAACGTGGACATTTGTCAAAAACGTGGTGGGAAGGTCAACTTTTACACAAATATACTAATACCTTCTCTAATGAGAATGTAAAAATAAGACCTAAAATTTACGACAAAATAATATAAGGCCCAAAATTCTAAGGCCTAAATTATACGAGCCCAAATTTAAAAACAACAAATTTAAGGCTCAAAATAGTACCTACAAAATAAGGCCCAGGTGTAGAAATGAAAATAAGGCTCAATGTATAAGCTCCAAAGATAAGAACCAAAAATATAAGACCAGAAATACACATCCCAAAAATTAGGTCCAGATGTATGAACCAAAATAAGGTTCAAAATATAGGTCCCAAAAATATGAGCTCAAAATATAATGCCTATAATATACGACCCGAAATCTAATGCCTAAAATGTAAGATCCAAAAATTTAAAGCCCAAATTAAAGAGCCAAAAATTAAGACACAAAATCTAGGTCTAAAAAACAAAACACAAAAATATAAGGCCTCAAACATACAATTCTAAAATCAGATTCGATATGCAAGAAAAAATCGTACGACTCTAAATATTGGATACAATAATAAGGCCCAAAATATATCAGTCTTTTTATTATTGTTTTTGTTGTTATTGTTGTTACAGTTTTTGCTGCCATTAATTTTTAGTTCTTATTTATGTTTTTGTTTCTGTTGTTCTCGTTATTTCTGTTTTTCTTCTCTTTGGTTTCTTTTTGAATGTTATTTTGATGTTGTTGCTATTTTTTGTCTTTGTTGATTTTACTGCTGTTTTTTGTTGTCGTTGTTTTTATTTTTGTTTATTGTTTTTTTTGCTAACCTTTGTTATTGTTCTTGTTTTTTGTTATTGTTTGTCGTATAGTTTTTTTGCTGTTGAATGTAGTGTTATTTATTTGTTGTTTTTTGTTAATGTTGTTTTTATTGCTTATTTTTGTTGTTGTTTTCGTTTTTGCATTGTGTAATTGCCACTCTGACCTTAAAAATGTTCGCAATTCCGAAATATCAACCAATTGTAAATCGTACTACTGAAGATTGAGATCTCATTAAGTAATTCAGCGGCGTCTTTCAGAAGCCAATCATCAGTCAAAAATTTACTTTACCTGGATAAGGGAATCCAAGTCCTTAATAGAGATGTCGAGTGACATGAAAGCGGTGGTAAAACCAGTGTCCATTTTACAAGCTACCACTTTACAAATGTAAAAGTATACGTTTAGAGTCCAAGCTCTAAACTTCATCGGATGAATGCTTTGAATTGCATCATCGAAACGATCGGCGGAAGGAAATATCGTGGACAAATTAAGGAACTGGATCGTGTATCCAGGCAGTGATCCCAGATCTGAAACGAGATGCACTCGTACACAATGATAGGTCTATGTCCGTGTGAAAAGAGTAGGGGTCGTAGCACATGCTGTGGTTGCCCGCGCAACCAACTTCTCCTCTTCTGAATCTGAAAACTCGAAGATGCACGATTGCCAGTCGGAAAACTTCGGCGATTCTATTTATATC
>JAUESH010012748.1:0-14790 GCA_032275165.1 Synergus magnus
TCCCTCTCGTTCGAAGGAGTTCAGAATCTCTCTGTCTATCTACAGCGGCTGATAAGGGGTAATGAAGAAGAAGGAGATAGGATATCGGATGGACGAATCGGAAGCGGACCTCATTATCTTTCCTTCTCTTAACCGTGAGAAGTTACGAAAATTAGTCTTACGCGCATCAGCCCTTCTCCTAATCGAGTAATTCGCCAAGTTATACAAATTAAGCAGCGTGCGTGCGAACTTTCTCTTTTACCTTGTGAACTCGACGTTCCGGACTGAATCGGACTCATTCCGGATTCATGTTTTGTCCCTGATGGAGTACGTAAGAAAGCGGAAGAATTTCAGATTTATCTTTAGATGAAAATAATTTCTGGTTCTTCATTGCGTATAAATTCCAGACAATTGCGGATTGATTTCAGATTAAGTGTTACTTCCGGATAGAAATTGGATAAAATCAAACAATCTGTGGAAAGATTCCGTCTAAAATCCGGGTCTCTTCGGATTAATTTATCCGAAACTAATCCGGAATTGATCCCAAATTTTAAGCAGGGATGCGCTCTTTCTGTCTATAAACGCTCCTATGATAGGTAGAGAAACCGGCGAGAATCGCAAGGAGTAGGCGCTCCTGCACTTGCGATTCCATGAAAACACTTCTCTGCAGAGAGTTTTCAATGTTCTGGCGCTCCTGGCATTGCCAACTCAAAGTCGCAGATATTACAATTAATAGCCGCTCCTATAATTGTCATTTCACGCTTTTCTTAATGTCGCCTCATCTGTAGGGAATTACCATTGTCTGTAATTTATCATCGAGTTTTCTATCGTATACATTTTATATACTCCGTGCCGAAGGTTTGACTCTCTCTTGTCATCCCCACTTTTCATGTGCTTGGCACCGCCATATTGCCCCATACACTTGGTGACGGGCAGCCTTTGGAGTAGGATGTGTATCTCGACTGTGCGTGCAATGCACATGTCCAACAATAAATTCTATATGTGACTATCTGTGGTGTGAACTTTATTTCCCACTTAGTTCATTAACTTTTATTATTATATAACGAACCATACACTTAATCGTTATAACTGGTGACCCCTACAAACGAACTTAACGCAACCTTCTGAAGAAAGATCCACAGAGTATTATAAACTCAATTTTTTATCTTTTAGTTCTCAATTCAACTGGGATTACATTTATTAAATAAAGTACTCGTACTGTTAAAATAGAACACTTAGAACATTTATTAGAACCATTAACCTTCGACTCTCTCTTACACGACTCGTTTCGTTTGCGTCTCAAGCCAGAATCCCCTTTTCCCAATGTAACTTTCACATACAGTGCCACTCACACTCTCCTGCAGTAGCACTTAAAGCCAGATCCACAATTCAGTAAAAAATATCATTTCTAACACCCGACCAACCTAGTTTTGAGCTTGTCCTCAAGCTCTTTTTAATTAACATTAAACATTACAATATTCTTCTTTAAACTACATATTTGAACATGAACATAAATTTAAATTATATCTCATCACACTCGTAGTATTTGTAATCGCAACATGTGCAGTTAACGGATATTTTAATTTACGTCGTTCTACAATAGGTTGTATCTCATAAGTATTGCTCGGAATTTTTCGAATAACTGCGTAAGGACCTCAGTAACGTGACTGTAACTTAGTACTCTCTCCTGTAGCTGTTGGATTAACACTGACATAAACGATATCACCTATTTCGTACTTTACTCCAGCATTTCTATAACTATCATATCTCTGTTTATAGTTCTTTTGAGCTTTCTCCATTTCTTGAGTAATTTCTTCACGAATTATTTTTGGATCTCGATAGATTTCGCAGTTTTCAGTTAATTCTCTAGTCACGCTTTCTTCAAAATGAGGTAAGTAACCGTATAAAGCTTCGTAGGGTGCTTTACCTGTAATTTTATAATTCGAAGAATTTATGTCTCTCGCGATTTATTTTAATCTACTATCCCAATCGGATTCGTTATTTTCCCAAGCTCCTGCTCTTAAAGGTGCTAATATCGATTGATTGACCCCACGGGGCTGGCACTCTGAAATGAAAATGTACCATGTGTTGACTGAAGCCGAGTGGCGGTGCTGGCTGTACTTCAGGCCGACTAAATTAAAAATGCATGGGAAAACGGAGCAAATGTGTAAACATTTGTAATTGAATAGCATTAAAATGCGGGTTTTCGAATTTTTGTGACTTTTTAACTGTATTGTGAGGTTTTTGAAAGTGAAAAACGAAGTTTTTTGAGAGGATTAACGAAAATGGTGAATAAGTGCGTCGTTTTTGGGTGCCCGACAGGTTATGTGAGCAATCCAAACAAACTGCCGACTTTCACTGTGCCAAGTGATAAAAAAATAATTAAAAAGTGGCAAATCGCTCTTTTGCGAGACGATATCATCTTAAAACCTGGACATGCAATTTGTGCAAAGCACTTTCTTCCTGAAGATATTTTCACAGAGCGGTTTTTTTTAGCTTGAGCGGAATGAGTTCTCGTAGTTTTAGAAATTTGTTTAGAACATTAATTTTTACGTATTTTATCAAGACTATGTATTTTAAAAAATACGTAGTCCTGATGTATCTGTTTTGGGAACGGTACGTATTCCACTTAATTATTATTTTGCAATTATTAGAGTAAATTAGTGTTATAATTGTTATTAAAAAACATAAAATAGTTTTATTTTAATACAATTGAGCTGCCGGATCGAATAAGGGCATATACATTCTTTCGACTCGAGCACAAATGAACTCTGACAGGACAAAAAGGAGAATTCTGAAAATATTTTTTTTACACATTACACATTACACAAAAATGTGTAATCCACATGTCGTGTTACAAATTTTTGCCAAAGAAATTAAATATTTATTAAATTCATTTTTTGTACTATATTATTATAATTACAATATAATATCATACTATTTTATATACTATATATTACTATATTATCTATATTTTTTGCAGAGCAAATATAAAAGACCACAGCTGCGGCCTGATGATGTACCATTATTGCACCTTGGGCGACCAGAAAAGCCTGTTAAAGAACCTCGAAGTTTTCTTCAGAAGAGAAGTTTGGAATGTGAAGATCAGAGTCTGGAATCCTATTACAAAGAGGAAGAGGATGAGAAAACTTCAAAATAGCACTGTGGATAATAACCACGAAGAAGAGGCTACTCTTCATCAAATGCCTCAAACTGATAAAGAGACTTCTAATACCGAACATGACGTGTCGTCTGCTAAGAAACTTATGTTTCAGAAGATTGCACAAGATGAAAAATCGATTAACGTTCCTCTCTCTTGGTGCCGGGTGCAGGTTTCTTGGGACAAGCAACGTGGAGTATCTTTCATTAAACGCATTGGGAGGAAAGGCCCAAATAATCACATTGATTCGATTTGCCAAAAAGAAATTACGATAGACGAACAAATGACATCTTAATTAAAATCAATGTCAGGCTCATAGATTGTCACAAATGCAACGTCGAAAACGACCAAATTTCTTCAGTAGAAAGTCTGGAAGCTCTTATCGCTCACATCGATAGTCTTGTCATATGTGAAGGTGCCTCGGGATTCTCGATGAATGGTGAATCTGAGAAACTTCTAAGATCTTTCAATTATACTGACAAAATAGATGTTATACGCCACAAACATTGCTCACTAATTTTACCTGAGACGACCGGAGATAAGAAAATTAATCGCAGTTGTGGTTGTTGTAAATCTGTGAAGACCTTACTAAGAAAGAAAATTATTCGTCTTCAGCAAACCAAAAAAGTAAATTACTTAAAACTTAGCGAATTAAGTCCCAAGAAGCAACAAAAAATAAAAGGGCTAATGCGAAAAGTTAAAACTACGAGTAGAGGAAAACAGAGAACTGACACACAACTGCGATTATTGAAAACTACAGTAAAGAATATACAAGATAAAATGCGAAATATGTCTGAAGACTCTGTAGGCAAACTATTAGCTAAGCATAAAAATATTAGCGATAGGGAAGTAACAGCAGTTAAGGAGATCTTCAAAGCTGCTGGAGCAAAAGATTCCAGAGGTCGGAGATATTCTGATGAGTGGATCATCCAATGTATTCTGCTCCATATGCGCTCGCCTGCAGCTTATCGAATGATATTAGAGAATAAAATGTTACCCGTGCCCGGTGTACGAACAATTCGCAGGTAATTATTTACAATACTTAAAATTTAAAATATTTGTAGGAACGGAAGGTTAAAACCATGCACTATTTTTATAATCTGAAGTATGTTTTAGATTGTTGCAGGTATCTATCTAATATGGATTGTCCATGCGGTTTTGATCCACCCTTTTTAAAACTTCTAAAAGAGCAGTTCGCAGAGAAATCGGAATTACAATTGCACGGAATTATACTGTTCGATGAAATGGCTACGAGGAAAAATTTGTTACTGGACACTAAAACTATGTCATATAAAGGCCTTGAAGATTATGGAGATAATCAGCCAAAGGATGCGGATCAAGAAATGGCAAATCATGGTCTAGTAATTATGTTTCAACCTCTGTACGACAACTACTCTCAACCAATAGCTGTTTTCGCTTCAAAAGGATCAGTAACTGGCGACAATCTGGCAAGAATAGTTGTTCAAGCCATTGCACTCTTAGAACAAGCAGGTGCAGAAGTGCATGGGACCGTGGCAAATGGAGGGAAACCTAATCGGAAAATGTGGACAGAATTAGGATGCAGTGGGAAGAAGGGAACGTTTAAGAATTTTTTTGAGCATCCTACGCAAAATACGGACGATCAGGGTGATAACAACCACTGCAACCGTAAGGTTTTCTTCTTCTCTGATGCACCTCACCTTATGAAAACCATCCAAAATCGCTTGGCAAATAAGGGAAAACTAAGAGTGAGAATACTGAGCTTTTTCCATTTAATTGAATTTACATTTATATTTACATTTATATTTTCTAACTTTTTGTGTATTGCAGGTAAACCCAGACGAGGATTTCATAGAGTGGGAGCACTTTAAGATTCTTCACGAAGTTGATTCCTTACAATCGAAGCATAAAAGAGTTTATGAAAAAATCACTCACGCCCATGTAACTCTTGAGAAAAACAGTTTACTCAAAATTCGAGTAGCTCTTGCACTACAGGTAAATTTTATGTGTACATTATATTCAAAATTATTATTTTAAAGTAATATTATGCAAGCAAATTTTAGTACAATTATATCTGTAAATGTTACTTGTATAGTTCGTTAATTTAGCTTTAAAAAACAATTTCTTGTACAGCTGTTTAGCAAATCTGCTGTAAGAGGATTCATGTTTTATCAATCATACGAGGAAAGGTTGCGAAATTGTGGATCCACTATAAAATTCTGTTCTATATTGAATGATATGTTTGACGCTCTAAACACAACATCTCCAGAAACGGGTGTTCGACTTGGGAGCAACGACATTAAGGTGGATATTGTTATGGATAAATGAATAGCGTAGATATATTTAATTATCATTTAATACACTCTTCTATATTTTAGAATGCTTTTTATTTATCTTTTAATAGGTACTGCAAGATACTTTAAACTGTTTGAATGATTGGGAAGACAAAGTTAACTAAGGATTACTGAGCAAGGACGATTTTTTAACTAGTGACACTGCTGAAGGTCTCAGAATGATATTGAGTTCCACTTTGGATTCATCCAGATATTTTGTAGAAGAGCTAAAAATTGAATTCATTTTGCCAGGAAGAATCAATCAAGATCCTTTGGAGGTATTATGTTTAATTTAATTTTCTAGAGTTGGCGACGGGAATTCATAAAGTACTTTTTTTTTTTGAAGTTTTTGAAGCTTTTGAAGTGTATATTTTTTGCACATTGATGAATTTTAATTTAATACCTGATTTTTTAATTTCATAATTCTTTTTTGTGTAGAAGAGAGATACATTATACAGCAAAATAACGTATGAATTATTGTGATCTTCGTTAAAATATATATCCATTTTTTAGAAATACGAAACGTGTTTGAATTTATGCGAAATTTTACAGCTCCTTTTATTTTAAATGTACTCATTATTGCAATGTTTGGAATGATGATTACTTTTTAACGGAAAGAAGCCGTTAGCTTAGATTTTTAATTTTTTATAAAAGTCCAGGTAACCCAGGCAATACTAAACGTCTAAAATAAATATTTTTATTAAAATATATATTTCATTATGGTATAAATTAATATTCCATCTTTCCAAATCCTATTTTATAATACTTGCAGAGAACGCGCGAATGAATTCATTGTTCACGTAGTTGACATTATTACCTAACCCGAATTTTTGGTACTTTATTCTTTATTCTAGAGATTTTTTGGGACAGTTAGATATTCAGGTGGGACGAATGATCATCCTGGTATTCCAATCTTCCTACAAATCTACAAAATTCTTGCTTTTTTTGGTATTTTAAAACCATTAAAAAGCGGAAATTTCTCCATTCCCGATACTCCAACCTAGCCTTTAGTTTCCATCTCAAAACTTAAAGAAATATACAAGTCCGAAATCCAAAATAAAGAAACAGTCGTTACAGAGATTAGAGATAAATTAAATGTCATTATCGCAAGCGAGAGTAGTGATTTCAGCGATTTCACAGATGCTATTGATCATGATTACGATTTGCCCGTTATATGAGATTGCTTAATTTATTTTTTGACTGGGCAAGTTTGTAAAAACGTTTCTAAATTCCAAGAATGTGAAACCTGTCGCTCTGGATTTTTCAACTCCGAACAAGAAATGACCCAACATCATCCTTTGGCTAGAATAATCACAAACGACGAAGACGGCTTCTTCCAACATCCAAACATTCGGATTTTTAACGTTTTAAAACGAGTTGAGACATCCTTTGAAAAATTTTGCAGTAAAAGTAACGTTTTTGATTTAGTCATAAGTGAAGTCACTATGGAACCATTTGAATTTCCTTGCTTAGATCACGCTAAAGACGTTTTACCGTACTTAATACACTATTATTTGGAAAAGCGAATGCGACAGTTTATAAAAACTACAATTACGGAACAAAAGAAGACCAATTTAAACCAGAAGAAACAGGCAAAGCTGTCTAAAACCTAAAGTGTATAATTTTACACAAATTACTCATTGTATTTGTTTGTTACAGTCTTTGTATTATATTTATTTTATCATTAAATATTATGTAAACGTTTCTGTATATTCATAAAACACATTTTAATAAACCTAATATTTTCTACAAAAATTACATGTTTGTTAGATCACAGTACATCTGTGTAAACTTTTTGACTATAATGTTTATAAAACTGAGAAAATTTAGTATTTTACAGCGTTAAAATTGAATCTAAATTTTTTAAACTGGTTCCATTCATACGTGAATTTTAACAATCATTGTAAATTAAATAAAAAATAATAAAATTACAATGATTAATAACTAATTAATTAAAAATAAATTTTTGTATAATTAAAAATAATTTTACAAATATAGGTATGCACTAAAAACATTTAATTCACTGTATTAAAACTCATTTAACGTATTTAACTATTGGTCTTTATAAGAAGTTTATTCGTATTTACTCACAAAAGTCATACTTTTCAAACTTTCAACATGCAGTTATTTATTCATAGCACTCTTAAAATATTAAGCATTATGTTTTTTTCCAAAAAAATTTGAAAAAAAGTTTATTAACGTTAAAAAATAATAAAATTTTTTATTTTCCCCATGCATTTTTGATTTAATCGGCCTGAAGTACAGCCAGCGCCGTCACTCGGCTTCAGTCATCTCTCGTGACAGATTTTTCTACAGGCTGGGGATAGAAGTGCCAGCCCCGTGATTGACCTGTTCTACTTGCCCGTTAGCTTGAGGATGTCTACTGGAGTAATACGTTAATTTGATACCGTGCTTATTACAAAATTCACGAAACTACTTTATTGAATCGTTTAACTGTCACTGATGTTTCAGTAGTTTTTGTTGCTTCTAATATAACATACTTAGTCAAATTGTCTACTATCGTCAACACATATCGATTTCCCTATTTGCTTATCAGAAAGGAACTCAAATGGTCTGGGTGAACAGTCGCAAAAGGCCTAATGCCTTAATAGGATGAATTACATCCTTAATAGGATGTAATTCACCTGGCTGACGACCTCTCGGCTTTTTGTTCATCAGGCATGGTAAACAACTCGCAATATGTTCTTTCACGTAACCACGCATATTTGGGAAATAATAATACCGACGAATTTTCTTTAAAACTTTATTGATTCCTAAATGACTTGCTAAGTCATGATATCTAATCGTTAATGCTTTTCTCATTGAAGCAGGAATGACATACAATTTTACTTCGATGTTACCTCGTTTTTCTACTCGGTATAATAATCCTCCTTCTAAGCTATAATCACGTATCGCACCTCGTTCTTCTTTCGTTCTTTCATCTTCCGATTTTTCGATAATTTTAATTATTCTCAATAACCTTTCGTCCGTTCTTTGATGTAAAAGAATCTCATCTTCTTTTGTATTGATAGTAAACATCATTAACTTTTCGCGATCGCGCTTAAAGTATATGCCCATCTCGCAACTTGGCGATACTTTGTCTTTGACGTATTCAAGTAAACTAGAGCTTCACAATCTGTTACCACAGTGAATTTTAACGGAAATAGGAATATGCGCAATCTTTCACATGCCCACACAACTGCAAGAAGTTCTAGTTTGCTCGAAGAATACTTTGCTTCGACTTCCGATGTTCTTCGACTAATCGCATATACTAGTCTCAGATCATTTTTCTCGTCTCCTTGTAGAAGCACTGCTCCTAACCCTAAAGAACTCGCATTCGTGTGTAACTCAGTTATCACCGTTTTCGGTGAATAAACTCGCAAAATGGGTTTAGTAGTTAACGCTTGCTTTAACTCTTGAAATGCATTTTCCTGACTACTAGTCCATTCAAAGCTTGTATTCTTTTTCGTTAGTTTCGATAACGGCGCAGAGATCTTTGCGAAACTTGGTACAAAGCGACGGAAGAAACTTGTTAGACCCAGAAAACGTCTCACAGCATGCACGTCATGCGGTATCGGAAACTTTTCAATAGCGCTAACTTTATCTTCACTTAGTTCTACTCCTTTCGAATTAATTCGAAATCCTAAAAATGCAACTTTCTCAAGTCCAAATCTACACTTTTCCAGATGCAAAGTTAAACCTGCTTTCGACAAAGCATCTAACACTAACTTTCATTTTTCGAGGAGTTCTTCCCAATTCTCTCCAAAAATAAGAATGTCATCTAGATACAGTAATAAAATTTTGTTTCTAAACTGACCTAAAGCTAACTCCATCATTTTCGCGAAATAAAACGGCGCATTCATGAGCCCGAAGTATGCTCATGTAAACTCCGCAGTACACTCCGGCGTGATAAACGCAGTCTTATGTCTCGCTTCCGGTTTAAGTGGTATATGCAGATAACCATTTGCCAAATCTAATGTCGCGAAAATTTTGGCTCCCGATATAGCATCAAGATACTCATCTATATTCGGTAGTGGGTATTGAATTCTTTGAGTCTGAATGTTAAGATGTCTACTAATCTCGGTTTTCCATTTTTCCTTCTCAACAACAAAACTGGACTTGCGTAAGTAGAAGACGTCTCCGTTACGATACCGACCTCTTTCACGTCTTCTACTAATTTCTTAATTGTTTCACGTTCTTCGCGTGTCGCGCGGTGCGGTTTCAAACATACAGGAACTGATCCTGGTTTTTCGATAATATCCATCTCTATCAAATTAGTACGACCTAACTCATTTAGGTTTCGTGCTACGCAATAACGATGCTCGTTTAGCATTTCAATCAATTTCTCACGTTGAGAACCGGTAACTTTTTCTCCCGTAATTACCTCATCTGGCGTTACTTCTTTTTCCCTCGGAATCATCTCCGGTACACTTTCAATTTCTAAAATTGAATTTTCGATTTGAATACATTTACTCAATTTCATCGTTTCGTTACTTGGACTAATGACACCTAAAGTCATTTCTTCCGAATCTACATTCAATTTTATTAAATTTACAGACGCGGGTTGTAATTCTTCCTCGATTTGAGTTGTCACTCTCTTTGGTACTTCTACTTTGTCCAGCGCAATTTTCAACAATTCCTTATTCTCTATATCTTCTAGTATTAGTTTGTCCTTTAAGTTTAAATAAGTCACATTTGAATTCTCGGTAAAATTACGCCCTATAATTGCGTCATGCATTTGAACATTATCTGGAACTATACGAAGGATGATATTTTGACACTTAGCATTATCTACCTCAATATTTCCCTGTACTATTCCTAAAGCCTGAACAACGTTTTCTTCATTACCAAAACCTCTGAGTTCGCTCTTTCTAGATTTAAATTCGAATTCGTTTTTCAATAACGTCGAGACTTTGATTGTAGACACATCACTACTCATATCAATCAACACTTCCATAGTCTTACCATTAACTTTTATCTTTTTAATATATTTACTCGCTGCGTTATTTGACTCATGATTGATAGTGTTTACATTCAAGTCTTCTAAAGGTCGCGGTTTCAAACAATTATGTGTCGAGTGTCCTTTTACATTACAGATTGAACAATAAGGTTCACGTTTCGGTTTTGTGCAATCTCGTCCGAAATGTCCGACCTGTTGACAGTTAAAGCATTGGAGTTTATTTTTATTATCGCCCTGATTATCTTTATCCGACTTTACCTCGCGTTGTTTAGTACGGATGTCTTTAACTTTCGCGTCATTAGTCTCTACTTTCGAGTTGTAGATTTTCGCGTTAGTATATTTTCTGAGATTGCCTCTTTTATCGTTCTGCGCATGGGATTTATTTAAACGTTTGAAATTTTCATCCAATCTTTCGAGATTCACTAATAACTCATTTAAGTTTTGATGCGGTACTGCTGAAACACTAACTATTAAATCGCGTGATTTTAAACCAGAGAGTATCTGTGTTTTAATTTGGGTAAAAGTAAGAGGCAGACTCTTACAAAGTAACAATTTATGTTGAAAATACGAAGCTAAAGTCTCGTTAGGTCCCTCTACACGGTTTTGCATTTTATTAAATGCTTCAGTTATATCATTTTCGCGCATGAAAGTTAGGTAAAAAGATTCTTGAAGAGATTTTCAACTTGTTAATTCGGTTTGATTGTATAAAAACCATGCTCGTGCAGCAACTTTCAAATTTCATTTAACTGTCTGAATCAAGAATGATTCAGGCCATTTTTTCACGCAAGCTGCCGTCTCGACTGATTCTAACCACAATTTGGCTTCTTGTGGCCCTCGTTCTCCATCAAATCTATCAATCGTTTTAGAAAAATCAGGCATTACATGAAATTCGCGTTGATTATTCTGATTTTGTACTAACTGTTGCGTCAGCGTCATATTTTGTTGAAACATTTGTTGCATTAAAGCCATAACCTGCTCATTACTCGCAATACTACTTACTGGCGGCGGAGGTACATAATTACCTTGCTGTCCAGAAGGTGGCGGTACAAAACTTGGCAGCGGTTGTGATATAAAATTAATCTGATTTTGGTTATCTACACGCGGTACATTAGGCAAACTTTCTCCATTTGCGTTACTCGGAATATCACGCACATCCAGTACATGTGATCTGTTAACTAAAGTTAAATCGGCGCCATATTGGCTTTCGGTGTCATCAAATCTCGTATTATTAAATACATTTTCTCGCGACGCTTCATGCACAAAAGAGTTTTGCAAACCCGAACAATTTATCTGAGCGGACAAATTACCTCGAAAAGATGTTGATCTACCTCCTTGTCGACTTACTTGCCCCTCTCGATGTTGCAAATTCCGTTGAAACTGCTCGAACTCTGACACGTTGAGCTGCCCACGATGACTCCTCTCTCGTTGTTCATGCTGACTCTGGACTTTTCTGGACCTCATGCAATGGCGACGCCCTCGATGTCGGAATTCCACTTTTTACAGCCTCTGCCGTTGTCCCAAAATGACTTGAATTTTCTTCCTCGCCGCTTGCCAGGAAGTTTTGGAAAGATACTCTTATCTTTCTTTTCCATAATTTTCCTCCTCGGCGTCACTTTTGACTTCCGGAAAATCTTGTTGCTTTCAGGACACTACCTTCAAAAACAGCAATCGGAAAGTGGATTAATCTCGAAATCCCTTTCAAATACTTGTGTCTTCAACACTATTCCAAATTCTAACTCATTAGAATTTTCACAGTCTAATTCCCCAGAAAACAATCGTGCGGAGCACGCGTGACTTCACCTGAGCACACATGTGCGTCCTCAATTGACCCGCATATGCGTCGCATGTCGTGAAGTCGCACGCGTGACGGTGAAATGCGAGCAATGTGCGAGAATTTACAATTTCTTTAAAATGATAAAATTCATTTTATCATTTTAATCCCGCAATAAAGAAGAGATATTTTTTTAAATATAAATCAAAATTGTCGCATTTTAACATCACGCACGTAACCACCTATGATGTGCGACGCATATGCGGGTCAATTAAGGACGCACCTGCGCACGCGTGCGGGTTTATCCGCACGCGTGCCTCCACCATGCGCGGCCCATGCGCACATATTGTTATCTGGGTCTTTTGTTCTTTGTTCTATTTTCTTCACACGTGGCCTCAATGGATTCACAACTCGTTCCTTTGTTCTTAGCACACGCGGTCACAATGGGAGAAGAACGAATCTTCACCTCACACTTAGATTATTATAAACTCAATTGTTTTATCTTTTAGTTCTCAATTTCAATTATCAATTTAAACCAATCTCGTTACTCATATATTTTATATTCAACACTTCAACAAATTGCAATGCGTCAACAAACTTTTCTTTTTACAAACAACTACACAATTGCACATACCAGACTTCAACTTTTTCGCATAATCAATTTTAAATTCAAAGCATAACTTTTCTTACAACACTCAAGAAACATTAGTCTTATCAAGAAAACTCTCGAACTACTTTTGTTCGAAGCTTGTAAATTTCAAATCTTTTAAACAGCTATTCGTTAAAATATATCAAAAGCAAGATGCTTCTCAAAAACTGCAATTTTTCCTCAACATTCTCAAAATACGTTGCATTTGAATGCTACACACATTGCGTATCGCAACAATATCACGGCAGGTCACGGAATCATCTCACCGGGATTTGATATCGTTTTCACTTTACTCATTCCGGAAGAATCCACCTTGACAGAGGTTCCCGCGTTCTATCGATGTTCGGAACCGCACGAGAGGTTTCCCGGGCGACCGCACACTGGTCTGCTCGAATATCAAACATATGTTATGATGTTGACGATTCGACAGAAAACTACGATCGCGACGACATCTAGCACATTTCTAATGATAGAAATCGATGTAAAACTCTCCCTTCGTGCTTGAGCCCGTCGATTCAAATCTTTTCCATCCTTCGAAAAAGGGGGAAGCGAATTACAGCCTTCAATTGTTCTCAGCAGCTGTTTACCCCCCGACGAATAGCTTACCTTCACATTCTTTTACAATTATGTAATAACAACAATCTACTTTCTCAACAATCTTCTCTGGTAATGATTTTCATATGAAATCACTTCAATTTAAACTCAGTTACGCTAACCCAGTCTGATTCTCGAATACCAAAGAAAAACTTGTTACCTAGTTTTAAGCGCGCGCAAACAATGTACAACTGTGATATCACAAATATTGTCGAACTCATTTTAAACACCTTTTTAAATCTTTTATCTATCATTGATACTTTTCCAACTTTTATATAAAAAATGTCACGAGATCACGTCTTTAACAGAAACTCATTTTTCCAACAACTTTACATCTTACCAAGTAATTCCCAATGTACAGCGAAATACTCGACTATTTATATTTATTATCGTTATGATATTCCACACTAGACTATTTACCTCTGTAAATATTGTAAATATGTATATATTGTATAGTTCTTCGACTTAGTCTAAGTAGATTCATGAATTTTTAAAGAGTTTATGTCCAATGACAATTTTATCAAAAATTTTTCTTTTACGACTCACGCTTTACATCAAATTTTAAAATATCAATTTAAACGAAAATCTCCACTCCGTTTCTATCATCGTTCAAACTTAGGGGGTAGTACTGTATGGAATTACCATTGTCGGTAATTAATCATCGAGTTTCCCATCGTATGCATTTTATATACTCCGTGCCGAAGGGTTGACTCCCTCTTGTCATCCCCACTCTTCATGTTCTTGGCACCGCCATATTGACCCATACACTTGGTGACGGGCAGCCTTTGGAGTACGACGTGTATCTCGACTATGCGTGCAATGTACATGTCCAACAATAAATTCTATCTGTGACTATCTGTGGTGTGAAATTTATTTCCAACCTAGTTCATTAACATTTATTATTATATAACGAACCATACACTGAATCGTTATACAACGTTGTACGATTTTCATAATCAATAGACGCTCCTATGATTATAAAAATCTAATAATAAATGTTAACTAAAAGGTGCTCCTATAGTTAACATTTACCACCTGAGACTGACATTACCGACCTGCCGATCGTACTGTGCTGAACTTCGTGTTACCGAACTCTTTCCGTTTTACCATACCGCTGATTTGCCTTTTTATATCCAGATTTCGTTCCGAGTAACTTCCGTTTACTTATGTTTTCATCTCCGATTTAACGGGGTGGGCAATAAAAGATCGTTATAAGTAGAAAACGAGTGTGCATTTTTTTTTTTAAACGACTGTGGATAAACAAACTCTTTTATTACTACGCATATGGTGTGATGTGGTAGATTTTCTACACATCACAAAAATAAATAAAACCTCCCAATCTTAATTTCCTAGCAAAGACCGACA
>JAUESH010012756.1:0-14789 GCA_032275165.1 Synergus magnus
TGTATAAGGTTACGCTTTCCAATTGCCCTTAATTCAAAACATCATTATTCTAATTAACTTCAAACATAAATTGAAATTTAGAGAAGACTGTTACGTAAATATATTGAATGTTAATCTTTTTCAATTTCCGTTTTAACAATCAATCCCAGAATCTTTCTAGGCCATGGCGATCTTTTTTTTTGATAATGTATACATGTATATGATATATGATAGGATGCACATAAAATTGTCAGAAAAATAATACATTATGTATTCCCTACAAATGAAATGTTCAAATCAGCAGAAATTTTGCTTACGTATTTGAAAGCCTGACCTAGAGTGAATCGGTTATCGGAATCCTGCAAAACCTTGCAAGCCAATTTCATCTGCTGAAAGGGAAGAATCCAAGCACAAGATTGATCAGGAAGTCATGCTCACGTTAAAAATACTCAAATTGAATATTTTATTAGCCTTTATATGATTAAAATCGATTTTATTATTTTGTGATTAGTGAACGACTTGGCACTACTAATTGGTCAAATACTCTATGAGTCATTGGCTTGTGGCTTGGATTCGAATCGGCCAGTTGAGTAAATTTTCGTTCTCTCGATTCTTAATAGGTTTTCGGTATCTGGTTAAGTTACATTAGTTTTAATTTAGACGAAATAACATGAATTTTTAAATCCTTTAAAAGGCTGTAAAATCTCTTAAAATCCATTAAAAGTATATCTTTCGATATTTTAAAACCCCTCAAAATCTCTTAAAATTCCTCGAAATGATTTTAAATTACAGTCATCACAGGTCGTCACCTAATCACTTTTTTTCACCTATATTGAATTTGTTCACCTTTTTCACTTACCTCGGTAGTTTGTCACCTTTTTTCAATTGATATAGTTAAACTTAAGAAAAGTTATTAACATTGCTATTATATGATAATTTCGGGTTATTTGCGGACTGGAAAAACTTTTCTGGATATTCAGTCAAAATTCTTTAAAAATTCTTTAAAAAATGTAATCCCGTAAAATCCCTGGTAATTCCTCAAAATTACTTGAAATCTTTTCAAACTCCTTTAAATTCCTTGAAATTCGTTAAAATCAAGTAAAAGATCTTAAAATCTTTGAAATTCATAATAGAAATATTTTCTTTCTGTGAAGGATTTATTTAATTTTTTTCATGGTTTTCTAAGAAATTTTAAGATAAAATTTATATTTTGGACGCTAAGGAAAATTTTAAACTTTAATTTGAATTCTTAATTTAAATATTATTGACTTGGATTGGAGGTCAAATTTTTTTTTCCTGTAGCTAAATTTTTTTTATATTTCCGTTTTGTTGGATTAAGTTTGTTTCAATTTTTTATCATCTATTCACCTTTTTTTAATGAAATAGATTAAAATCTCTTAAAATTTTACGAATTCCTTTAAAGATATTATTTAAAGTCTTTTAATATCTTAAATTTCTATGAAAATTCTTGAAATATTTTAAATCTTCCGAAATATTTGAAATCTTGAAATCTATTGTACACTAAATATTCGAGTGATTAACTCCTCATACTAAATTAATTAGAACGAAGTATTGAAATTTCAGTAGGTTATGGACCCAGTGTAGCATGGAATGGAGTTATGCACATATTTTATATACAATTCTAAATATATAGTCCTTCAAAAATACGTATTTTCTAAAGAGAATATAGCATCAATCTTGATATGTTAATCCCTTGTATTCGGTTTTATTTTAGCTTGAATTTGTGTTTCGCGAAATTTGTATATCTAATAGCGTGCATGAGTATGCTTGAAGAATGAATCAGCTTCCCGCCAGACATATGTATCTCTAATGCTTTATTCAACGATTCGACAAAGGAATTTTCTCTCCAAGTATTAGTGACACCGAACTAGATGCAATATACCCTAATTTTAAATCGTAAAAGCAACTAGAGTAGTTTCTATTGTTTCCAGAATTCACATCCTGCATACACTCTCAATTCAATCCCGTTGCTCTTTAGAATTCAAAAGAGAGCAATAAAATTCAATCGCACGTCGACTTTGTCTTTGGCATCGAAAAAATGTCAAAGAAATTCGGAATTCACCTATTTATTTATTTCTTCTCGATTTATTTTTTAACCCTCATCAGTCCCTAATTTCGCCACCTTAATCGGTCCCTTGAGTGTCAAATGGACACTCTGAGGTAAATTAAAGACAGTTTAAACTTCTTTCATGTGGAATAAAGGAGGAAATATTAATTCAAGATTGAAGAACTTTTTTATGTTGATTCGAATGTTTTTTCGTACAAAAATACTCGCTTTTCTTCATGTATTCAAATAGAATAATTATGCGGTAAAGTTGAAAATAGTGTCAATTTGACACTAAGGACTGATGAGGGTTAAAAAAAGCAGTTGGAAGAACGAAGTACAAAAAATAAGAATGAGAAAGTAATAGAAATAGAAATAGACACCTAGGGAGCTTCAAACATGAGATGAATTATTTTAAGCTGCACATGCTTTAATCTAATTATATCTACAATATCAATTATTCTCAAAATTGCAGTATAATTATAAAATAAAATAATAGCTCGTCATTTTCTTCGTGCATTCTATTTTGTATTATAGAAATCTCGAACTTTTCAGAAAATTACTGAAAATTCCGAACCTTGTGAAATTGTTTTCAGTTAATTTTTTAATGATTAATAAGTTATATAGTTACAAGTAAATCAGGAAGGTGAATATTTCTTTTATATAAATAAACATTTTGATGCCGTTCTGACATGAAATTCCGCTCTCGTTTCTGTAAACTGAAATGGATATTATTTCTATCACACTCCTTTCTTCGGACAAAGCCGATTTTTGCAGAAAACGCTTGAATAGAAACTGTCTATATGTTGTTATTTCGAAGACTATAAAATTGTTCAGTCACTTTACGTGATCTCGGAAAGACACGTTCTATGAAAATGTTCATCTTCAGGGGTAGTAAATTTATACAGTGTCATTCTCTAGACATGCTGACATGAATATTTGATGCACTTCAATGTAGACTGTTTAATAGCGACTCATAGACTTAATTATAAAAGTAATTTAAAATTCTACGCCTAGTAAATAACAGCGACTAATAAAAGATGGACAAGAAATTTTAATAAAATTAAAAATAAAAACGAAATAAAATAGAATATTCCGGAAATATTCAATATTAAAAAAAAAAAAAAAAAAACAGTAAATTTAATTGATTATTCTCTAACAAAATTTGAAAGGATTGAGAAAAACAAGCACATCTGATTTATTTGCCAAACTCTGAATCATTAATCACGGTACCTTCTTCTTGCGGACGTGAACAATAAAAGAATCTTTTTCGCGTGGGAGAAATTTTTCCTAGGTGGATATGAACACATTTGCTTTTGCTTTTCAGACTGTAAACATTATCCTTATTTAGTTTATATTTACGGAAGCTTGTAAAAGTTTTATGTTAATCACGCAATATTACTTATTCAATACTTCGTTGAATATTATGTCAGACTGTTTGCTTTTCTTATCGTGCAACACAATCTTTAATTACTCGTGTAAATAGAACGTTGGGAGGGTATGTTTATTACGATTTTATTACGGATATATTCGATATCATTTTTAAGAAATAGAGCAATACTATTTTAAAAATCGGTTAGAGGAGAGGTTGGCAAGCTCCTTCAAGGGTTTTGTAGGCTAACATCCAATTTTCTACTATTCATTTCACAAATCGCTTCTTATAAATTTCTAGAACCACATTAACGGTCTATATATTTGAAAAATATACTGACAGGTGGATGGACAGGCAGTCAGGCAGGTAGACTGATGACCAGACGGACAGACAGACGCACAGACTCATGGACACACTTCCCTTGCACTTTAATTATAGTGGTGAAATAATGATAATAAAATTCATAAAGGATCTATTTTTATACATGATAAAAAAAAGGGGCGAAATATTTAATATTGGGGTAAAAACTAAGTGTTATGGTGACCTATTGCCTAACATAAGTAAGAAAGGTTCAAGTTCTTTCCCCATCATTAAAGTTTTCTCTTTCCGCATTCAAGCATTTAAAATATGAGAGCGAACGCGAGCGCGTTTACTTTTTTTTTTTTAAATATTACATTTTATGATATTTAGATAGATAATATAGATAGATTTATAATATCTTTTTCATTTTCTTTCTGATTGTGATAGAACTTTTCGTTATTTCTCGAAAACTGTCGGAAAATTTACATCAGAAAATCAGAAAGTTCAGTTTAAAAAATACCTGAGTAGAAATTTTGATGGGGTTCTAGTGGGGCCCTGGCCAGTTTGTCCTAGTTCTAGTGTAGTCCTGATCTGCAAAACTGATAAGGACCCCACAAGATGCGTCTCATTTTCACTACTATAGTATAATACCTCACGTTGGGAAAACTGGTCAATACCCAATCAATATTAAATAAACATTCTGGATTAATTATTTAAAGCTATTTCCAAAGTTTTCAAGTGGTTTTAAGGAATTTTAGGGTTATGTAGTTATAGTATTCTAAAGTTCTCGGTAATTTATGTTTTATCCTCTTCTTTCCTGTAGCGCCATCTTTATCTAGAAAATAATGCTACTATAAGAAAGAAAAGGACAAAACATAAATTACATACACTCATTAAATTATTATGTTTTAATTAAAAAATTACTTGGCTAATTAACAAGTTTTTACTAATAAATACACTGTCTCTTTTGAAACCAAAATGAGAAGCCAATCAGGAATCCGGAAAAGGTGTTACGATTTTCGATATATTTCGAGTTTCAATTCGTTCGCCTTTTTAGAATAGGATCCCCCGAAATCTTTTTATCTTAGAGTTTAGAAACAGGTGACCGAACATGACCCTATTTCTAAATATATCCCGAATATTTTGGTTCTCTGATATCTGCTTTCAATATCCGAATAAAAATATCATTCAAAGATTTTAATGCAGATTCAGGGAAAAAAAATTATCAGAAAAATCAGGAACATGTAAGTAGCTGTCAGGGAAAATATAAATTGATTTATAAATAATAATAAAATAGGATCACTTGTCGCGTATCTTTGTCTTGCAAATTTTTTGTCAGTGTGACTGTTTATTGATTATTATGTCAGTTTGACATTTATTGCTTGCAGGAATTTTAAGAAATTTTAACGAATTTTAAGTGATTTTAAAGGATTTTAAAGTTTGTCATAAAATTTAAAAAAAAAATTGAAAAGATATTTTTGATTTTTAAAAGAGTTTGTAAAATTTTAAGGAATTTCATGGAATTTTAAAAGATTTTACGCGATATTAAGGGATTTTAAAGGTTGTCCTCAAATTTTAAGGAATTTCTTAACGTTTCCAGGAATTTCTAAGAATTTCAGAGAATTTTAAGGGATTTCAAAGGTTGTTGCGAAATTTTAAGGAACTTCAAAAGGTTTCTAGAAATTTAGAGATTTTTACCAATCTTAAGTGATTTTAAGGAATTTTAAAGTTTGTCGTGGAATTTTAAGGGGTTTCAAGAGATTTGTATAATTTTGAGAAGATTCCGTAGAATATAAAGTGATTTCAAAATATTTAATATCATATTACGAAATATTTTTAAAAATATATCAATAACATTTTTATTTTAATAGGAAATTATTTAATTAATAAAGTAGGTTATTAAAAAAAGGTCATTGAAAGCGTACTTAGTGCGCTAATTTTGGCTAGTGTTAATAATATTTTGAATTATTAAAAACTTATTCGCATTTTTGATATATTTCTGTCAAGGAAATTTGTCTAAAAGCCAGGGAAATGTCAGGGAAATTGAAAAATTAGATCTTGTGGCCACTTTGTATTGTCGAGCCGCAACATTGAGCTAGTTAAAAAAAAAAAACACAGAGTAAATAATTTTATTTCTATTTCCTTTGTTTAATACAAAAAAATGGGAAAGTATCCGTCCGTTAGCTCTTGAAATTTGATCAGTATCACAAGCCGATCAATAAAAGCTTTTGATTGTGTTAAACTCCGTTCGACTGGATTTTTACTGACAGCCAAAAAGCTATTATAGAATTTCTAAAATATACCTCTATCTATTGTTATTTAAAGGCAATGTATAGTTAAATACATTTTTCCAATGACACGTGTTTCGTCATGATGAATTGGAAACAGAAGCAATCTGTTTACATAAAAAAATTCACTATTTTAAACTCGTTAATGAAAGAATATTTTATATGTAATTTAAAAACAACGCCTTAAAAATGAAAAAGTTTAAAAGCATGAAATGTTTTTATCTCTTGTAAATTATCGATTGTTTCTCTTCTGATTAAAGCATTGAAACGATTAAATTTTAGAATAGAGAACGGGTTCAATGCAGTACGTAAATGATCCAATAAAGTGGGTAAAAACATTAATTTGTAAACGATGACAAGAGAATGACAACTCGATAAAAGCCATTATTTGATTTTGAACCTGATTAATAGACACATTAATCGGATATGTAGGAGCCAATTAAATGGTCTATTACCGAGTTGTCATTCGTATGACTTCATATGAATTGTGTACCATATTGAAAAATACTTTATGGGTCTTAAAATGTTGACATATCAAATTGTATACATTTTATTAAATAAATGACATTAAATGGCCATTTATACTTACCAGTCTTTATAAATTTGAGTGAATAACGTTGCAGAAATCCGTTCGGCAAGGACTAAACTTCCTTCCGCATGCAGATTCTCCTTTCCACAGACACAATTCTAATCACCATTTTATCGCTCACTGCGTCCGGAAGATGCTGTTAATGTTTTTATCGATTAATGAGCGGAGCTTTAATAACTTTGCTGCATTTAATTACTTCTATAAATTAAACTTGTAATCCATAAAATAATTGAAATTTTCAATTAATTAGTCTCCCAGCGTCAATTCAGCATCAAGAGACTTTTAAAAAAATTACTTGTTCAATAGCTGTTATTACAGCCGCGCATCGAAAATCACTTCACTACTGCAATTTCAATCACAAATGTTTATTTTAGACGATTGCACTTAAAGAGTAATTTGCATTAAGTAAACACAAAACAAAGAGGTCTTCAGAACAGATTTTTTTTTGTTTTTTAAACTGAAACCTGTTTTATTCCTTGATCAGAAGCCTTCATATTTATCTACAGTTTTCCTCTATACATCGACTTTTTAAAAAAAATTTTTTAATTTTAAAATTACTTTTAGTGAATTTACACCAGAAGTGAAATTAATTAGTTTTTTGTCCAGTTCCTAAGTAATCATCTTTTTTTCTTGAGTTTTTACCACAGTTTCATATTTTTCTTTCTAATTAGGACATTTTTCCGAGAGAAAGCGAGAATTTGCCAAATAAAACATTTCCTCAACTACTCTTAACACCCTTATTCCTTTTATTTCCTCGACTTTCACACATTCTTCAGGGGAAATTGGTTCACTTAGTTTCTCACATTTTCATCTCCTAATATTTTCACTGCATATTTTATGATTTTGTTTTTATCATTGAGTAAAGTGCCTTCTCGAAAAATAATCGTTCTATTTTTTCATGTTGAGTCTTCATAGATATCTTTTTGTTGTACTCATGAAACTGTTGTTGATCCTCTCCAATTCTCCATTCAAATGCAAATTGACAGTTCACTGCTCACAGAATTGTGAATCGTCAAGCATACTTGTTATTTTTTTCGGTTCACACTTCACACTAGTTGTCCCGCGATATTTCAATTAGCTTTCTTGAGCATTAAACTTTCTTAACAAAGTTCTTTTAGTATTTATTTTTGAAAAATTTCAAAAACTTCTGATGTCAAGTCTAGAAGTTTTTAGTAAATATACTTGGATCTTTTTAGCAACTTTATGTTTTTCTTGAAGAGTTATTTGATGTTTAACGCTTTTCGTGTACTTGGCTCATTCATGTGTTTAATTAATAAGAAATAATGAGGTTGCATTTTTAATACTTATGTATAAATTTTTCTCATATAAATCATAGACAAATCTATACGAGTTCACAAGCTCACATGTCAACTTACGGCGACGAAGTGCGGCCGATTTCGTAGCCGAAACCGTGTTTTCCAGCTGTGGCTCATTTGAACCTGCGCTTTACTACGTTAACTTCCTTCTCTCTCTGATCAACGGGTTTTTTTCTTTCATTTTACCTATTCGCCCCTTTTTCATGAATTGCAGCGTATGCTTTTCTTTTATTTTTCTTTTATCAGATACTTCAGCATTTATATACAATGCCTCGACTTATCATATCAAATGAACCTTCCCGAAAAATTATATAGAGAAAGAAAGAAAGAGAGAATTATGATAATATATCGCACCCCACTTTTTATAACGAAGTAGGAATTTAGGTTTTTAATACGAATAATAAATTTTCGAGTAATGTTCAAATATCTACGAATTAAATATATGTAAACGAGAAGAAGGGTACGTTATAAGTTTATAAGGGAGATGTATTTACAGAGAAGAATAATATTTGCATGTGAAAAAGTTAATGATTTTACCTTTGAACACAGGAAATTTATGAAGTACTTAGAGCACGTAATTGAGCAATTTTTCAACGAGATTTATACTATTATAGTTGGGATTAAAAATGATTTAAAAGCTCATATTTAAAATGTATTTTCATAAAGTCAAGTAATTAAACTAGTTTTCTGTATACATATAAGTTACAACTGTCGATGTAATATACAGTCATCACAAGTTGTTACCTATTCAACTTTTTTCACCTATTTTGAATTTGTTTACCTTTTTCATCTTTTTTGAAAATTTGTCATCTTACCTTTTTTCAATTGATACAGTTAAATCTTATGAATCAGTTGAATCTTATGAAAAATTATATATTAACATTGGAATTATATAATTCCGGGTCATTTATTAAAAAAACTTTTCTGGATAGTCGGTCAAAATATTTTTATTTAACACTTGCAATTTTTAAATTGAATTACTCGAAATCCTTAAAAACCTCTGAAATTTCTTAAAACTCGTTAAACTCTTCTAAATTTTTTATAAATCGCTTCAAATTCTTTAAAAACATTTAAAACCCCTTGAAAATCTTCAAAATCTTTTGAAATCCCTAATAAGACTTTGTTAGTATGTCGCTATGAATTTCTGCAGTATTTTAACTTTGAGGTGACTTCGTTATTGTAAACTTTGAATCCTCGAAACCACAACCATGCAGTGAAGTGGAGGATAAATTTCTCATAAACTCTAAAGGGTCAAAGTTGAAACCTCGAACTTCCTTGCTCTGTTGAATTTTCGAATCCAATTTCCAACACAGATATCGCCCCTAAATGGAGTACTTTAGACTTTATTCACTCAATCTGAATTAGTAAAAAGTTACGAGTGAAATAGTGCCAATTCGTTTACTATTATATATTCACGTTAGTAAGTATTTTTACTATCAATTTGTTAAAAACGACTAATTCATTTATTAAGGGTAACTAAATCCATTAGTAAGCTTTATTACTAAATGATTTAGTAGGTTTTAACTAATTGATAGTAAAAATGCTCTTAAAGTGAATTAGTAAACGAATATAAGATACTGAATTATAAATACACCAAGGAAATTCATTTTAAATCTCATTTTCTAATTTTGAATACTTTTTCGACTTTTTTTTATAACAAATAATAATAATAGAAATGATAAGAAGATCATGAAAGTTGAAAGCAAGAAAAAAACTGAGAAGGACGGATTATTAATTATATTGGGCGGGACAAAAAATATTGCCAATTCAACTAAAAGCAAATTCTAGTAACCCTATTATCACTTAATGTACTCTAATTATTATCTGCCAATGATCCCTATCGTAATATTTATAATTCTTTTCTTGTCTCCTAGACAGTCTTTTTCGAATTTGCTTCATTATTTATGAGGGTCGTCTAAAGATAGAACATTTGTATTTTTAATTTTGCGAGATTTTTAAATAAAAGGGGGGTAGGGGTTAAATTTCGAAAGATTCGTAAAACCTTCACAATTTGTTTGAAAATAATACAAGATATTTTTTTCCCTTGCTCCAACTCAAATTGTAGATAATGCCTCTTGCTCGACGTTTATCCCAAAATACTCGAATTTGTTCCAATTTACGCCAATTCAGCCATCCACCATCTCGTTTATCCTTCTGACCCCACTCTAGAGAATTATGTATAAATGCCTCGCCCAACTAATCTTTAGTTCATTGAGAAATTCCATTTTACCCAACCCATAGCAATTTTTTTTCTGTTATTGTTGTAAAAAAAAAGAGAATTTGTAATCATTCTCTTAAAAAAAAAAATTAAGGCTGTTATGGTATTTATCAACTCCAAACTCGAGGAACTTTTTTTTTTTTTGGTTTGCTTTCACCTAGACTCGTTAAATAACAAAAATTAAATATACTTATTAACAGCAAAAAAATTGAGGATTTGTCGAAAATACCACTTTCTTATATCGAAACGTCGGGAATAAGTTTTTCTTTTAGTTTTTTTTTTCCTCGATGATAATCTTCTTCAATTTTACAGTTATGTATTTCAATTCCAATATAAATACGACCTTTTATGGTTTTGATTCAGGTCACCCATATCACGGTAGTCGCAAAAAAGCGGTTTTCCGCTAGGAAGGTTTTATATTAACCTCCCTCATGGTAATAACAAACCAAGAATGAAAAAAATTCTCCCTAAATATGTGGGAACTGGATTTAAAAAAGAAAATTCACTTTAATGTGGAAATTGAATTCAGTTTTCCAGAAAGGGCTTAAATCTTTTCACTCTGAGATTAATCAAATAGGGGATAGTCAGATAATCTTCATAAATCTTTATGTTTATGTTCCTTTATTTGCAGTTTCTTATCCTTTATCTTCACATAGTATAATTTAAGCTTCTGTTCTAATGTTAACTGCACTAAACTATAGTCCAACCTGACTTTCATGAATTGCTGATAAGCTATAGGTATGCTAATCACTCAAGATGCATTAGTTTCTTACTTAATATAGACTCATTCATCTCAGATAATGATTTTAAACTGAATTCGGTCGAATTTAATTATTTTTTATTTAAAAACAAAAAATTATTGGGACATTTTTTTGTCGAAAAACCAAAATCCCGATTGTGAAAAAATAACAAAAAAATAATTCCCGAAGATTCAAATTTTCGAAAAATGCCAATTCCAGAATAAGAATAATATTATCGAAAATGTTTATTAACAAAATTTGAATATACCGAAAATATTTATTAACGAAAGTAGAAAATTCCTGAAATTTCAATTTCCTGAAAATATAAAATATCCAACTTTTCAATTTCCTGAAAATAAGAAAAAAAAATTTTTTTCTTCAAAAAATGTTTAAAATTTCTTTTAAAATTTTTGTTCAAAATTTCTCTTAAAAAATTTTATTCTTCACAATTTTTGACAAAAATCTGGATGAATATTTGGACAAAAATTCTGGAATTATTTCGGTAATTTTTTACTTTCATTAATAAATATGGTTAAAAATTTTAAATTTCGTTAAAAACATTTTCGGTAATATTATTTTTATTCGGGAATTTGAATTGTCGGAAATTATTTTTTTGGTATTTTTTCACATTCGAGATTTTGGGTTTTCAGCAAAAAAATTTCCCGAATAATTTTGTTATGGAAATATGGTAAATTGCAATAACAAGATTAGTATTCTTAAATTTAATTTAAGCGTATAATTTAAGTGTTTGCCCTCTTATTATCGTTACTTAAAATAATGCTAACTTTTTAATTAAAGTACTTTGCTTCCGAACACTGTACTACTTACACCGCTGATTGCCGGGTTTAATTTGTTACATCAAAACTTAATTTCATTTGTATTTAATCCTAATTTAATTGGAATATGGGGCTACAATTTTTACAACAAAGATGTGTGAGAGTATGCTTGAAATTTCATGAAGCGTAAAATAGCTTGCGAACCTCGTAAGGCGATAAAGTCAAAGAAAATTGTTTGCCTTCCACGTTCCGGAGTCGATTCGAACTTCACAGGATGCCATTCCGTAAAAGTGATTTATACATTTCATGTATTTCAACTCCAACTTGGCAAGATTCGATACTTTGAAAATTATAATTTTTTTGAATTAAATTCAGATTTAGCTTTTGAATTTTTATTTACTCTTCTTATATTGATTTTTTAAAGCTTTGGGGATGATAAAAATTTCATGTTTTGATTTCTCAATGCTGCTTATTCACGTGACGTCTGAAGTTATTTGCAAGCTTCCTAATCCAAGACATTTTTATTTCGCATTTAACATTCATTTCGACTGCGAACGTTTGCACAAGATAAATAGAAACCGATGGTTAGCATTGCCTGATGAAAGTAAACACAATCATCCGGTAATAGCAACTTTTTTAAAATCAATGATACAGTGATTCCTATTTTTGAATGAACGGGATGAATCGAAATCATTTTCAATTTATTCACAATTGTATTAATTGTTCCATGTCATTATTTTTGTCTTCCTTTTTACAACAGACAAGGATAATCAGAGAAAATAGCACTCAGAATTATCACAGCTGCTGTTAAAGTTAATTTAAAATGTTTAGCATCTCCTAAATTTTCTGACACAAACATTTTTAAAGTTTACTTTTAATGTTTGCCCTCTAACAAATCTGCAATGTAAAGACTCAGTGCAGATAAGTAGAGTAAACTTGTGGCCTCAAGCAAGCCAATAATTGAAACATTTTTAATAACCCAACCGAAAATTGAAAAAGCAAATTCTTCATCATTTTTTTTTTTTAATTCATGAAAGAATATATGAGCAATTCTTGCGTGATAGCCTTGTTTTGGGTAAAAAAAAAATGAAGGAAGTTCGAAATAAAGTTTCGCAGACAAATATTTGACTTTGGAATTGTTTGATATCCGCGAGCAGTTTTACGTATAAGTGGGCCAAGAAACTAATTCACTAAATATGCGAAAAAAAAAAAACAACTTAAGCCAACTTTTTTTTTATTGAAACCAGATCTCTTCCGGGTTTATAACGTATATTATAAAGAGGGATATTTTTACTCAGGGTATCGGAAAATAATATTTGATTTCGTATTTTAGAAGTTTCCCTATTTATGAAAGTTCTTTAGTGAACGATCAATCATATTTCATCTTGAATAGTTGAAACGAGATCTATTGCAAATGTGATCATCAGGAGAGAAAATTTACAAAATATATAATAATAGACATTTCTTATTATTTCTTTTTAGATTTTAAACATATTTTCTCGAGCGGATGGCGCAGGACTTTTTCGTAGGAAACACCTTGTTCAGAAAATCTCTCGACCGAAAAAATGCTCTTAAAGATGTCAGATTTTTTATTATTTTCTAGATAAATAGTAGTTTATGTGATAAATCCAGCAAAGTAGATTTTTTATTTTTCTATTTGTCAGTTGAAGCTATTACGTTTTTTCGTAATAATTTATAATGGGTGGTCGAATTTTTTTATTTGCTTGAGGAGATTGATTTCTTCCAATAGACGGTATAAAGCAAAATAAAATGTGCAGGGAGAAGTCCGTCTATTAAAACTTTATAAAGAAGACATTTTATGGGAAAGTGATACACCTTTCAAGTAAATTTAAATATTTTTCCAGATCCTATTCCACTCTCTGAGAGATATTCTCTCCTGGAGATCAAAATTTTATGATGGAACGTGACATTATTATAGGATTAGATAGAACTCATTTTTGTGAAAATATAAAATTTGCATCTTCGTGCTTTTCCCAGACTAATTTCCTTCAAAGCGTCCTCTTTCATATTTTCAATATATTATTCCCATAACGAGCGAATTAAAAAATTATATACTTTTGCAAGTTATGAAAAGAAAAAATTTTAAGCCATCAGAGTTTTATAACTTTAAAGAAATTTTCCAATTAAATAGTAAATAGTTTCAAACGCTTTAGAGATAGAGGTTCTTAGCACCTTTCAGTGCTCGTTCATTATGCTTCCAGCTAATTGGAACACCGACATTATAAGTGTCTCGAAATTTTTTAAACGGTTTATTGGACTTTATATGAATTACCGCCCTTACAAATTGAAAATATCTGCATGCGAAGCTATTATTGAACGAAATTAAATTTCACGAGCACGTGTTCTCTTCGTAGATTTTTTTCGAACATAAATTATTTAGGATTCAAATTCCAAAAATACTTTAGCTGGTGTTGCAATCTTGATGATGTAATGTGATTCCTAAATATATTTATAAAACCACAAAACTTCCTAACGATCTTCCGGTATCGAAAAAACTCTAATTCTTGTATATTATCGGCGAGCTCTATAAATCTTCATTTAACTTTCCTGGAGGCGTTCATTACCGAGTGCAAAATCCCCTGTTATGTCTCGATTTTGTCCAGATTTGCTGGCAATTCAGAGAAATGGAAAGTAATTAAATTGAAATTCAAGTAAATAATTATTAAAACACAGGGACGAAATAAGGAGCTTAAAGTCAAAAAGTAAATAAAAATAGTTCATTTGTAAAAGTGGGATAACTAATCTTCAGAGTAAGAATGAGACAGAATTAATTTTCAGAGCAAAAACGGAAGGCCAACACGATCGCTAAATAGTTCTTCTTATTCCTTTTTTGCTCTGAAAAATCATTTTGTCCCATTTTGAATCTGTAGTATTTTTATTCCGTGTTTAGAAATAAAGTGTTTTTATCAAATTTTTACTTTCAGCTGCGTAAATAAGACCTTGAAATTCACCTGTTTGAATGATACAGATATTTTATTGAAAAAAGGAGTCCGATATATAAATTAAATTCTGAATATCTTTTGTATTAAAATGGTCGGGTTGCTAAACGGAGAAAACTGAGTAGTCAAACTCATTATCTAGAGTGTCAACTATAGGACAGCCTTCTAAGATAGTCAACTTGAATA
>JAUESH010012776.1:0-14777 GCA_032275165.1 Synergus magnus
CAAATCATAGAAATGTATACATATCTCTAGCGACATGTATGAGTAAAACCGGCAAATTTCAACTAACACCCCTGGTATGAGTTCTTGAAGCTCTGCGTAATCAAACGTGGCGACGAGAAGCGTTTGAACGATCGAGTCAAAGGCACACGTATGATGAAAAGTATACCTTTTCCCTTCTATACTGATTGCCTGAAATAGAAAAATATTGATTTCTTTTATAATTTTAGTTTTAATGGATTTAAATGAAATTTGACTAATTCAGAACGAAAAAAAAAGGATAATTGCAGTTAGGATCTTCTGGCGAGTCTCCCCATCATAAATGGTTGTGCTCCGCATGCTATAGTATTTTGAGCCGAACCATCTTGGATAGGCGCGGCCAGTATCTATCAGTTAGCTGGTGTTAGATGCGGACGGTGGCTATCCGACATACTGATACTACATGTGCAATAGAAATTAGACATCTAAGGGCTTGCTTCAGCGACAATCTGGATAGTAGCCACGGTTATCTTGATAGTAGCCACAACTATATCATGCAGCCTTGCTCTAAAGCATTATAATTTGGCGTTCACAGAGATACGGACAGGGAGAGCGAGGATCCGCCGACAGCTATTGAAAGCATACTTGCTGCAAGTATTCTTTTTTTTCAGTGAGATATTAAAAGTTTACTTCATAAAATATACTTTTACCTCTAAACCCGGCGAAGATCCGTTTCTTATTAAAGGAACGTGGTTCAAATTTTCATATCTGAGCGCATCAAAAGTCGTGAGATTTTTATCAAGATATCTTGATGGTTTTCCTGTTTTCGTCCTTTGAATATAATCTTTTTGTACTCCTGTTTTCATCCTTTGAAGAGAATCTTTTTGTATTCCTATATTCGTCCTTTTAATTGTCTTTTTTAGTTTTCCCGTATTCGTCCTTTTAATTGTCTTTTTTAGTTTTCCCGTTTTCTTTCTTTGAGTTACTTTTTTTTTTTGCTTTTGTTTACAATTAAACCGCCCCAGTCTTCTTTTTTTCTTGATTATAAAATAATCGGGGCGCTATCAATTTTTTTACAATTTGAACATAAATCTTGAAATTTGCTAGCAATTGAAGAGTCCAGTGTCGTATCAACCGGTGCAGAAGAACATAGATTACATCATGCTGAAGTGCCTTGGGAAGCAAGTTGCATGGAGATGGGAAACTCAGAAGTTGAGTTCAAAGACAAACTATTTTGCAACTCTATCTGTTTCTTCTCCTCATCTGACGAGTATACTTCATCAACATCTAAAACTCTCATTGACATCTCTTTTACTACAGGCAGCGAATTCTCCAATTCAGAAACAAAAGAATTCTCCGTGATCGGTACTGAAATCTCTGGTTCGGACACAATAGAATTTCCATTTACAATTGCACTTTCATCAGTCGCTTCTTTATCAAAAAGAATTTTTGTTTCTTTAGCGCCAATAATATTAAGACGCCCATTTATCCAGTGTTTTATGTGCAGGTTTAGGAATAGATCCGGTCTCATAGGAACGGATTCATTCTTGAGCAAAAGTGACTTAATGTCTTTGAATTCACTTTCTACTGGTGCACTAGATGCTGTATCTCGTCCATATCCAAACTTATCGATAGCAATGTTAGACCACAAATTGAACCAGCGCATATCATTAATTAGCTTTTTTGCTAATTCTGTACATTTGTAAGCGTTAATATGCTCATCGCTATCGCTGACTTCTGCTTTCGCAATTCTTTCGACTTCTGTTTCAATTTGTTTGACCAACTTGTACCACTTGTTGGTATAAGTAGAGTTGTCTTCCATCAAAATAGAATCATCTAAACGATTCTCTTCTTCAGAATCATTCAGTCCGTTTTCATCTCCAACTTCGTCTTCTTCTATCGAAGGATTGAGTCTTTTGTTGACATATTTTCTCAATTTGTAGCACTGCGTAGCTTTATTATCATCGTCGCACTTAGCTGACAACAAAATAGCTTTAAGAATTGTAGCTACATCTTCTTCGTCACGTGTCCTAATTAATAATCCTATCGCAGCTTTGTAAAAGGTTTTTACCTATTTTGATGTTAAACCTTTGGTTATTGCTCCATAAGGTTTTATGAAATGCGCACAGTCAATGCGTATATAGCACGTAGGCATTTCCGTTTGATCGCAAGCGTTGCAGTACTCCTCAATTGTTCTGCATGAGGTATGTACGTATATACTAGCGTGTAAAAGTGCTTTGGAAGAGTCACAATTTACTTCTTTGGGATGAGGAGCGCCAGAATGAGCCCATCTTCTGAGAAAGTATTCAATTGTGACAGCATCGTGACTTGTGCTTATCATCTGTGCCACTGAGAATTGACCATTATCATTATTTACAACAATGATATATAAAAATGCTCGTTTTAATGGAGATCCATCACACTTTTTGAGTTGTGCACAAATTTTTCCTGTTGCATCGATGGAAATCGAAGGTATTTCTCGCCTTGCGTAGCTTGTATAGACGTGACGCTGATAGTTTGTCAAATACATGACTATAAAAGGGTCAAGTGAAATCACGATTATTTCATTAGGAAATACTGTACATTTCAGTTTTTCCACTGCCCTTATCGGATCTGGGTCCAGATATTGTGCAGCTTTCCATTCTGACTTACACTTGTGTAGTACTGCATTGCTATAAAGCATAGGAGGCTCGTTTTCGTCCCCAGAATTCATTAATTCTCCTGCTAATTCAGAGCGATATACCTCTACCGATTTTCCTTGAAGCTGTTTTCCTAGCTCTTCTCGAAGGGGTCTTCGTAAGTATCGTTTACTACACACCTCATAGTCGCTGCCTTTTATCAACTTGCAGGAAACCATAACTTCATCCTTGAATGTCTTGTTATCAATTGAGGCATTTATAGTGGTTTCGCATCTACAGTGACCTAAAAACATGTACAAAATATATAAATAAACTTTTCTTTCTAATTTTAGATACAATTTAAACAATAGTTTTTACATATAGAAAAAAAAATGTTTTTTAAGGAAATGTTATATTTTTATTCATCTCTATATAATTACAATGTTCTATTCAGTCAATTTTCTACTAAATCTACATAAAGTATATTAATTATTGTTTTGTTCACAACGTAGACTAGAGGAACAGAATTATCCTAAAATAGTGATTTAACTTCTACACGTTTCTCTCAAGGGCATGTGGTAATTACCATAATAGCAAATTTATTTTCCGCAACTTCACGCTCACAATAATAAATATTTTTTGCTAAAACTAGGTAATTTACCTCCGTTTCGTTTGGACGAAGGTAAATGGCCTAGTTTTAGCAAAAAATATTTATTATTGTAAGCGTAAAGTTGCGAAAAATAAATTGATCTTGTGGTAAAATATCACATGCCCTTAATGGAATCTACGAATTTTATAAATCTATGTGAAATATAGATTTATAAAAACATTTTCTGGTTCATACCTTGGAGAAATATAAACATCTTGAACTTTTAATGTAACTTATATGTATTTAAGAATCTAAGCGAAGTACATTAAAGCTTTTTTTTACCCACAATGTTGGGAAACAGAAATATCTTTTAAGAACTGATTTATACATCTAGCAAAAATACATTTAACATTTTTTCGTCCTCGTCGTAGACGAATATATTTATTTATATTACCTAAACTGAGTTTATACTACCTATACTGAGTATAAACTCAGTTTAGGTAATACAAATAAACATATTCGTCTACGGCGAGGACCAAAAAATGTTAAATGTATTTATGCTAGATGTATAAATCAGTTCTTAAAAGATATTTCTGTTTCCCAACATTGTGGGTAAAAAAAATCTTCAATGTACTTCGCTTAGATTCTTAAATACATATAAGTTACATTAAAAGTTCAAGATGTTTATATTTCTCCAAGGTGTGAACCAAAAAATGTTTTTATAAATCTATATTTCACATAGACTTATAAAATTCGTAGATTCCATTAAGAGAAACGTGTAGAAGTTAAATCACTATTTTAAGATAATTCTGTTCATCTAGTCTACGTTGTGAACAAAACAATAATTAATATGCTTCGTGTAGATTTAGAAAATTGACTGAAAAGAACATTTTTAATTAAAAAAGGGGAAAAGGGGGAAGATTTTCGAGAATAGGGGAAAAAAGGGGAATTTTTCAAAAAAAAAGGGGAATTCCTCTAAAAAAAGGGGAAGTCTGTGCACCCTGCAATTGTAGATGAACTATTAAAAATTAAACGATTTTTAATGGAAATGTTCAAAATTCTTTAAAATTTGAATAGTTAAATTTTTAATTAATACAATTTCAGATTTTTAAACTGATACTTTTAAATACTAAATTGTCGGATAAGAATGAGATTTTCTTGAATTATGGTTATATGAACACAAAATTTAGACAAAAAATTACAAATAAAAAGTTTCGAGACTCTCGACTCGAAATTTCGAATTTTTTATTTCAAATTATTTGATTTTGGACCATTTTAATGTTAAAAATGTTTGCTTCAACTTCTTAATTTTCAAAATACATGGTTCAAAATTAAAGACTGAAGAACACTTATCTTTTAAATATGCGTATGATTTATCGACCGTAACTCTCTCATTAGAAAACAGAAAACCACAAGAAATTTTTCTGTTTTTAAACAGACCAACGGAGATCCAATTTTGCCAAAGACCACTTTTGAGCACGACGTATGTTCTGTCGTATTTTTTATTCGTTCCTTTTCGTGAAACTTCGTATTGTTTCTCTTCAAGTAAATCATTAAAGCTTTGTTTGTCTGCGAAAAAGGAAAATTTAATGCAGGTTCCACCTTCATCGTCCGACACTTGATTTGAATCCATCAATGAACATTTTTTATTTTCCTTCGCGTTTTCTTTGGTATGAATTTCTTCAGTTGTAACCAGGCTTCGAAATTCTTGTTTTAACATCATATTATATATTGTTAGAGGCGCAATTTTATTCCTTACGTCATCCGACAAATCTTTCCAAACCTTTTCGTTCTTCGAAATCAACTTTTGTGGGTCATCATGTCTAAAAACATCTTTTTTCCTTTTCTTTATAGCTTCCACTAGAACATCATCACTTATTGTTTGCGCCTACCAGGTTGCGAACTCAAATTTTCCATTATTCAGGCTAATTATTAAATACTTTGCTCGACACATTCAACAATTAATCCACCGAGGTAACCGCCTTTGCACAGGAAAAATGTCGGTCGTTTTCGTAACCAACGGTTCAACTTCGGAAATGTTCGTGGAAAGTCGGGCTACTCCGTACACCCGACCATACATACTCATATATATATATTTAAATACATTGGCGAAGAAATACGAGAAAGCATTTCGTTACTCTTCGAAACATGCTCATAGGCGCCGAATTTTTCAAACTTAGATTTTTCGATAATTTTAGTTAGACGAAATTAAATATATAAATTGTTATTTACAATTTATAGGTATTATTTCTAAATTTTTATATATTATTATAAGTATATTTTTTACTGATAAAATTAGAACTAATTATAATAAAATATAATATAATATGTTTTCTCTTAATATAATCTCTTCTTATAGTCGTATAATCTATCTTCTTCAATACCCATTATTCCAAAAGGGAAATATATTTTCTATTATCAGCAACAACATGAATAAAAAGTCATGTAAAAATTTAGAGTATGGGCTTAAATTATTAATAATTATTCATATAAAGTAATAATAATTGCTGGAAAATCATCGTCGATGAACAAAAACGTGTAAAGAACATTTAAAACTTGCAGGTGAAATAAAACATGACGCAAATACGGCTCGAGCTCTTGAAGCTTCGTTATGATTAAGGGCACTGATCTAATCCAGAGCACTTAATGAGCACTTAATTGTGGCTCAAAGAAAATTTTCTTTTTAGTCATAGTTTAAAAGTAAAAAATGTATGGGGATGGAAATTAGCACGTATAAAAAAAAAATAAAAGTGCTGGAATTTTCGAAATAGGCTGAATCGAGAGCACTAAATAGGCACTAAATTCTGGCGCGAAGAATTTTTTTCGAGTAATAGTTTAAAAGTAGAAAATGCATGGGAATTTAAAATTGCTCATTTAAAAAAAAAAAATAAAAGTGTTCGAATTTTCGAAATAGGCTGAATTGAGAGCACTAAACAGGCACTAAATTCTGGCGCTAAGAAGAATTTTTTTCGAGTAATAGTTTAAAAGTAGAAAATGTATGGGGATTGAAAATTGCTCGTTTAAAAAAAAAAAAAAAGTGCTGGAATTCTCGAAATAGGCTGAATCGAGAGCACTAAATAGGCACTAAATTCCTGTGTAAAGCAAAATTTTGTTTGAACAATAATTTGCAAGTTTCTGATGGTGGAGTTCTAGCTTAATCTGAAGCTGGCATTACCATGCATTTTTTCGAAAAATTGCGGAGCAAAAAATTTAGAATTTGCAGCATAAATTAGCACAAATTAAGCACTTAATTCTGATATAGCCACTTTTTGTATTGGATATGGCTGCGCGGGAGGTGGCAAATAAATTTAAATTTCACGTTGGGAATTTTATGACTATACACAACTCCATTAGTTATGAAAAAAACGAGGGATCTAGCCGAAATTCTGTAACTCCCAACTATAAGTCTGTAAAAGAGAATTTCGAGATTGATAACATATATAGCCGTAAGATTTGGCCAAAGTTCAACAACACCATCGGAAAATGATCAAGTTTTGACATCTAGAGTGTCAGACTCCGGCAGTTATGAAAAAAACGAGGGATATAGAAGAAATTCTGTAACTCCTAACTATAAGTCTGTAAAAGAGAATTTCGCGATTGATAACACACAAAGCCGTAATATTTGACCAAAGTCAAAGATATTATTACAATAGATGCGGTGCTGGCCTAGTTCTCCCTGATCATTATAGGAGGCGCGTCAGTCTAAAGTTTTAATTTCCCCTCGCACTCTTCTACACCCGCATTTGGTTAGCCTGGAAGAATATAGAGGCGCTGTGGCGGAAGCAGTCATGTCCCATCGCACTCCTCAACCCGCTGATGGCACCCATCGAAGTCCCCTCCATACTCCCCCGAACCCCTCTGATACATTTAAAGTCTGATTTCTCCTGAATTGAAGATTTTCAAATCGAGCTTGTTCAATAATATGAAAAATTTTTCGTTGCACCTATCAAAACAGAATGAATAGCATAGATTGGTACTCATGTAATATGAAAACCCTTTAAACATCAAATTTGAAAATTAATTTTTATAGGAGTTATCGAGAAAGAAAGAAAAATATAAAAAAAATTTTTTCTTTAAAGTGGCTGATCCGATTTTGATGAAAAAAATATATGTTGTGGAGATCAATGAGATAACTTTTATAACAAATTGGAAAAAATTTCCTACGATTAAAACTCTCCGAAAATGTTTTTTGAAATTTGCAATAATTTTTATGACTTTTAAGTATTTCTTGAAAAAATTTGAGAAAAATATATGTTGAAGGGCACAATCTGAGAAAATTTCTGTAAAAATTTGGACGTCGTGCAGATTAAAACAACATATCCAAAAAATTTTTTTGAATATGTGAAAAAAATTTAGTTCTTTATTGATCAGAATTTTTTTTTAATTAAAAAAAAAAATGTTCCTATTAGTTTACACATATTTTTTTCATGAAAATCGATTTGACCGTTTTCGAGAAAAATAAGTGTTTCAATTTTTTTCTTAGTACCATAAATTCCATAAAAATTATTTTTTAGGTTTTTTATAAATTATTTTTAAGGTTTTTATTTTTTTTACTTTAGCTCAACTTATTTGTGAGTTATAATCATTAAAATAACTCAGAAATTTTAAAAACTTCCTGAAAAAATCAATTCTGAAATTTTCATTGCATTCAAAGTTTTTCTATTCATTAAATCACAATTTGGAGACCGAATGCTTATTAAAAAAATATACAATTGTAAAAAATTAGATTTGTAAATAAAAAATGCTTGTTTTTAGATTGATACGAACGTATTAATTTAAAACATTTCTAAGAGGAGAGGCAAGAATGACCAGCAAGTGATACAAATGTTCAATAGTCTAAAATAAATTGTGACTGCTGGTTTCTTGGACAGCTAATACCTTTTAATAATTTGTATGCTCAAAGATATTGTAAATTATTTGGATAAATATGTATGTAAAGATGTAAGAATTTTTTTGTCAGGTTTAAGTCATCTTTATCAAAACTTGGAACGACTTCCTCGTAAGAATTTTTATAAACTAAAATACACAATGGACAGAAATTCTTTTATTTTTTTTTACTTTTTGTGAAACTTTGGCACCAAATGAAATTTGCGTATCCACTTCATGTTTTCTTATACGACGAGCTATTATTTATCATTTATTAAAGCCTTATAAAACAATATATTTTTTATTAATATAACATTTTGGATATCGTTTTCAATATTACCCATTCAATAGTGTTTATAAAAATTTTGAAAAACAAAAGCACTGAATTAATAGAACTGATGATTTTTATTTTTTTATGGCAGCACAAATTCTTAATTAAACATATATTCTCAAAAAATGTCATTGTCAGATGAAAAAATATTAAATAATATGTTATTAATATATTATATTGTATAATAATATTCCCCAGATCTATATAGGTCCATATAGAACTAAAAATAGTTCATCATCAATTGAAAATTTCAAATTGAAACTAATTATAGAAACCCGCTCATTATGTCTGTTGGAAAAATCTTAGAAACCAATTTAAATTATATAGTTTAAACTCTATAATTTAAACTATATATAATTTAACTATAGTTTATCAAATGTTGATGTACAGGTATACCCTTTGAAATATTTCCAGTCAATTATAAAGCAATCAGGCGTGGACAATTTTTTTTAAAGAGAATATTCAAAATGCTTTTCCTCTTAAAAATATCCATTTTTCAATCGATTATTTAAAAAATTCTTTTTTACCTCCAGTTGTGCTTATCTCGAAACAGACTGTACACAAATATAAAATTTTTCTGAGCAATAACTTCTTAGATATAAACCTGTAAATATGTATAAGTTTTATTTAAACAATTAATTATTTATGGACGCTCTAACTTATAAAAATGGTTCAACTAGTAAGAAATTATAATATATGAAACAAGTTTTATTTTAGTTTTAAATAAATGAAAATGATATTACATTTTTAATATAAATATATAACGAAATTGTTTTTAAAAATTGTTTTTAAAAAATAACAAGGAAAAATTGTCTATGAATTTTTAGAGTATTGGATTCATGCGTTCTAACCTCAAAATACGATTTCCTCATTTTATTGATGAAATATTATAATTCGATAATGTTTCGCTCCAGCTGTACTCATTTTTTAGATAGAATTCTAGGTACAGAGCGAAAAACTTCCTAGTCTAAATTTTTTTTTTATAAAATAAAGAGACGGAATTTTGAGGTAAGATTTCGCATTCTTCATTTAACGAAAAAATGGTTTAAAATAATAATTTTTCGGCTCTATAGGCGTACTTCTATTTCGCAAAAGTGTTCGCGTACTGAGCGAAAAGTTACATAATTATTTTATTCATCAAGTATAAAATGGGCAATTTTAATTTTGAGGTTAAAAATTGAATTCAGCAATTTTAATATGATTTATTTTAATAATTTATTAATGTATATGTCAACATGTAGGTATTATTTAATACGTATCATTTATATTATATTTTCGGAAATTTTGTGTAATAATATGTTTTTCTAGTTTTTCAAACTTTCCTTTCTTTTTGAAGCAAAATTTCCCAACTTTAAAACAGTTTTGAATTTTACCGCCGATATCTTACGAAAAACCCGAAAAACAGTGCTGGACTTCGTAGTATGGTTTTGGTACGGTGAGGGCATGGATGTAAGAATATATGGATGGAGCACAACATCCCAACTTAGGCAAGGGGGATGAACCCACCTGAGCTGCAAAGGGGGCATCGGGCCGCCATATTACTTCGGGAAAATTGCAGGCCTCTGATTGGCTAATTGGTTGATTGGCTGTGATTGGTTAACTGAAGCTGCGCGCTATTTTAAATTTGATTCAGAGTTTTTTTCTAACAGCTGAATTGCAAGATTATAACTTGAATATTTATGTAAAGGTTAATGAATGCAAACATAGAAACATACAACATAGAAATTTAAGCATGATTTAAACGGTTTAAACATAGCTGCAATGACATAACCTAAACTTATGAACAAGTGTTTTTACCTGTGGTAGGTCACCTTTTTTATATTTCCTAGTAGTTCCATACGATTTCTTTTTGCTGATCCTCTTCTAGGAACATAGTTTTTACAGTTTTTTACAACACAAGTCAACATTTTTGCATTTTGACACTTTGCACAAACGATCGATATACGTAAACTTTTAAAAGACCGCACTATAATCTCAGCCAATCGAAAGCGAAGAAATTTCCCTAAGTGTCATGGATGCTATACACTGGTTCCCCCCTCTTAAATCCATGTTCCCCCCTTACTGACGACTCACGCCCCGCAAGCTTGTGCTCCATCCATATATTCTTACATACATGGGTGAAGGCAGCACTTCGATATGACAGAAAAAAGTGATTACCTATATATATCGAGAACGACCTTGAGGCTCAGCGCCGCATCTACTGTAATAATATCTTTGCCAAAGTTCAACAATACCATCGTGTGTCATCAGAGATGTGAGTACGCGAGTAATACAAATTTTCGGTCGGTAACATGTGATGACGCTACAGTGAACGTCTTGTAGGGATCTGATATACCGACAATTTGGACAAGTGAGTTTCCACTCTACCATCGCGAACCTATTCAATGTTCTCTACCTCCCACCGTTCGTCCCACTACTCTCTCTCAGTTGGTAGCCGACCACGCCGGGTGTAACACTTTCGACAGGTCCGTGCAAGGGACGCTGTCTGAAATAAAGATCATTTCTGAGTGGAGTTCGTGTGAAGTTATTTTTACCCATCCTATAGCTTGCTATAGTTATTAATTGCATTCTGGGTAGTGGGGGTACAACACCCCACAGTCTGACGCTCTAGATGTCAAAACTTGATGGTGTTATGGAACTTTGGCCAAATCTTACGGCTTTATATGTTATCAATCGCGAAATTCTCTTTTACAGACTTATAGTTGGGAGTTATAGAATTTCGGCTTGATCCCTCATTTTTTTCATATCTGCCGGAGTTGTGCATAATTATAAGATTCCCGGCGTGAAATAATCTCCCGCGCAGAAATATTGTCTGCTGTGACATATCATTTTCCGATGGTGTTGTTGAACTTTGGCCAAATCTTACGGCTTTGTGTGTTATCAATCGCGAAATTCCCTCTTACAGACTTATAGTTTGGAGTTACAGAATTTCGGCTTGATCCCTCATTTTTTTATAACTGCCGGAGTTGTGTATAATCATAAAATTCTCGGCGTGAAATTGAAACTTATGTGTCATCTCCCGCGCAGCCATATGTGAGAGTCCATTGGCGTAACCGTAGAGGGAACACAAAAATTTCAGTTCGTTTATTCAATGCCCTTAAGTCAAGTGTTTAAAAGTCTTGAAATTCTAAATAATTCAATGTATTCCAAAGTGTTCAGGATGTAAATAAAAAATTTTTAAGTTATTTTTAAAGAACTCGGGAGAGTTCTGCGGAAACCTAAGAATTCAGAAAAATTCTGCGGAATTCAAACAACTCTTGCATTTTAAATGAGGTAATTAACTCATCAAGTAATGTTTTCTAATTTGGTTGCTTCGGAAACGATGCTTGTTCATTTTCGAATCTCGTTTAAGTGTGAGGTTGCACCAAAGAGTCAAAGCCTCCTACAAAAATAAACGGAGGGGAAATTATACGCTCTGAACTTGTATTCCCACACATTCTCAGCGATGGCACATGGACTGTCGGCTATCTAATGCATTTTTTTGATTGGTTAATCTTTAATTGCTAATTACTCGATAATTATGCATTTAATCAAATTTTTTTATTGATCATTTTCTGTTCAGTTTTTCACAAGGAATCCGAAAATATAAATATGTACCTTGAATACTGGGATACCTTGTATAACCTGTAAACAATTAATGTAATCATTACACATTATAATTGATAAATCAAACATCATATTTTCTGTAAATCTACTCATGTAAAGCTTTCATAAGCGTTCCATGGCCCTAATCTTTTTTGGCTCTACGCACAGTTTTATCACTTAACCTTTGAACTTTGCATCACATAACTCTTGTACAAAACTCCGACCTTTAGATTCTCTGTACACATCCATACTCTTATTCGATATTCTTCCGTCATGATTCACGCTGTCCGAAATCTTTCACGGATAATCACTACGAATCCAATCTTATATGAATTAGCTACAACACAACGAAATCATATGTTATGCCCACTTGATAGTCCATATTTCCCGTATTACCCAAATTCAATCCAAGCACTTTTCTTAGAATTCTTATGTTATAGGAACACAAACAGAATTTCTGTCGAAATTACCAATATCTACAATGCCCTCGGTGCCCTTTTGCAAATCCTATCTCATACCAAATATGGAAATGTGAATGACACGACCAAAGCACGTGAACACCAAATAAGGAGATGCCAATTCTGATTGGTTCTTCCTATTCCAACAAAGGAAGAACCCGTATACAAATAGCGCAGTTTCATACCAAAGAGTTCAGTTAGAAGTCATCAGTTAGAAGCTAGCAATTGGAGACTGGGAGTGACCAGATGATTAGCAACAAGATCATCGAAATCCTAAGTCCGGACCAAGCGCTATTGACCCGTTAATAGTTTTGAGTCTACTTTGAGTTCGCAGCTCTGACACTCGCTTCTAAGGAGCATAACTTTTCGGCACTTTTTCAGTCACATTCTTGCTCACTTACAACTTTTTCGACACAGTTTGAGTCCACTTCAGTTCGCAGTCTGTTAATATTTGTCAGTTCACCAGTCCGTCGGTACTTTTTGCTAAATTGCCAGTTCGTCAGTGCGACAGTCACCCGTCAGTACCAAATTCAACCTGACAGTCACCCATCAGTGCATAGGTGAACCTATCTTCAAGGCTCAACTCTCAAAAAACCCACCAAGTACAAGGTCATCCGAGGGACTCGACTCCAGTTTAAAGGGAGGACTGAAGATCACGAGATAGACAGCAGTTTCTGAATCAGTATCGACGAGATTTCCCTATTTTTCCATTTTTCCTAAATCCATATCTATTCCTTTTTTCTATCAAGTGTATCGTAACTTTGACCCAATAAACTCTCATTTCTTATTGTAATTGTGCAAAGTTCATTTTCCTACGAATGATCAATTATCCTCATCCCTGTTGTAGAACATTTCCGTTCTACTCAAAAACGAGGAGACCTTTTTATTAAATAAATGTTCTATGTGGTCTTTCGAGACGTAACAATATCATTTGGATTTTCTTTTATTATATTGTTAACAACAGTATATTGTGGAAGAAAATTAATCATAAAAACATATACAAAATTTTAAATTAGCTCTACAAAGCCATATAACAATGATAACGTGAAAATAAAACTCGAGCCTCTGTTAGTAGATGACACATATAAACCACTGTGCAGCCACGAGAAGATACAGCCAACTCCACAGGTGCGCATTCCAGTTACCAGCATCCGAATAGCATAAAAACTTATCCTTCCGAAATTCATCAAGGACGATAAATCATTTTAAGGAGGGAGGACAGGAAATCGAAAATTTCAATTTCAATCTCAATTGCAAAACAAACATAAGCCAATTACGCAATCCGACAAAATGGCGAGTGAAGAAAGATCTGCAGCAGACGTAGAAACTATGGTTGCCGCTAATCATCATGGAACCTACTCAAGTTACATCTAAAGGATCACCTTATTTTAGACAAGGATGACTAATAATTAATTGAAGTTTTTTTTTGCTGTAGTAGATTGTCGGCCGGCTTTTCGCTAATTCGGGTTTGGTGAGTATACAAGATTGCCATACTTAGACCCATACTTCTTCCGTTTCCAGGACTGAAACATAAAGAAAAGAAAATAAGTTTTAACGAGAACAACAAGAACTAGAAAGTTTGAATAAATCAAATTAAGTACCACTAAAATATTCTAGGGTTGTTCCACATCTGCATATTATTTTACGCTGCGTCATATGCACAAAACGTCCACACAAGCAGAATCGATTGCTTGTATCCGGATGGCTGAAACCGAAACAGAAGGAATTAATTACATGAAATCATACGTGACAAAAGAAAAATGCGAGATAAGCTTACCCTAGGCAGATCAAATTACATATCAGGCTCAGAATGAAGGCCGCCAAATGTGCCTCTCGTTGTAATTCGAACCTATACGTGAGTGCAAATCACCTCGTATAACTCTCTAACATGAGCGTATGAAAATCTTCTTGCGTCATCCAATTATTTCTGCTCTGGATTCAACAAAACAGGAGATTGAGCTGATAATTTAGGTGATTGTTTTCTCGGGCGACCCCTTTTTCGAATGACTCCCCGTCGAACGGAAGAAATATCCGGGATTAGATTGACAAAATTTTGACTCCAAGTAATTACTGATGCCAAGATAGTGATGTAATCCGGTAATAAGACACAAAATTGTATCGAAGAAAACAGGAATCGGAAGGCGTTTAGGAATGTTTGTTTTGGCAGGAACACCTAAAAACGGATAAAACATTAAGAAAAAAATAAAATGGAAAAATAAAAAAGAGAAGATAAAATCAACAACACATAGGGGAAGCCGGGGGAAAGCGGTATACGGGGCAAAGCGGTATAGAAGATTTCTTAAAGCAGCATTTTATCCCCATCTATCGATATTTTCAGAAAGTTGTTCCTCAGT
>JAUESH010012785.1:4582-14777 GCA_032275165.1 Synergus magnus
ATAATGTGAAAATCTTCTATGAAGGACTAATTACATATCTAATAGGGGTTGCTACCGTTTTGAAGAAAAATGGTACCAGTTTTTAATGTATTACAACATATCATAGAGAGAACAAAATCGGTACTCTCCTTGTTAGATCCGCAAATAAATTCAAACTATTCTATCTTCCTTCATTTTGAATCGCCTTTCAGGATGCCTCTATAAATGGAAGCGCGAGGCACTCTCATCTACCTATCTATATACATGTTCATATATACATATACGCATATATTAAAGCGAGACTTTCGCCGAAGGCGAGCAAAGTAATCCTTTCAAATCCTTTTAAGTCCATTCTTCTAATTTTATGCTCGCTACCTCGACGCTTCTTTTACGAGTGTCTCAAACATTCACCCCATCAAATCTACCGAGTCGTCTCTTTTTCAGTCTTCGTCATGCGTTCTATCTGATGGATACACTTCGCCTATAAGAAAATCGCGGAAAATTTGCTTCTTCCGGGCACTCAATTTCATTTTCTCTCAGAAGTCGGGAAACGTTTCGTTGCCAGAGATGATTTTGTATAGCCACTCATTCTCAGAAAAATATTCTCTAGGGTCAATTTTGCTCTCGTGTTGAGAAGTTACTTTTCTAAATAGAAGAAGAATCAACATTTCAAAGTTTACTATAGAAAGTATACATATTGAGACTCCATGGAAGACTTTTTCAGTTATCACGGTATCTATTGTTGGTAAAAAAGGTGAAAACCGATGGGTTTACAACTCAACCGATCGGTTGTACACGTACATCTAACTTCAAGTTATTTCAGGATATTGCATTGCAATGACTTCAGAAGATTTCATTGACTTCAGAAAATTTCAAGAAAATTCCAGCGATTTCAAGTGACTTCAAGTGATTTCACTTTATTTCATATGAATTCCAATGACTTCAGATATTTCAAAAGATTGAAGACAATTGAAGTGAATTCATCTGAAATCACTGACCGGAAGATTTCACTGAATTAAAGTCACCTGAAGCCATTCGAATTCACCTGAAGTCACTTGAAATTTCTTAATGTCATTGAATTCTTCTGAAATATCTATAGTCACTTGAAATAATTATACATTATTTTTTAAAGATTTTATTAGATTTTTGAGAATTTCAAGGGATTTCATAAGATTTCATGGGATTTTAAGGAACTTTATGGGATTTGATGATATTTTGGGGGATTCTAAGTAATTTTAAAGATTTTTATTTTCAGAAATTTTAATGGATTTGCTGAGATTTCATTGGATTTTCAAGAATTTTAATGTATTTAACGAGATTTTAAGAGATTTAATGAGATTTCATGGTATTTAGAGTAATATTAAGTAATTTTACGAAATTTAAAGGAGGTTCACCAGATTTTAATGGATATTAAAAGGATTTTAAGGAATTTTATTAAACTTATAGAGATTCCTGAAATTAGACAGGGAATTACAAGTTTCTATATTTCAAAAATTATAAATTCTCAATTATTTTGTATACTTTTGGAATCCCTTAAAAGATTTTAAAATCCCTGGATTTGAAATTTTTTTGAATCCTCAATCTTTTTAGCAAAAGGTGTACAAAAACGAAAAATTAATCGCGCGCAGAGCGCGCGAATCATAGTTGTTGGTATTATAGAAAAAAAAGAGGAGTATGGGATGCGCGCTCTTTGTTTTAATTTATTGAAAAATCCAGATTGACGTCTTTGCAGTTGGTCTCACAAAACGACGCACGTTGACCAGGAGACAAATGCAAGCTTCCGATAATGGTATTTGATGTTAATCGCCCTTTGAGTCGAGTTCACGCGGGGAGGACGCATGAACGAGTTGATTAAATTCAAACACCTCGTACCTCGTACCTCGAATGCCAGGAGGCCATCCGTGGACGAGGTGGCCTGTCCGGGAGCTCAAATATGCTCATATCGGCTTCTGCTCAAAGGACAGAGGTAACTCTGTGCTCGACAATAGTCAGGCATGATAATAGCATGCCATCCAAGCCCTTGCGCATCGCGACATCATGCAATGCTCGTTCATCTGGAAGGATTGTGACGGTGACCGCTGGCGAGAAAATAAATCCCAACGGAACACGAATCCACCCGTTAGTGTGCAAGTTAGAAAATTCAGTGTAAACTCAACACCCGAATTGGGTTGAAACGATCTGAAAAGGGAATTTTATCTGCATCCCTTCCAAAAAAAGCTTCTTTAGAATTTTTTATTTGTATAAGCAATATATTGCTTATATAAATATTTTTAGGATATTTCAAAAGTGCTTGCAAACTTTTTTAATTTAAAAAAATTTTTAATTTTAGTTTTTTATGTAGTCTAATTTTTGAAAACCTAATTTTTGAATCCTCTCACATTTTCCTCTCAAAATGGTAATATTTCTCTATAAATTAGTATTATCCTCTGTTTTTAAAAACAGAAACCTCTTCATATGAGAGGAATCATCTCTAGAAGAGAACAATCCTCTCAAATTAAGATAATACTTTTGATACCATATTGTAGAGAGGAAAAATTGTATCAGAATAAGGGATTTTTCTCGGTGAGGGTAAATCCGGCACTAAACGATCCCAAAAATGTATTTCTAGGTCCTATCTTAGGACCTTAAGTCTTTACTTACGGTCTTAGGATCATAAATAAATGACGTACTGTCATCTGATTGGCTAATAAACCTCAGCGCCACTTTTCGCTCGTGTAAAGTAGCAGCACTCGCCGACGTCTTAACTCCCCTCGTAAATATATATTTAAATATTTCACGAATTTTTCGATTAAAATGTTGTTTTTTCAAAATCTTGAAATTCCGTACTAGCGTAATTCCTTAGTCCGGAAAATCTGAACTCGTGTTTTTGCCAATTGAAATGCACGACAGCTCCGCTCATGATTCCATATTTAAAATCAATCATATAATATATTTCCAGGGCAGACGTTCGTTTATGCCATGAAAACATCAATATCCCGAGCTACAGGATTATTCGATTTGAAAGAAATATTCGCCCCGGTCTGTGCATGCGAGGGGAATCCGCCGATGCGGATCCGCGGTAATAGTAAAAATATTATGATAACCGAATTGGTCAATCTCGTCAGAGCGGAGCGGTCTATCAAATCATCGTTATCGGAAATGGGATTTACTGGACTCATGAAAAACTCGGAAATTCCTTGAACAAGGCCTAATCCTAAAAGCACAGGCAAAGCCTTCTCGTGCAGAAGCACGAAGGCTCTAATAACAATTTCATTCGTCAGGAAGGACCACACGCGCGTGTCCGCTCTCCGTAAATCTCTTTAGAGAGTGAGTACTACAATTTAAAGAGAACTTGCTCCACCCTAATCGCACTCACATTACCCCAATGAGAAGAGTTTCGTTGACTAATAATCTGAAAGCTTTAGCGTCGAAAATATATTTCAAACCGAAAATTACTTGTGGCAAGGATATAAGTTTTAATAAAAAAATCAAATAAAGTGGACTTATTTATTTTAACCAAGACTCTTAAGTCGCGTTTCACGCTCTCACGAATAAACCCGCAAAGGCGATTTACACCGTGCCGAATTTTAAATATGCCCATCCATCAGTATCAGCTCAAGTAATGAAATACGCATATTCGGAGGCAAAAATACGTGAACTCTTGACCTAATGATTTCTTCACGCTGGATGTCACAAAGTTCAGACTCTAAAAGTCTAAGGACTTGAATCATCAGCGCCCTTGCTCCTGCAATATTCCGCTACACTCTAAATCCTCCGCATACTGACGGCGACATGCGGTTCACTGTGTTTGATGGTTCCCAGAATTCCTCGATAAACCCTCTAAAGTTATTGCCGCACTTCGCGGTCATCCCAATACGTGCAATTTGTTGCGAGGTGTAACATCCCACGACCTCAAGGCGACATACTTCCAAGTCAATGAATATCTGTAAAGTAACTCTGGTCCTTCTGCTCTCAGGCCCTGATGTGCAATTGTCCACATAATCGCGGTCTTGTGGCCAAGACAAAAATGTGTCTACGGTTAGGAAGACGTGACCTCACTCAGAGACCCCTAAACCGCATATAATTGATTCAAATTCAATCTTATCCCCGATTCCTTTAGCCACGGGAAATTAAAGGAACATTTTTTGTAAAACCATGTACCATGTATGTAAAACATTTCTAAGCAAATTTAATTAACGTTAAGAATTGCGGATCGAGGGCTGAATCACTTTTGCGGTCTTGCTGGGTAATTGAATGTGTTAAATAAATAACATCGCTTACCGGCCTTGGGCCAAGTTCGCAGCACTAAAGGTCAGGTCTTTGATTAAGCTTCGCGCCTCGGTCGGCGTCTCCTCGAGCGCAGAAAGGAATTACTGCCAATGGAATTTTTATGGAGAATTAATTTGCGGTCAAACCACGGCACTCGGAGGACTACCGTCTGTCAGCTCAGGCATCTCTGACAGCTCTGTCGTTTCAAGTAAGATGGCCAAGGGGTTAACCACTCGAAATTGGAGTGAAAATTTGAAAGCTCTTGAAAGCGTATCCTCTCTAAAAAAACGGTGTAACGAAATGTCTCGAAAATCTCGTATACATTGTTGTTGCAAACCTTATTGACTTTAGAAGGTCTTGAAGTTGAAAGAAGAAAAACAAATTAATGGCGCAAAAAAATTTCACGAAGACCTTCGAAATCCCTTATTAAAATTCGTTAAGATTTCTTAAAACTCCCAAGAAACCTCTTGAATCACTTAAAAATCAACAAAAACTATTAAAATCATGAATCTCCTGAAATCCAATTTAAAATTCGCAAAAATCTCTAAAAATTCCTAAAAACCTCTTGGAATTTCTTAAAATTTAAAATCTATTAAAATCCTTAGAAATCTTATCAAATTCCATGAAATCTTTCAAAATTCCACAAAATCTTTTAAAAATTAGAAAAATCTCATGAAATCCCTTAAAATTTTACGACAACCTTTGAAATTCTTTTAAATTCTATAAAATCTTTTAAAAATCATGTATGTCCTTTAAATCCCATAAAATAATTTAAAACTCATAAAAAAATTCTTGAAATCCGTTAAATCTCGTGAAAATTTCTTAAATTTCCTAGAAATTTCTTGACATTCCTTAAAATACCACAAAAACATATAAAATTACCTTCTCTTGAAATTCTTGGAAATTCCACATCATTAAAAATATTTTAAAATCCCTTAAAACTCCTCGAAACTCTACGAAATTGAAAATCACTTAAAATCTCTTAGAATTCTTAAATATCTTTGACAAACTTTAAAATCCTTTAAATCGCATAAAATATTTTACTCTCTTAAAATTCCTAGAAACTTCCTGAAATTCTTTAAAATTCTACGATAACATGTCAAATTCATTTACGCCCCTTTTGGGGCGTAAATGGATTTAATGAGATTTAATAAATTATTAGAAATCGCTAAAAATTCTTTGAAATCTCTTAAAATTTGTGAAAACCTCTTAAAATTCATTAATATTATTAGAAATCTCACAAAATTACACAAAATCTTTTAAGAATCATAAAAATCTTTTGAATTCCCTTAAAATTCCTCGAAATTTCACGAAAGCACTAGAAAGCGCTTAAAATTCGTTAGAATCACTCAAAGTTCTTAGAAACCTCTTAATATTCATCAAAATTTCAAAGCACTTAAAATCCCTTAAAATTCCTTAGCTTTAAAAAATGTTTTAAAATTTCATGAATTTCGTTAAAATTCCGTTGTTGGTTTGCTAGTCTATATAAAAAAATGATTACGAGACGAAAAATATGCCCACTTTAAATTCCTTTTAGAACAGAAGAAGCAAGTCCACTTTATATTGTATCGTTAAGTATTATTTTCGCGCACAAAAGACATGCTCGAGGCGTTTTTCCTTCGACCCTTCCTCAAATAAAATTGATAATACCAGATCCGCCCTAGACGACCACTACCGCCACCATCACCACCTGAGGCGTAAGATGCCACTGACAATAATCTTGTTGTAAACATCTCGTAACGACATAATTGCTCGTTCGGAGTGACTCTGCTTTAGGGTTCAAGAAAAAAACGCCGGGGGTCTTTTTAAATTGGCGACTTTTCGGTCAACAATCGACCCTTCCGGAGCTGCTCGGTAGCCGTCGTTCGCTCGCTCGTGAGCTTTGAACAACCCTATGACACCCTGCGGCTATACGATAATGGTCATGGAGGTAAGTGAGACGAAGCCGCCCTCAAATACGTTCCGGATAGAATTTAACTTGCACAAACCGTCAAAGGATCTCACGAGTTCCTACAAACAAAATTACATGTCTCTTCAAGATGAAATTTTGCCTCCTTTTTCACGATATCACTTCTGTCAGACTTCTTATCTTCAAATAAAATGCTTTCTTTACGTTATTGTCAGCTAAATTTCATAACTATGAAAATAATATTGTGTGGGCCACAGGAGAAATGTCATTTTTCCACACATGCTTCTACAAATAAAATATCGCCCAACTATACGCATGCGCGGAATTATCTTATAAACATGTTTCGATGCATCGATTAATTGGAGGTGAATCCATACTCAAAGTTAACTTTTTTACGCATTCCTTGAAATCCCAAAAATGCATTGGAACGGACACGTAATACGTGCGCGCAAAAAAGTTAACTTTGAATCTGGATTTACCTTAATTATGCAAATTGCATTTGAATCGCGCTAGTTTTTCATAAACCTTAAAGCTCGGTCAATGAAATAGCTCGAGTTTTTCTCGACTTCAATTACAGTGCTTTATTTTTTGTGTTCCACTGAAAATCGAATATGGTTATTCTGTGTGAACGGTTCAAGTACTTTTCAGTTGTTGGCAAAGCATTGGATGGAAACGCAACTGGAAAATAAACCAAAGCTAGCGTTCGTTACATACAAGGCGATAATCCCTTTACAAGTTTGTCACTACCGGTGCGTATTGTAAATGTCCCTTTGACGCAAGTAAAACATCGTCCACGAGGTTATCGACCGGACACGTTTACAAGTAAAATTTTCTCTCTTTACTTGTTTTGGAAAGAGAGTGACGTATTATACGATAAATAATAGACACAGAATTGCTTTTGTATTCATATTAAGATCGCTTTGAGCGCGCAGAATATTTTCCTTCTATTCGGGATTAATGGCTCGGACGTATTTTATAGGGACCATGGTTATATCACTGACCGCTGCCCGGTTATGTGATATATAGTCGGAAGTTTAAAAGTAAAACGCACAGGACGGGGTGGCCGGCTTACCATATCGGTCATTCTCCCGAGGGAGATTTAAATTTCCGAGTTTGACGTTTTTCTTACGTGCTCTGCAATTCGTAATCGTGAAATGATGCAGAATCTTCTAGATAAAAATCTACCCGGTGCGCGGGTACATTCTTATTGAGTCTCGCGCTTCGCTTTCTATCGACCTCAAGGAACACATTCTCATTTCGAAACTCGCGCTCGATTAAAAATATGATTTTGATGATTTACTATTGCTCCTATAAAAAAATGTTTAACAGCAATTTTATTTGACCTTTTGAAAGCAAAAATTCTACTTTTTTGACTTTGTTTCTTATTTCGCGATTTTGTGGAATTTTTAAGGATTTCATGGAATTTGATAGGATTTCTAAGGATTTTAACAGATTTTAAATGTTATGAAATTTCAAGAGGTTTTTAGGAATTTTTAGAGATTTTTGCGAATTTTAAATTGGATTTCAGGAGATTCATGATTTTAATAGTTTTTGTTGATTTTTAAGTGATTTCAAGAGGTTTCTTGGGAGTTTTAAGAAATCTTAACGAATTTTAATAAGGGATTTCGAAGGTCTTCGTAAAATTTTTTTGCGCCAAGTTTGCTTTTCTTCTTTCAACTTCAAGTCATTCAAAAACCAATCAGGTTTGCAACAACAATATATGCGAGATTTTCGAGACATTTCGTTACACCACTTTTTTAAGATAAGATTTTATGTTAGACTGGCTATTTAATTAAAGATTACGAAACTGATTTGTTTCCTCTTATCAAGATGCATCTATAAAAAGATTCATGAAGGTTACTCGGTGTACAATGACATGAAGATTTACTATTGATTTACAAATCAAATAAATTATCTTTAAAAATAGATTCAAACAATGTACACAAAAATTATAACATTTAGTCTGGGCTATCATAATGCATAATCTTATCAAAAGGTTTCCAATTTTTCCAACCCCCCTTTTTACATCTTCACACCTTTTATAAATTTTTTTTTCAATCCCCTCTCTATACTCTAAACGTAACATTAGGTATCATTATTATTTTTCACTAGGAACAGGATTAAGTTGATTTACGTGTTCCCGAGTAGTTAAATAAAAGAAAGTCAATTTCTCGAGCAGCCTCGCTTACTCTAATCAGAGTCAAAGTGTCTAATCAGGATTCGTGCTCTAGTTGATGTGATCCACATTAACAATGTTGTTAACAAGCATGCTCAACTAGGCAATCCCCAATGGCTCCGGTATACTTTGGCTAAATCTAAATCCTCTTCTCCCTCTCCCACCCACAGAGATAAGTGTGACGACCTGTCCAATGACTCTGGGGAAGGGTTGACGCAATCAACGTAAAACGTAACGCCGACGGTAACGCGGATTAGTTTATCTTCAGTCCCTCCGACTAAACTCTAGCTTCGCCGGGGAATCATTATGAGATTGCAGTAATTACACCAAGAAAATAGCGAGAATGGCAGCGTAATTCTGCTGACGAAAATCGCAGCGGAATGGTTATGGTGGGCTTCTTGTCATTCCATTCCAGAGATCTATTTGTTACTAGGATGTTAGAATTAGCTCGGATTAGGTGAAAAATGGCCAAGATTACGATATCCGTAACGATAAATTTTCAATATTGATTCTGATAGGATTTTTTGATAGAAAAGCGAGCCTGACACTTGAAAATATTTACGTAGTCCACGTTACCTCTACTGTAAAAAATTTCGGGAAATTTCCCTACAATTTCTTAGGGATTATTTCACATTTTTGTTTGGGAAAATGATTTTCACAAAAATTTTAGGGAATTTCCCTAAAAATGTTTAAAACGTGAAAATTACCATGCGGCGCGAATTTTGAAAAAGTAACAGGTGTAATAAATTAAAGATGAAAGTGTAGGTAAATGTGAATGTGAAGCTACATAATCGACGCCCAGATCGAGTCCAAGACGCTTTGACTTTTAAAAAAATGGCCTTGAATATTTAAGTATTAGTTTTGTTCTCCGCGTGAAAAAATGATTTTATTTTCATCAATTTTATAGGTGTTTAATAAAAAAATTTGGAGCTTGAAGATTGATGCCTCACTCACTTTAATATGTATTTTGTCAAGTCACCGAGCATTAGGGTTCGTTGGTTCCCCTAACTTTCGTAAAGAGAAACAGGGTGTAAAATGCATTTAATTCACGTGTTGCCAGAGCGAGGGTCAGTCATGTTTGAAAGCACCCTTCTCTGCTCTAGTCTCAGAGCACTTAACTGGCAGCGAGATTTAGGAAATCGGATCTCCATGAATTTTTAGACAAATCCGCGTCTGGTGAAGTCATTATAGACACTCGATCAATCATAGACCTTCAGTATTGCTTCTGGGTGAGTCTGTGACCAATTTTTTCCATTTTCGAGTAACTTATTTACGTAAAAAGTTCCTGCATGCTCTACACAAAAGCTTCTAATTTTTAGATGAAAAATATAAACTTTCATGCATAATTAATTAATTCACTTAACGCATGCACCTCTGGTGGCGTATAATATAGTCATGATTTCATGAGAAATGGAAAGGGTATAAAAGAGTTGAGTATAATAACCCCCAAGGTCGTAAAGTCTGATGCGCATCCCACATGAAGGGTCATTCTTCTGTAACCAGTAGCTACTCGACGTGCGAGAATCTTTTTCATTACATTTTTATCAACGTAATTCTGTAACTTGACAAGATAGGGCAGTTTTCTCTTGTTATTTGTATACTGTTGTACAATGTACACATTTAACGAGGTTAATCAAGTTAACTGAGATATGTGAAGCTCATATGAGAAATAATGATGGTTGATAGTCACCTTTATTGACTTAAATATTTAATGCTGTGTAAAACTCCCTCCATATGTACACAGAAAACGAACAAAGGTTCGGAAATCACATACATCCAGGGCTGCCACAGACTAATGTACCTCACAAAAGTGACAAAAGTGATTAATTTGATCTAAAAAGTGACTAAAAGTGACTAATTTTGAACAAAAAAAGTGACTAAAA
>JAUESH010012877.1:0-14747 GCA_032275165.1 Synergus magnus
ACGAGGGATTAGTTTAAGAGAAATAGAGTCTGTTGCCAATTAGGTCGTTTAGCAATAATATTAGGCAGGACGTAACAGTATCTCGTGTTATTTGGCTCGAAATTTTAATTTTCGATTTTTTTTTGTTTAACAATATTTTTCACGATTAAAACGAAAACTACTTACCCTATAAAAAATGGTCAAGGGAGAAAATGTAGGTCTGTTTAAAACCAATAAATATGTTTCTTATCATTTTCTAAGTATCTCGCGTTATTTGGTTTAAAATTTGAATTCTCGATTTTTCAAGAAAATTCTAAAAGTTTTTATGCCATTCCTGTAGGGCGTTCAAAAAGCAATATTTTTCATCTCTTTACTTTTTTTCATATCGTGCGTTGTTTGGCGTCAAATTTAATTTTTTTTCGTTTTTTTTTTTTTTTGAATTTTCGAAATGTTATGTCTGACCATTTTTTTTTATCGAAAAAAGTCATAAGGATAAATTGTTCGACTTTCTGAGTACTACGCATACCTGTGCATAAAATTTGTAAATTAAAAAAAAAAGTGTTCTCAAAAATTTTCAAAATGCTCTAACTTTTCGAATTTGTATCCAAAATGGCTGCCTAACGAACTTGACCTTCATTTTAGGACACTAAAAGAGTATACCGAAGGCTAATCCAATCTGTCAATTCTTTTGAAAGTTATCGTGTTAACAAACTAAAATCTACAGACATACAGACATACATACAGACAGACACATTCTTAAAAACATGTTTTTTGGGTTCAGGGGGTCTCAAAACGTGGACATTTGACAAAAACGGGGGGGGGTCAACTTTTATGCAAATCTAATACATTTCCTGTTGAGAATGTAAAAAATGAAACTCATTTATTAAACTTCTGTATTTCAAATTAGAAGATATCAGGACTGCAATTAAACTAATTGCCTCAGAGGCATTTATGGCAAAAATTGATCTTAAAGATTCCTACTTCTCAGTCCCTGTACATCTTCAAGATCGCAAATTTCTTAGACTTCGTTTTCGCGGAGAGTTATTTCAGTTTACATGCTTACCCAGTCTCAACCAGTCCCTTCGTTTTTACCAAAATTATGAAACCAGTGGTAAATCACCTTCGTTCTAAAGGTTTGATATCTTCAATTTATTTAGACGACCTTCTGTGTATAGGTTCATCTGAACAGATATGTAAAGCTAATGTAAAGGAATCTATTTACCTTCTTTCGAAGGTAAATACGGTTTTATCGTCAACTGGGAAAAGAGTCAACTCATTCTGACCACTCGCTGCGAATATCTTGGCCTCATAATTAATTTCAAAAAATTCATGTTGGAATTACCTAATAAAAAGAGGGTTTATATTAAAAACATGATTGAGGGGTTATAGCCTTTAGCCTACATCTCAAGAACTAAAGAAATTCAACGAAAAGAAAACAAATTATTTATTTGTTTCAAAAAACCGCATGGACTAGGACCTCCACAATCCCTAGCTCGATGGATGAAATCCTGCCTTTTCCGAGCAGGTATTGATACCAAAATATTCCCAGCGTACAGTACCAAACATGCGGTAATATCATCCGCGGCATTGCAGGTTGCGGACATTGACACTATACGTCGAACAGCAGGGTGGTCAGATAAGTCAAATGTTTTCGCGCGATTTTACAATCGTCCTATAGTATCAAACCAAACCGAATTCGCTAGAACGGTCTTAGCTGGTAATAAAAAAAAGAATTGACAATTTATATCTTCAAATATTCTGTTTGTTCACCCCACTTATTTTTCTTCAAGAAAATAAATTCGGGCTTTATACTCAACGTGAAAATTGGAATTGTCTCTAAACATTCTTTTGAAAAATTGTTAATAACGTTTTTCTGGGTAAGTATAATTCCAGTAGATGAAATTTTCATCAGGATTCATAGAAGTTATCTGTAAAGTTTAATTTCAATTGAACAAGTGTTAGTAATAATCCATGAGTATTTTATTCATCGAGCGCCGCGGCCATAGAACTCAGAGACGGCTATTCTTCAACCTGAAATTTGATTAAATTCAGTAATTATTAGTTATATTAACAATAATGATCGTAAAAATTTGTATAGAAATTAGAATTTATTTTGATTATAAATTTTGTTTTACAAAAACAGAGGGTTTGAGCTACATTACACTGAACATTATATTCTTATAATTCTACACGTTAATTTAAATAAATATATACATGAGAATTTTAATATATTGCATCAAATAAATTATTCTTCCCATGTAAAAATATTCTACATAATTTAGATATTTAAACGATTGTACGAAAATTAGACATGCTGGAATCATTTATCATGCCGAGGAAATTGATTTAAGAGTATATGTGGGCGTCAGCATGAAATGAGCCATTATGGTCGATATGGAGTTATATATAGGGCTATATAGCCGGATGAATTCCCGACATTGTAAGAATTCTTTTAAATAAAAAAATAAAAAAGGTATGACCTTTAAAATTTGAAATTTGAGAAAAAACGTTTGTGACGTGCGCCGAAGAAAGGGGCTTACTCTGAAAAAATCGATATCGAGGTTTTTACACCATTAAAAAGAGCAACTCAAAAACTATCGAAAGGTGTAAAAATCTCGATATCGATTTTTTCAGAGTAAGCCTCCTTTCTTCGGCGCACATCACATTTGAAAACATTTATCATAACAAAAATATTTAAATGAAATAAATGAACTACAAATAGAGAGATCATTTTTAATAATTTTTATTTTCCGAACATTTAAAATTATTAATATTTTAATTTAATCAACAATAAGATTATCAGTTTAACTGAAATTATAAGTCTTATAAACAATTAACGTTTTTAAAATTTGAGATAGGTCAACATCAATATTTTCATTTAAACGGAAATTAAAACGAAAAAATTACTTATTTATGGAAACTTTCACATCAAATTACACTCATCAACCGATTATTTGCACCGCGGTTATATGCATAGTTCACGGTTTTTCCCCTCCCGCAGCGTCCCTCGGGTGCCTAAATGTACCCTCGAAGAGCTCGCACGCTCGAAGAGGCAGTGCCGTATCAGAAGTTGTTTACGTGGCGATCACGGTGGTGACTCACTAGGCAACTTTTCTACGCTCTGGTACCCGGTTCAGAGACGATATATACGATCCTGAGTTTTTATCTGAATCCGCGATGTGATTATTTGCACTCAAGACCCGAGATGTGCAAATAATCGGTCGATGAGTGTAAAAAGTTAATTGAAACCGAAATTGTTTCAAAACATCATCTGATGTGTTTCAGGGGCAAAGCAACCCAAAATACACCGCTGAAAAACAGAATACTGCCCTTTTTATGACGACCGAAAATAAGGGCCCTTTTCTTTTTTTTTTTAAACTGAAAATACACTCACTTCCGGTTGCATTTGAGACATGGGTATGATGCCTATAGATTCAGTATGAGTCATAAACTGATCTATATAATAACTGGATAGTGGATGCCGTGTAAAAGTGATGCGACTAATAGAACGCCATTTTGCTTTAGAACTAACCGTAGTTCGGGAAACTTCGTGGACTGTTCGGCAACATTCGTGGACTGTTCGGCAACATTCGTGAACTGTTCGGCAGTGAAGTCATAGTATCATCCCCTACACAAATTTGAAAATGGTCAATTTCGACCCTAAACTATTATAGAAAAACGGGAATATCTCATAGACTAAATCCTAAAATAAGGGCCCTTTTCATGCGGACGCCCACATATAGTTTTAAAACAATTATTTTACAACAAAAATTATACATGCTTATTTTTACATGGGTTAATAGGAATCAACTTTACTCTATTCTAAAGAAACTAAACGCTATATGCTTAATCTTCAGCATCGGAATCGGAAGAGCTATCGTTGTTAGCTGCTTTCTTTATGGCTTTTTTCGTATTTATTGATGAAAAATAATCTTTAAAGTACCTCATAATTAATATTATATAAAGAAGAGAATTTAATTTAAAAATTTGCTCAGTTAATGAAATGATTCCATTGATTTTATTCCTTCCTAATAAGAATATAAGAAATAGAAAGTAGTTTTATTATTTCAAAAAATTTAATACCTTATTCCACTTTGGTTTTCAAACATGTTCCTTCCAATTTTCTTCCAGTCTTGCTCTTTTTCTATCATGAAGTATACATTCAGAAGATGTCATGTTAAATGACTAAATATCGAGGGGCTGGCCACTGAGATTTCACGTGACTCCTCACTTACGGAAGTCCCTATGGCGGTCAGTAGGAATCTTCGTCGTCTACTGCGCAGTCGCTTGTTTAGTCCCAATTATTCTCAGTATAGTCACAAGAAGTCATTCTTGAGCCGCCCGCCCGGCGATATTCCTGTCAATAACATTGGTAACTCTGTCGGGAACACTCGGGAAAATACAGTATTATGAATGTTAGATATTGTTTTGTTTTCAATGCTAAATATATTTTACTTTCCCCAAGGCTTTTCACGTATCCACATGCTTCATCAAAATATGCTAATTCTTCCTCGAATTTTTCTTTCATAATTCTAATCATCTTCTAATAATTCTTAATCTATAAATTGCGCTACAATGTATATTTTTATACTTCAAAGTTTGCAAAATTGTATGTGATAAACTCGAAGTATAATTTTGTTTTACAATTTTATACAATAAAAATTAATTTATATAATTTAATATTTTTATAAATTTAATTTTACTTTCTACATTCAAATATTGCCAAAAATGTACCTATTCTATTTATTAATAGGCATTTTAGTTTTATGAATTTAGTGATACCAAAATTATAATTTTCATGAAGTACATTAAATAAATAAGCTCTATGCAGTTTATCATATTTAATAAGCCGAGTTCAAACGAGTATATACGATTTCGGCCGAGTGCTTTGAATGCTCTGGCGACCAGGTCGCCGGTACCAGTCACTTACCGCGCAATTAACTCTTCGAGGGAGTCTCATGGGAAGTCACAAGAAATCTGGTTAGTTAGAGGGCGGTCTCTACGTAGTCATCGTTATTCCGGTGGCAATCATTGTTAATCTGACTTCCTGATTTCTGAGTGGCCAGCCCCTCACTTAATATATTAATTTATTCAGCTATACTTTGAAATTCTCTAAATTTAAGTACATTTGTTGAGCCTAAGCTCTGACCTACGGTTACCAGACGTCCTGATTTAGCAGGACATGTCCCGATTTTTTAAGATTTTGTAGCGTTTTGATTTATTTTTTAAAATCTTATAAATGTCCTGGTTTCTCATAAGAAGACCAAATTAACTTTTTTCTGAGTACTTTACAAAATGTATAGTACATAATATATTGCAATCCTTCTTAATTTCAAAACTCGCACGAATAACTTTGTCCAAAAGGAGAAGAATAAGGTTTTCTTTAGCATTGATTTAATAAAATATAGTAATTAATCAATTCATGTTAGGTTAGATTATGTTAAATTAGGTGTCCTGTTTTTTTTAAAACTGATTTTCAGTTTTAGGCGTCTGTGATAACCTTACTCTTACTTTTATAAATGTGCGAATCTATGCCCAACGCCCCCACTAATGAGACTGGTACCAAATGAAAGCTCGGGTTGAGTAGATCAAAGTTTACAATGGGCACAACGTTCTAGAATTTAGCCTTCTTACTGTTTTCTGCCATTGAATGTCAAAACTCACACTAAGAATGAAAACAATATGTGGGGAGAATTCGTCAAATGTCCGCACGTAAAATGATTTTTTCTCTTTTATCGGGTTGAAACTTGGCTGAATTATAGTCCTAGTGGACGTTTCAGCAAACCATAGGTCCATTTATCAAGCGGTTGTCAATATAGAGGAGCCTGAAGTTTTTACATTTTCAGGTGCTTTTTCACCCTGATGTTAGTGTAACTACTTCTAGGAATATCCGATTGTACTTTTATTACAGTGTTTTGGAAAGCTCTTTTCATGTACTTTCAAGCTATCATAACAGTTTTCTTTTCATTTGAATTAAAAAAAAAAAAATCAATTTTAATTTTGATTTTCAATAAAAAGAAAAATTTCAAAATGAATAAAAACTGTTATGATAGCCTCAAAGTAAATGAAAAGAGCTTTCCAAAACACTGTAATAAAAGTACAATCGGATATTCCTAAAAGAAGTTACACTAATGTGAAGGTGAAAAAGCACTTGAAAATGTAAAAACCTCAGGCCCCTGTATATTGACAACCGTTTGATGAATGGACCTATGGTTTGGTGAATTAATAAATGTCCACTAAGATTTTAATTCAGCCAAGTTTCAACCCGATAAAAGAGAAACAATCATTTTCGGTAGGGAAACTGGACGCATTCTGCCCCACATTTGCTTTTACTCTTAGAGTTAGTTTTGACATTCAATAGCAGAAAAGAGTATGAAGGCTAAATTCTAGAACGTTGTGCCCATCGTAAAGTTTGATCTACCAAACAAGAGCTTTCATTTGGTACCAGTCTCATTAGTGGGGGCGTTGGGCCAATTTTCGGTACCCTCCTTTCTGTCCCCAGATGTATCTCATATTATTTTTCACAACACTTGGATGGAAAGTTTCACTTTCTCTCCGTGTAAACAAGAGTGGCGCATAAATATTGCAACACTCCTTTGGCACACTCATGGCATCTCTTTCTCCGTTCTTATGTCTGAGTGAGATAAATACAGCTGAAATAGTACAACTAACGCCATCAGACGTGATAATTAGTATTAAGTTGGGATAATTCTACCATTTATCCTGCCTAATGGAACTATTTACACTGCTTCCGCTATGCTTGTGTCATTCAAACGCAAGTGTGAAAAAACAGGTGTCTGCAGTGTTGAAAAGTTGGGTGAAATTATTTCTACATCTCTCCCGGAAATGACCCATTTTGTCTAAGATTTACATGCAAATAAAGTAGAGGTTTCGCAAACGAGTCTACCTTTTCAGATCCACGATGAAAGTTTAATAAATGATTCATACGCAAGTATTTCAATCAAGGGTCAAATAGTAAGAATAAGTTAGTACGCAATTATGAAACTAATCTATATCCTGCCTACTGAATGATCCTATATCAAGTATAAAGCGTGCACGAACTTCATACTACGATTCACACGCAAGCCCAATGAGTAGGGGCCAAGCAGCTGGAGCATATCTGTAGCCGCTTGTGGAAACTGTTCGGATTAGTCTAGTAGTCAGTCCTATACCACACTCAAGCACTTGTTTGGAACAGCAAAAAAAGAAACAAACACGTGTCGCAAGCTTTGAAGGGGTTGGCTTTCAAACAACCTAACACATATTCTATCAAACTTGGAAACTGAATATAATTAGAAGTTACATATATGTATAATCTGAAACCTAAAGTTATTATAAGCTGAAACAGAAAAATCGAGTTAGAAGAAAACGAAGCTGGCGGGTATCGAACACGGGTCTCCGGAGCAGCAGTCGGACGACTGTCCATTTACCTACACAGAGGATTATGAGAATGTTAATAAACGTCCAATGTAGTAAACACGTGAATGAATATTGAGGTACAATAGCTTATGTATCGTCTTCTGGAAGTATAGGAGTGACTACTAGACGATTTGAAATGTGCGCAAAATGACACTTAGAAACTCTACAGTGCATTATAAAATTTACACTTTGAAATATTTTTTATCAATCCCATTGTAACTCCACATTGTAATAAGCTTTCATTTTGTAATTTCCATTGCAATGATTATTCCTCAAAATATATTTCCACTTTTAAACTCAATTCTAAAATAGCTCAGTTTACTTTCATTTCGAAAAACGATAAATATATTTTCTTTAAACGAGCAGAAAACTTTGAATTACGATTACATTTTGTAACTGGATACAATAGTAAGATATCTTCAGTACTACTATCTCCAATAAAACGAATAAAACTTTGATATTTAATGGCACTTAATGCCGTTAAAATATCAAATATTTATCAATATTTAAGAATCATTTTCATTTCTTATGGCTACTAAAATATCATAGGAACGGAACCTATATTCGTGCATTTTTTCCTACTTTAATAGCACTTTTTAAAATTGTTTAGCAGTCTTTCAAAAACCGAAATTATCATTTTTCTCCGCGTGAGGATAGAAACTTTGCTTAAGTAAATTGCTTAAGTTTTTTTTTTTTTTTTTTTTGGGGGGGGGGGAGGATAAAGGTAAATGTCCCAATTGGCGTGCATGTAAGGGTTACAGCTGATTCGAAAGCAGAAAATCAAATATTTATCAACTTCGAATTAATTTAAATCGTTACTGATGAAAGTAAAGATATTATTTTATAATTAAAAGCTTTTGTTTTGTTAAAATAGTAGAATATTTAACCAAAAATTTAAAGATCATAAGAAGGTGTCATTGTAGGTATTAGCGACCACTTCACTCGTTATTGTAAATAATTAATTTTCTATCGAACAATAGATACTTCGGTTGCTATTAGTGACAATATTACTATGAACCTAATCGAAACGATCGCTTTTTGGAGTTCATTGACTGCTTGAATTATTTTGAAAACGCTTTTAATAGTTTATATAGGTTATGATACGATGTAAAAAATATGCACTTTTAAAAAATGATCTTTTCTGCATTAAAATCAACAATTTCGTTAATTAATAATTAATAAATAAGTGTATGAATTTATTTGACTAATAATTCATTCGGTTAGGACGCTAATAGATGGAAAAATACGGCGCATTTAATAGGTGTACGCCCTTTATCAGTTCGCTTTTCGTTTCAGAGTAATGCGGTTCTGAAGAGCATTCTGGGTATCTGTGAACTCAAGACAGACGACACATTTTTAAGCGAGCATTAAAACCGCTTACAGATCTTTAAAGCTGCCTATTTTTGTATTATTTTTCACTGTTCTTTCTATAATTAAAATTTCAAAATTTTACTTATGAACTTGTATGCCTGATATTCTGACGATTTTGTCTCACTACATTAAAGTTAAAAAAAATAGTAATTTACGATACAAGTGCGTAAAACAGGTGATTATTACGAGTGTGAAGATTGCAGCATGAGTGGCAGGTTGGAAGCACGAGTCGGAAGCTTGTAGACGAGTGCTTCCAGCCGTAAGCAAATGCTGCAATCACATTCGTAATAATCACCTGTGTACGCACGTGTGTCGTATACTATTTTTTGCAACACCCAACCGAGAAAGTTACTAATTCAGAGGGGGGAGGAGAGAGAGGAGGGGGCAGCCGGGTTGCTCGTTCGAGGCAATGGGCGGCTGTTCCCAATGTGTTTTGATAAAGTTAGGTTATGTTGCACTCAGTTTTAATCTAATATATCAATTAAGTAAGTAAGTAAAATGTGTAGTAAATTACTTTGATTAACCATGTAATTTACCTCAAGTTAATTGCTTTCTTAACTCTGGTTGTGATTGAACTCACCAATTCGCGAAGAATGTGTAAAATTGTCACCCGTGCATAATGGGAATACTTTACGCACACCTGTGACGTCAGCGTGAATAATGACAGTACATTATATACGGTGACGTCACTGTGCTTTAAAGATCTACTTTACGCATAACTTTGGGGCACATAGAGTGAAACTTTAGAGGTGGGTGTTGCAAAAAAATAACTTAAAAGTTCTTTTTCTACCTTTAAATATTATGGGTACCTAAGAATACTGCAATATTAGACGAAGTTTGCCGCAAAATGGAAAGTAAATAAAATACATAACATTTAACTTAGTTGATGCCCCTGTTTGCGGTACACTTTTCGTTATTTGAACTAACAAAGTCTGCATGCGGTTGGTCATATCGAAAAATACAAGGAAAAAGAGCCGCGAGTCGAAGTACAAGTAAAGGTACATAAGACCTTATTGTTTTTAAGGCGGAGCCTTGATAGATTTCCAAGTTAAAAAGACAGCGAGTCGACATACGGTCTTTCTGAGATGTATTTTCATATCTGATGTTAGAGGAATATATAGCCAAATACAACTTTTTAGTAACTTGCGGCTTTATCATGTAGAGAATTACAAGTTTTAGTCGCAAAAAACTTGTTATTTAATAAAAATCGATTTATTGTTCAGAATTCTCGTTTGCGAAGATAGATGCAGTTTTTCAGACTGAATTAGAAATATTCTTAAGTATCTTGCAGGTTGATTGTTTACTTCATTTTAATCTATTATCCAAGCATCATATGGCACTTGAGCGAAAAGTTTTTCGACAAAGCTCGTCATCACTTGAACGAGCTTTCGTCTTAAATCAGGTTTCATCTCCTTCAATAACTCTTGACTGTAACTGTTGATGAACAGATTTAAAGCTGCTTCTGTAATTTAAGAAATGCAAGAAATAATTAGTGATTTGATTATAAGAACATGTTTAGTATTTATTGTCGTTGAAAGTTATGATTTGACATTCAGACAGTATTTTTAAATATATGAGGAATTATTTTAGAAGCGATCCCGCTTTAAAAAACGGAAGTTCACAGATTGGACTGAAATTTTGGCAAAGAGTTGTCCCACAGGGTGGTAGTTTATGGATAAAAATTTTTGCCTGTAGTTCAAATATTTATTGAGGGAAAGGGGAAGGATTTTTTAATTTTTTGCGGATACCATTTTTTTGTCGATTTTAACTCTATTAATATTAAGAAAAAACATTTTTTCCTTCTACAGTTTCGATAGGGTTTTTCAAGCCTTTCCATTTATGACAAGCATTTTTGGAAAACATTAATATTTTACGTATTTTATTAATATTAACAGAATTAAAAATCGCTAAAACAGATTATATTCGCAAAAAATAAAAAATCCATCCCCTCCCCCTCAATAAATATTTGGTCTAAAAAAAAATATTTCACATAAATTACCATCCAATAGGACTACTTTTTGCAACTATGCCATCGGTAAACTTCAGTTTGTTTGTATAGATGACGTTACTTCAGAAATAATGTCCCGTACTAAGGTGGCGCTTGAAAATCAAAACTTGAATTTTCGATAACGTCCGAGTGGACACTTGGACGTCCTAAAGAGGTTCTTGAAATGTATCTTTAAGAGAACTGGGACAACCTTAGGGATTGGAATATGTGACTTTTCGCAATAATGCATTTTTACTGAAAATATATTTTACGAAGTTCCAACATTAAAAATGCCCCGGTGTTGTTCCTTCTGGGCCTAAAATTTCAGAAATTTGTCCGACTTCCCTTATACCTACATAACACTGGCGACAAAGTGGGCTCTTTTCTTGCGGGATGTCACATAATATATTACAATAATATGTACATATACTTACGCAAAACAGTATTGCCGTCGTGAACGTTTTCAACGCCCATTTTTATGTCTTTTACACTGAAGTCCATCTTCAATTGCTGAAGTCTGAGGTAACGTCGATCTTCTACTGTAAAGGGCTTTGCCCTAATAAAAACTTTGGCTTCGACTCTACCTGTATAATAAAGAATATGATAATATTGTAATTTATTGAACAAATAATCGCTTTAATATAAATTTTTATAGAGGGCAGCGATCCCCCGCATTTAATTCCGAATCCGAAAAAAAAAGTTCACATTTTTTTTACGTATTTGGATTTTAACAGGTGCCGGTTTTGAATTGAAGTTTCCCATGTAAATTGCATTGGGAAACATTACCTCTTCGAGTTTTTGGAATAATTTCTCAGGGTTGCGGAAAATATTGCGGGAAAATTATAGGACCTGTAGAGAACTTTCCAACGAAGAATTCTATGTATCAATTATATGCTTTTGTCACCCTCAACACACCCTCAAGTTGCCTCGAAAAATACCCTTAAATCCAAACATGTCAATTCCTCATGAAATCGAAGCTTTTGAGCATATTATCCTCGTTCTTTTTTACTAAAAATTATTACTATCGCTCTAGTGGAATATCTATTAACATTGCTTAATTAACTTTCAATTATTTAAACTTTCATTTGTTTAAATAACTTTTTTTTATAAAAATTCGTCTGACTGTCAGTTTCGTATTATTAAGGGTGTAACCTAGTTGGTAGGTTAAAAAAATAGGCTATTTTCGGGAATTTTTTGTGAGCATGCTATGGAAGATATTAATATGAAACTTGCAAGGGGTGATTATTAAGTCTTAAAATACATTAAAATATTTTTCTTAATTTTTTTTATTTAACTTTTGTGTACAAAGAGCGCAGCTGATCGTAACGCCATAATTTGGAGGCACTTTCATTACATGTATGGGGCATTTTTTCTCAATTGTACCCACCCTGAAATTTGACTTTGTCTGATCGAACTGAAACTTGGGCAAAGTGTAGTCCTATCAGGTAGTACTTTACCGGAAAAAAATTTTTTCGATTGAATAAAAATTGACCGAGGTAGGGGAGGGGGAGTTTTTCGAGTTTGTACTGGTAGACCCTACTTCAAATGTGCTAAACTTCTTTCGTATGGAATAAAAAAAATGTTGTCCTGTATATTTTTCATAGACTTTTTCCTAATCTATCGAATGGTTAAAACCATTTTTTCAAAAATTGAAAACTAGACCTCTTTTTGAAAATAAAAAATATTTTTGACTTTTTTTTGAGAAACGATACTTTTTTTTGGTCTCAAAATAAAGCTCAAGGCTTTATCTTTCGAAACCCTGAAATTCAAGATGTCGCTTTTCTTTGTTTTCGAGAAATTAAATAAAGAGAAATGCGGTGCACCGATGCTGCAGCGGTCTGGAGAGCAGTCGGTGCACCGCATTACTCTTTATTTAATTTCTCGAAAACAAAAAAAAAAACATCTGGAATTTCAGGGCTTCGAAAGATAAAGCCTTGAGCTTTATTTTGAGACCAAAAAAAAAGTTTTTCTCAAAAAAAAGTTACAAATATTTTTGATTTTCAAAAAAAGAGGTATAATTTTCAATTTTTGAAAAAATGGTTATAGCCATTCGATAACTACCAGCACAAACTCGAAAAATTCCCCCTCCCCTACCACGGTAAATTTTTATCCAATCGAAAATATTTTTTCTGGTACAGTACTATCTGATAGGACTACACTTTGCCCAAGTTTGAGTTCGATCAGACAAAGTCAAATTTCAGGGTGGGTATACATGAGAAAAAATGCCCCGTGTATATGGTTTCAACGTTACATTATTAAAAAATAGGGATAATTAAATTAATTGCCTGATTTTTATGACGAAATGTTAGTTTTGGTTCTTTCGCTTTTATTGTCAGAGTAGCTCAAAACAAGTAAAAAATTACAGAAGTTTCATGTAAACTTATATAAAAATTTTTGGAAATATACTGTTATGAGTTTTTTAAATGCTTTAAAGTATAAAATTTTGTGTAAAATTAATAAACTTTTATGTAAAAAATCTTTATTAAATACTATTCACAAGCGACTAATATGGCACATTCGGTACTCATGGTGTGCTTGAAAGGGGTTTTAATCGAAAATCTGGTATCCTGGGGTTTTCTTGATGGATTTGATTCCCAGGCATCCCAGAAGTATTTTAAGCTCAAAACCAAAATCGTCAATCGAGGGCTTCTTGACAAAAATCAATTTTAGTATTTAAATTTGCAGAACTGGGGGTTTGAGGTATAAACTTTAGTAGTTCGCATTTTTCTAGTGGCTAAACTTCTATGAGAGTAGGTGTACATAGGGTTGTTGGTTTCGCTGATTACGAATACATTGTTAGATTTTCAAAATTCAAGATGGCGGATCCAATTTGGTGAAATGAATGCTGATTCTGGTAAAAATTAGTATATGAAGATTTTTGGGGTCGCTTATTATATACCCGTTATCAAATTTCCAAAATTCAAAATGACGAATTTACAAAATGCTGGCCGAACAGCTCAAGAGATTAATTCAATGTTATTAATAAAGTTCTTTGCTCAGACATAGAAGTAGTGAAAAAGATCATGCACAAAGTTACTAGGTATAAAATTAAATTTATTAATATTATGCTGAACAATTAAAGTTTTTATACAGTAGGAGGTACATTAAGGTTTTCGGTCCTAAAAACCACAGAATACAAATATCCACAGGGACTAGCATTTAATTACTTCATTTAGACCACCATTTTGTAGATACGCCATCTTGAATTTTGGAACTCTGATAACGGGTATATAATAAGCGACCCAAAAAATTTTCATATACTAATTTTTACCAGAATCAGCATTAATTTCACCAAATTGGACCCGCCGTCTTGAATTTTGAAAATCTGACAATGTATTCGTAATTAGCGTAATCAAAAACCCTATATACACCTAATCTCATGGAAGTTTAGCCACTAGAAAATAACGAACTTCTAAAGTTTATAACGCAAACTCTCAGTTCTGCAAATTTAAATACTTAAATCAATTTTTTTCAAAAAGCCTCCGATCGAGGATTTTGGTTTTGAGCTTAAAATACTTCTGGGATGCCTGGAAATCAAATCCATCAAGAAAACCCCAGATTACCAGATTTTCGATTAAAACCCCTTTCAAGCTCACCGTGTACTAAAATCGGCAGGTAACTTGGTGTACAAGTTGGAATATGGGCGATTTTTCAACTCTTTTAATCCAAAGAAATTGCGTTTTTGAACGTAAACATTTTAATTCATTTTACCGATTTACGTTTGTTTTCGTTTCAGTCCTGTTAAATCCTGCGACTAAGAATGAACACGTTCTAATTCTGACGGGGGTGATAGATTTGAAGTCAAATTAATTCTACCAAAAATGAACACATTATAATTTTAACGCGAGTGATAGATTTGAAGTCAAGTTAATTTTGAAGTCAATTTAATCCCTTTCTTGAAATAAAATTATCTTCATTTCAATATAGATTCAATCCTGCAGAATTGTTCTGGATTAAAGTGTTGACAATTTAACTCAAATTCACAACGTTT